>VXBJ01006506.1:1280299-1309704 GCA_013400055.1 Nycticryphes semicollaris | reverse complement strand
TTTTTTTTTTTTTTTTTTTTTTTTTTTTTTTTTTTTTTTTTTTTTTTTTCCAGCAAAGCCTGCTTCCTTAAAAAAAAAAGCCCTCTTGCCACGCTATACACATGGCCCAGAGCACTCCAGGTGACAGCTCTGCAACAGGCGTACCCTAACATTTACAGCAATGTTATAGAATTATAGAGTGGTTAGGGTTGGAAGGGACCTTGAAGATCATCAAGTTCCAACTCTTCTGCCATGGGCAGGGACACTTCGCACTAGACCAGGTTGCTCAAAGCCACATCCAGCCTGGCCATGAACACTCCCAGGGATGAGGCTTCCACAACTTCTTTGGGCAACCTGTTCCAGTGCCTCACCACCCTCACAGTGAAGAGCTTCTTCTTAACATCTAATCTAAATTTCCCCTCTTTCAATTTAAAACCATTACCCCTCATCCTATTGCTACTCTCCCTGACAAAGAGCCCCTCTCCATCTCTGTATTTGCTACAAGAATGTATTTTCTCTGTGATGTGTCTCAGTAACAGCAAAATGAATGGCTTGTGCACTGGTTGGAGCATTTTAAATGAGTATGTACATAGGAAAAATTAATTTCACTGCTTATGTAATGCAGCTTTTTTACCCTTGCACCCTCAGAGCAATTGGTTTAGTGTTTTCTGCTCTGTTAATTTTTCCATTCTCTATAGCAGCTGTGAGCTGCTAGTTGCTCCTGCAAGCACTTGGAAAGGTCATGTTTGCAAAGGTCTTCACAGGGCCCTAACCCCAGCAGCCCCTCCTGGAGGTGGGAAGCTGTGAGAGGAACACAACTTGTTCTGGGAAAGAGAGGGAGGTTTTTGAGGAAGCATGGGACTGGAAAGCAGAAAATCTGCTAATGTTCCTGATTAACATGTACCAGGTACAATCCAGCAAATTATGGCTTTAGGTAAGTTTTTACCACTTCTTGGTATCCCTTTCCTTATCCTTAAAAATGAAGTTTATATGATGTGTTCCTATGGATTTTCACAGGAGAGACAATATAAAAGTGCAGAATGGTTGCTTTCCTCTGTTGGAGTTTCATTCTTCTTTCAATTTTCAGTTTCTGAATTTCCCTCTTTGTTTTCCTTGCTCTTTGTCACATACAGAATACCAAAGCTGCTCTTCTGGTTGTCCTTTGAAAACTCATTCAGCCTGATTGCGATTGTAATCCTGATGTGGAACAAGAAAGCAAACACAAAAGGGAAGGTCATTCCTTCATTGCAAGGTGCACCACACTTCTTCCACTCTCCGCAACATCTCTTGCTACACAACAGCAAAACAAGATATGGTTCACGCTTGTTAATGTGACATGGATGTAGGAGATCTGAAGAAATAGGACTATGGGGTTCAAGAAGACTTGAGTTCATACAGCTGAGAGGCTACTTCATTCACTGTTGTGGCCGCCAGACTTGTTGCTGTGGAAATGATAACCGAGATACCACATTTTTTAGATCTGTCTTCCAACTTGAGTTAAGGTTTTCCCTGATGAACCATAAACTTGAAGCTTCTGGACAAAGGGAAATGGAGGTTTAATCCTTTAACCCTCTAGCAGACATCGCTCTGTTCTGGTCTTATTAGCATCCCTCTCTGCAGCAAGACTGTCAAAGGAGAGAGGAAGCTTGGAATAAGAATAATTCCGAAACGTTCCCCTTGGGGATGCAAGGCAAACTGGAGACATATGTCTGTAAGTGACACGAGACTGATTTATAAGCATTAGGAGCAAATGGACACGAAGGATCAGCTGATCCAGGAAGGTACAGGAGGGGATGGGCCATTGGTGAGCGCAAGTGGGTTAAAGCTGCTTTAAGGAGACAGGTGAGGGTAGTTCAGTGTTTTTCCAAAGTTATCTTACCTGTCTTGGAGATTTGTATTTCTGGGTCAAGCAAAAGTCAGAGAAGCAGCTAATAAAAGTGTAGTCTGCTGTGAACCACTGCATGTATGCCAGCACTGCCTGGGACTGAATGACATTTATTCCAGAAACAATGTATTTCTTTATCTTAACCTCACTTTAGCAACTCTGCAGGAGCAATTTCTTCCACTTTGGAGGCAAAAGTTAAAAAATGAGTTGAACTGACTGATATGATGGTTGGCTGAAGAAAATAAGACAAAAAACTATTTGTTAGCGAGGCTGCACCATACACCTTGAAGGTATGCAATATAATCATTGTCATCTGCAAAACTATCTCAACCTGTTCAACTGACTGATTATAAACAGCTAGTGAAAATAGAATTATAGAATCATAGAATGGTCCAGGAAGGGACATCTAAGGTCATCTAGTCCAACCTCCCTGCAGTCACCAGGGACACCCTCAACTAGACCAGGTTATCCAGGGCCTCGTCAAGCCTCCCCTTGAATATCTCCAGGGAAGGGGCCTTAACCACATCCCTGGGCAACCTGTTCCAGTGTTCAACTACCCTCATAGTAAAGAACTTATTCCTAATAGCCAATCTAAATCTGCTCTTCTCCAGCTTGAAGCCATTGCCCCTCATCCTGTCACTACAGGCCTTTGTAAACAGACCCTCCCCAGCCTTCCTGTAGGCCCCCCTCGGGCACTGGAAGGTTGCTATTAGGTCTCCCTGGAGCCTCCTCTTCTCCGGGCTGAACAGCCCCAGCTCCCTCAGCCTGTCCTCGGAGCAAAGGTGCTCCAACTCCCTGATCATTTTCGTGGCCCTCCTCTAGACCCGATCCATCAGGTCCATGTCTTTCTTATATTGAGGGCTCCAGACCTGCACACAGTACTCCAGGTGAGGTCTCACCAGAGCAGAGTAAAGTGGCAGAATCACTTCTCTGGACCTGCTGGCAACACTTCTTTTGATGCAGCCCAGGATGCGATTGGCCTTCTGGTCTGCAAGTGCACACTGCCTGCTCATGTCCAGCTTCTCATCCATCAGCACCCTCAAGTCCCTTTCCTCAGGGCGCCTTTCTAATACCTAATCCCCCAGTCTGTATTGATAGTGAGGATTGTTCATACTGAAGGATATGCAATATGACCAGAGCTTTACAAATGATTTATCTTAAAAGGGCTGTTCTCTATTATTTATTTGGAAGAATGGAAGTGAGAGAAATATACATGCATACTTTAGTTTAACATTAGTCTCTACATCTCTATTTTCCCCATCTTCAGGCTGTAGACTGCTGAATGTGTAAACGGTGGATATATGAGAGATTTATAAAAAAAACTTGTGAGTGAGTCCTTGTCCTGTAGACTCTATATTGTTCACACAACTGTTGTGGCTAGTGTACTAGGTTAGATTATCTAGCAAATCTAAATCAGATTTGCTAAGATAGGTGGTAATTTCAGAGCCTGACCTTGTACAGATGCTTTTGTAACGCCTTCCTTTTTTACATCTGGCATTTGTGGCAGAAGGTAAAGTAACAGCTAGGATTGTTCCTTTGATTTATATGAATTTTAGTAAGTTCTAAGAAGCCGTTTAGATGGAAGATAAATTCAATTTCTATTTAAATGCAAAATGTCCTTCTTAAGAATCTTTTTTGTGTTGAAAAGTAAAATTTTGACATGTTAGGAAAAGCCCAGTGCAAGCCTGATTCTATACACAGCTTTGCTTCAGTTAATCACTCAAAGCACAGAATAGATAATACTGCCTTAGGACAGCTTTTAGATCTCTTGTGGACATCAGTATGTGGCTCTAGGTGTTCTTATTTGATGATATTAGAGCTGTTGTTAGGAAAAAAAAAATCATTTAGCTTCAGAAGGGCTTTTCTTGGGCAGCTATTGCTGGAGTATCTTTTCTGTTTCACAAAGATTAGTAAATTTTATCTGACGTTAACATTGTATGGTAAAGGATATTTTAATCTCTCCTTCATAGATATGAAACTGAGGAATAAAAGGACCATGGAGGGGAAAAAATAAAGTGCCCATACTATGGTATTAAAAACCAAACCAAACTCCTGAAATTTATGTTCCAGAGTACTTAGTTTTATACAACTCATTCTCCCTGTTTTATCGGGCGGATCTTCAGTCTGATACTCACCCTTGTAAAGTCACGCTTGGTGGCTTCTCATTGAGACCCTGGTGTTAGATACCTGCTCAGAATCACACAGACAAGGACATGTTTTCTAGGACATCTTTTAAAATAAACCCAAAGGGGGGTTTTCATATGAACTATCCACTGGGTGGCAGAAGTAGATCAGAAAAATCTTACTAAAGCATAAAGAACATGAGGAATGTCTAAATCAAGCTATTACATAAACTGTATTGTAACAACACCATATGAATCTTCTACCTGAGCTGGATGTATTTGGAAAAAACATATGTCATGAGATAACACATTGGAAAGATGTTTATTTTTTACTCTTTTCCCCTTTCTATATGTAAGCAGAAGTAGATTTCTGCATACCCTCATTCATCCCTTCTTTCTATTTTTCCTCACCAACTACCAGAGAGCATTTTCAGAGGAGAAGAGGGCCTGGGCTGTCCTGATTTCTTATAATTTTCTTCGCACTCCTTGTAGTGGAGGATGCTGCTGCTGAAGCTGAAAGCTTTGCTGTGCCCTCTGCCTCAGCTGCTGGTCTCCTGTTCCCTCCTTGAGCAGAACTTGCTGCTTTGGGAAAATGATACAAGGATGCATCTTAAACCTTCCCCTACTCCAGTTTTGCTATAGATAAAGAAATTGTTAAAGAAATTGTTAATATTGAGGGTACGAAGACCCTTTTTCGAGGTACATGTTCCCAGGTGATACAGGTCTGTGAGTCGATCATTCTTATTAGTAGCTCTCCCTTTTTCTCATTTGAGTTTGTAACTCAAGGCAGATTTACCAGTTCAAAGAGTCAAACCTGTTGTAAAATACTGTGTGATTATTTAAGAGACTGATGATTTTAGTAGTGATTAAAAACTCCCAGTGTGGTTAGTACACCACAAACTTTAGTTGAGTGTGGTGAAAATGGAGATATAGGGGGCAGAGGACAACTTTCAATTGACTTTGAAGGCAACCAAGATTCAAGGGGTAAGTTTTCTTCTTGAAAAATTTTCTGCTAAAAATACATTTACAGCACAGTCTGTATTATTTCTTCTGTATGTATAATTCTATCAGAAGCCTATCAGTCAAAGTTAAAACTGTGATCCAGTATGATTTCCCCTGTGTGTGTGTGCATCCTGTTGCAACATCTGAACATCATTCCTCTTCATAAAATAGTTTGGAATAAATAATCTGTACACCATAAAGAACCAAAATCCTTAAACTGACCCAAGAAATCCTGAAGGTTTAAAAGAATATACTGTTTTGGTTCGCCTCCTGGTTTTGTTTTTTTTTTTCATTTGTTTTGTGCTGGTTGTTTTTAAATGCCTTCTCTATGGTATGTGTGAGAAAGAAATATAATTAGTGTTGCCACTGCTTAGGACTTTTTTTTACAGTGGATTTGGCTTTGTTGCCAAAAAATTGTCCTTTACCTCTCCCTGTTCCTCTACTCTCTAAATGACCCTGTTTCAAATGCCGCTTTCTGTACTCTTTCTGGTGCTCCTGATTTCTTCCACTGCCTGGGCAGGGGAAAGATGCAGTAAGCAGTACGGTTAGTCCCCACAAATATTTTTGTCCTATTAAACTCAATGTCCAAGAACGTCTTTATTACGTGTTTTATTATTGTGAGGCTGTGAGGACTGTGGTGCTTTGAAAGTGCTGCCTAGCAGGTGGGCAGAGCATGTCGTGGAAAGGGTTGAGCTCAGCATCTGGAGGATTATGTCTAACTGTGTGTAGGGTGATTGATCTGGAATGCGTTTAATTTACAAGGGTAGTTCCCCATAGTGTATTTCTAGCATTCTTTCTTTAGAGGAAAATGAATGCCAAGTTGTAATGAGTAAAATGAGGTCAGCTATATCAGGCCCAAACCATTTGACAGCACACTTTGAAATCTCTGCAGTGAATTGGATGAAAGAAACAAACTGTTGAATCTTGTTCTGGCATGACTCTTATGCCCTGTTTTTAACTAATTATGGCAGTATTATTCCACTTTGAATGCCACTGCTAGATGTACTCAACACTACAGAAGTTCATGTTTTTTTTCTTGACCCACATGGTATAGATTTTTAGACAAAATTGCCTATAGCGATATTTTATCAAATCTTTGAGTTAAGATATTATACCACTGAACATGCATGCTGGAATACAAAAAAAATCTCTTTTCTATACAAATTTTATACACAACTTTCTCTAGCCATATATGAAGATTAGTAGAAGTTGGTAAATAAAATAAGCACTCCGCAAACAGATATGGTATGTGCAGATAGTGTGTTCATTATGTTGGAGGTTTTAACTGAATAGCAATTATCCTGGTACAGATAAGCAGTGGGGAAAAGAGAGACATTTTCCAATTTTTATGCCAGATGTAAAATAGGAAAGGTAATTTGCTGGGTGTAGTCACTGAAGACTTGCACAGTAACTGGGTCCAAATTTACTGGAAAGAGTAACTTTTCCCAGCCAGTCTAAGTTCTGGGAGTTGGGTCATAGTGACACCAAAGCACTGTTCAAAAGAAATGAATATTCGTATGTTCTTACTAGAGTTATTGAATAGTTTTAGATAGAACCTTAATATTTTATATTTATACATCAATGCTTGGTTCATTTATCAGGTCACTGTATTTCTTGGATATCACTTAGAAGATGCTCAGCTTTAAAATCTGAATGGAAATTAGAATATTATTAAAATATCTCAGAAAATTAACTACAAGCACATCTTGTCAATATTTAATTTTGATGGTGTGTAAAATGCTCATCACAAAGTTTACTTGAAGTAAAAGGAACATAGCAACTTAACACACTTAAAAATAAAGAAAAAAACTTTGGTAACATTTAAATATACAAGAAGAGAGCACTGATATTCTGGTAGCGTGGTTTGGATATATTTTTTTAAAAAATTTTAAACATATAGGTGGGGATGCTTGAAGTGTGCTACTGTAGTTAAATATCACATGGTCAAATGTTTATTTTTCACCCTTGCTTTTTGTAGTAAGGAAAATTAGAATTTAAGACACACTACGCTCAGTTATTGGGATGGAAATGTTTTTTATTTGCAGAACACACACCATTATCTTTATTACCATCTTTGCTATTTTTCTTTTAATTCCCTTCACTATTTAAAGAACCAGCAGAAATGTAAGACAAAATTTAGTCAAATTGGAATGTAATTCCAGAAACTGTACAGAGTACTCATGGGGTAATCTTATTAGCTCAGGAAACATTATGGTCTTAGTGACATTGCATGATGCTGACATGGGCTTTGGTTGTACAGTGGCTTACAAAACTGCTTCTAGTAACTTGAGCATATACATTTTCCAAGTAAATAGTCTGAATTTTCCAAATAAAAAATGTTGAGTGGAAGGACATGCTGGAATCGGAGAAAAAAGTGTGGGAAATGTTAACTCACAGAGCAACTGAGTAATGCTGGTTGGTCCCTGTCCCGTTCCTTATTGACCTTTCAGTAAATGAACCCTGGGATGACTCACCCTGCAGTCCCACCTTGGCACCTTGTCTGCGCTCCCTCCCTTTGGGGCTGCTGACAGGTTGCAACTGCAGTCATCTTCATTTGACTCATTCGTAACAACATTTTGGTGTTTGGATGTTGTTTTTTTTTTAATAGCTCCTATGCAAAACCATCCCTTTCCTTTTGTTGGGTTAACGTGGAATTCAGTGTATACCAATGCAAAATTACACCCTTTCAAAAAGGTCATTCTCACTTCTGTTCTTTCCTAAAGTTCATCTCAACCATATTTTTTAAAGTTTCTTTAACTTAATTTTGACTTCTCAACTACCATCCTTTTAATTATTTGATGGCAGTTTACCATGATGTATGCCCTACCAAGGGGAAAAAAAAGCTCAGTGTTACACAAAACCTAATCTGTCATCTTTTTCTCGTATGCCAAAGAACAGCAACCAGTCATGATGACAAGAATATTAATATCTGTTGATCCTGAAGGAAAGTACTGTAGTTGCCTAATTTCCTAAGTTTCCAGAAATCGGGTTCCCAAAGACAGTGGGATCAGATTTTATGCTAAAGTCACTACTTTATTACACCAGTTTATTATTGTGTAATAACAGGATGGACTTGATTATACTTCAAGCAGTAGCACTTGAAACTACAGAATTGGAAAGAAAATTTCTGCTTGTTCCCTAGACTACCCAGGGTCCAGCAGACTTGAAAAGGAGTCAGAAAATTATCAAGACATTGCAGTGAGCCATCGGGAAGCCAGGCAAGCCTTGCTGCACTGAGTCAGCGTGTCATTTCAGGAGTCTGTATTTCCTCAAATACAATTCCATTTTACGTACTTGTTCCTGATTTTTCTTTTCTACTTTACCCCCCAATGCTTTCCATGGTTTCCTGGCTCCATGTTCACTTTTTAGGTCTTGAAAGAGCTAAAAGAGGGGGAGTAATCCATTTACTTAGAGGGAATTTGTGTGTTAGGCAGACTGAGAGGGAAAAATTGCCATTCCTGGAGATGCCACAAGTCTGATATCACAGACTTGTTCCAGGTATCTGTGTTAAAAATATCCACTGAACCTTAGACTTGCCTACAGCATTTATGATTAATTTAAATTTACAACATCCTTTGACAAAAACCTCCATTATGTATTTTTTTTTGTAATATAGTTATTCCCCTGTTTATTGCACTCTGACATTTGTCTTTATGTTGATTAAATTACAGTAATTGAATGGTTGACCAATGGTTAGGAATAGAAGTATTCCGTATAAAATTAATTTAGAGGGACTGTTTCTTGGAGCCAGCAAGAGGAGCTTAATAAAAATGGTGCTTAAATATGTAGTATTAGAATAATGGAATAAGAATAAAAAGCCCATGTTTCAGTTATAAAATCTTCTACTGGAAAACAGTGTAAATCTTGAATAATTCCCAGTACTATTATCTACTGTACTGGCATTCATGAGTTATACTTATTTGACATAAAGTTACGGATATATATAAATTCTCAGTAGAAAGTAAATATATAATATTTTAACCTGATGGACTGTACAACATAATGGGAGTGCTTTTCAGAAACTTCTATTATACTATTACTCTATTATAATATAGAATTTTTATATGAAAGGCTAGAACACGAACTAGGCAGTTTACATATGTGGCAACATTATTTTCTCATTAGGTTACAACTTACATATAATTGAAAAACCTGAACAAAGGCAAAAGCAGGAAAATAATACACACAGAAGAAGAATCACTTCTTAAAAAAAATGATGGAGGAAGGAAAGTGAAAGATGACCCTTTGTTTAAATCAAGTCATTGACAGGGAAATACATGAAATCCTAGCCCTAAGGAAACCTATGGCAGTTCTGTCACTGATTTTCAACAGGGACAGATTTCATTCGTATAAATTCTTTCTCTAAGTCAATAATAAATTACTGGTATTGACCAGTCTGTATCTCAGATGCTGTATTTTATAATGTCTGTCTTTGTCTTTACTCTTTTAGGCTTCTGTAGTTTTAATGACAGTTGCATATAGGTTATGATAAGATCTTAAATGTTAATTCTTTATTAACATAACCCCCCTGATTTTTTTACCTGATATTTGTAAAGGCATGTAGAAAATGGAGCTATTTTATTGGTCTTAAAATTGGGAAATTGGAAACAAAAGATTATCTGCTTGTGAAGTTAAAACTCAATAAGATAATAATAGCAAGTGTAATGCAATGAAAAACGTTAGATGAGAAGAAAAGCTTTTAACCATACTGGTAGATAAAGCTGATAAGAGAATGCTTGGGTAAAGTGGAAATTCTTCACTGCTGGACATCTTTAAGAGTAAATTAGGCAAACATCTTGTATAAACAATTTAAACAATTTAGGACAGGGACTGTGATTTCTTGAGGCTTCTGACAAATTCTTTTTTTTTTCCCTTTTTTGTTTATGATTCATTGACTTCCATGCCCTCAGCTTGCCTTTAAGCTGTCATTTTTTTAGGAATTAACAGTAATGGATTACTTTTTAATTGACTTTCACTAATAATTTTAATAATTAGCAAAAACTTATTTTTCAAACTGTTTTTTTTTTTTTCTGAAACCCTTAGGAATTTATATAGTCTGCCATCTGGCCCATGCAGTCATAGTCATCTGCCCAGTCAGGTTTAGCATTTGATTATAGGTTTAGCCTGTAGTTGGACTGAGACTGATATGATCTATCTTGAAATTCTTTGACTCTTTCCATTTGCTTTGTGGATTTCCTTTAGAGTATACAAGAGTACAGCAGCTCAGGTAGCATGCCTGACTTGGTCAGATTGCTTTTAAGCCATCTCCAGTGGTGTTCCAAAGCCACTTCACAAAGTAACTGTCTTAGAATTGATCCTCGGTTAGAGATGAAGTTACTCTCGCTAGGTCTGTAGCTGCATATGAATAACCACTTTTTCACTTTCCAGCACTGTGGTGTTATTTGAATGCATGTTTAGGCAGCTTGTGAATTCACAAACATCCTTGGAGTCACTCCAGAGGCTGGTCTGTGTACCTGTGAGTTCTGTATCCCATAAGTAAGTTTACGACAAAAATGGAGGATGTCTATAGTTACCACATAACTTTAGTGGTTCTCTAATCAAAGAACTTTTGATGTTCTATAATTTTTGACTTCTGACCACTTTTGTTGTGTGCCTGTTGAACTTGACCTTTAAAAAATTGTTTTCAAAGTACAAACTTAACAGAAAACTTCAACTTGTCACAGGTCTATGGCAGGTAGTTGGGATGATTCTGGCACAGCATAATTTAGAAGTCCTTCCCTTCCTTCTTCCCTCCATCAGGATTAATCTTTTGACTATTTCTCAGTCCAGAAGAGTAGCTTGTATTTTCTGCTCTGTATAAATTTTGTGTGAGGCTGCTGCAGAAGTTGCTGTGCCCTCCTCACATATGTAGGAACTTTCCATTATTTTACTCTTCATGTTTTTGGACACAAAACTGCAGCCCACCATCTCTTACTTCTTGTCCCAGGAAAATTGTGTGATCCTTTGTAAATGAGCATTATTTCTTACAAATTTAAACCCTGGCTCCTAACAGATTTTGGAGTACTTTCCACTTCTACCAGATGTTCCATCCATGTTTTATGGGAACAGATGAAGTCATTTAAGGATGTGTTTTTTGAGCTTCAGAACTTGGGTTATACTCTTCACAAACATCTGAAATGTCCCTGGTGTATTAAAGAGCCTAAAAGGAATTCTGCACCATTGAAGCAATCCATAGGTTATCACAACAGCTGTTTCCAGTCTCCCATCCTTCTCTGAATGATAATTCAACTTGAAGGATATCCACGTATTGGACAAATTAAACCTGAATACGTTTCACTCTTTACCTTTTTTCCAAAGTGTCTCTTATATGTGAACGTGGATAATCTTGGCCTTTCTGTGAATGAAGACTTTTGTAAACAGAAGTTTTTATGTCCATTCATGTCTCTGTCAGATATTCGATACAATTACAAGCGTGAAAGATCATGATGATTGCTTCTCCAACCCATCCTCCGCCATTAAATTTTATTTCTTTTTAACCACTATTTGATATGGTAGGAAAGCCAATGCGAGTTGGATTTTAGCAGTATTTCATGAATTGTACTTCACTGCTGCTCCTCGTCATATGTGCCAAGATCTTCATTATACTTGGGCAACACAAGATACAAAATAATTGCTCTATTTTCTTCCTTTCACTGCTTTCTATGGACATTTCTCCTGGTTCTCTTCTTAGATTTTTTTTATTTTTGTGTTTCTCCACCACTTTCAAGTTCTGTCTAAGAAGCTCTAGACCACTAGCCCCATTGTACACTCTCCTCATGACTAGCTCTTTCTTTAGCTGCACTTTCTCCTAGTCATTCCTTTCCCTCAGAGTTCAGTCCTTCATCTATTTTGAACCAAAGTTCTGCAAAACAGCAGTCCCAGTTTCAAAGAGCAATTCTTAACTGTGCAGATGTACTTGCATGAGGATTTATTGTCTTTCTAACTCTATTATGAGCCCTTGCTCAGAATTAGAATAACGAGAGAACGTCCTCCTTGTCATCCTGTATGCAAGGCCATTGCATACATGCAGAACCCACATATTATCCAGAAAACACCTTATTCTATTAGTGCCCCGGCGATTCCCATGACTTGGATCACATCCCTGACCAGAACACGTCAATTAGATATGTTAATACAATAACAGCCCAAAAACATTTACTGTGAAAGAAAGCACATGAGGTAAGCTGCACTTTTCTTGTCTGCACTGACAGAGGATTAGTATTAAGTGCAATTTCTTCAGCCCAACCACCTAAGCACTGCTTCTTTTGTGCAAGTTGATAACCAGTCCAACAGCTTTGCCACTTCTGAGCCATGGATGTCTGTAGAGAAGTGCTACAAGAATCTCAGAAGCTCTGGGTTGCCCAGGTCCAAAAACTGCAGTCAGCCCTTTAGTGACCACTTGTCCCATAAGGTGGCACTCCTCACCATAGGCTGTTCTACCATCATATGCCTCTGAAGTCTACTGCAACTGTGAATACCATGTGGCTTGGAGCCAGCTAAGAAACAAATTTTCTCACTCATGCTGCCAGTGACGTTTTTGTGAGATTTCTGCACCTTCAGAAGTCCTTCAGTATTTTCCAATTACATTGACAGTCACTCATGTTTTGCCTCTGGAAAAAAAAAAAAAAAGCTTCCATGAAGCATAATGACAGTTTCTGCTCATTACTTGCAACTCTTGATCATTGTTTTATGCACTGTTTCTCTCTTTCTTTACTGGGAGCCATTAACAAAATGACTTTTCACTCAGGCTTCAGAGCCCATCTCTTGAGCAGACTGTTACAAAAATTGCCCAATCAGCCTTCTTGTGCATCCTGTCTTCTGCTTTCAGTAATGATGGCAAGCTAGGCAATTATTAAAGTTAGAGCCTCTCTATATTGAGAATTGTTTATAACTTAGGAGTGAAAGGGACTAATATTTAAACACATTCCTTATGTACAGTACTTTCTAAATGCTGCTTATTGCTTCAGTTCTTGAATATGCTAGGTCTTGAATGGCAGGGCAGCATTTTGAGGCAAGACTGACCTCTCTTCTTGCTCCCCTTGTATTCAAAGTATCATGTAGCCACTACTAAAGTGAAGCACTTCTCCATGGAGGTGCTTCCTAGAATGATTCTCATATAATTTACAAGGTTAAAATCAGATTTTGGGACCTGCATGTTATCGAGCTGTTTTAAGCGAATGATCACATCACAGAAAAAAATCTTGGGTGTCAGACAGCGTAAATATATTGGAAACAATTTTTGCCTACAGGAGGTCCAAATTCAGTCCTGAGCTTCAGATGATCAGTATGGATTATATTAAGTCACAAGAGAAGAAAATAGCTCATGGTGTGGTTTACATGATGCCTGAGTTACAGGACAACTGTTGGATCTAGAATTTCCCATCCCGCGCCCTAGGGTACTGGAGTCTGCCTTCTTTCTTTCTTTTTTTTTTTTTTCCTCATGGCAAATCAGAGTGATTTTATCTGGCAGAACTTTCTGTGTGACCCAACAGTATGAAAAAGACATATGTGGGGCCAAGTCTTGTCTCCCGGTTCATGCTGAATGTGGTACTCTGTAAAGATCTAAATGTGTAGATGAGCCTACTGAATTAATATAACACTACGCAAGGGAAAGAGGAAAGCCTAGCTTTCATTTATTTATGTGAATAAAAATCTGTAAAATTTCTGTAAAATCTTGCCAAGTCCAAGGATGAGAAGTTTCTGTGCATTTTAAATACTTCTTTCCTATGTTAATGACCATAATGACCATATTTCATCCATGAGGGCTGTTCACATTATGTAACTTAATTCCAGATTTGTGTTATTAATGAAGGATGGAGACCTAGTCTAAATGCTCTTACATGTATCTGGGAGAAGTCTCACTCTCTTACTCTCTTCAGTGTTTATGTAAAGGGACAGGGCTCCTAAAATGGACACACAACTTCGGTGTTAATAACTGTTGCCTGGGGTGCCTAGATTATCATCATTAAGCTATCAGGAGCTGTCACTTTAACAATGGAAATACAACTTTCCAAACACAAACCTTTTTTAAGCAATGGCTTAAATGACAGGGATTGTGGAAACTTCTGTTTTGCAAATCCTGGGCTCCAACTACCATTTTCCAGCTGTTTATTTCTCATGCATTAGCTCTAGTTTCTCTTTTCCCAGCCCCAGTCCCTGCTCTCAACATGATAATGCAGAACTAATGTCAGAATCTTGGCTATTTCAGTATGGTAAACCAAAGTATATTTATTGGAGAAGTGATGTAAAATACAAAACCTCTGGTATGCAATAAGGTTGTCAAACTTTTGTCCCTTGAAAAAAACCCTCATCTTGCAAAGGTGGTTTAAAAATATATCGTAGTTGCTGACAGCAGAATTAAGTAAATATCATGCATTGCTAGTTTTCTATAGAATAAATTCTAAGTGGTGTTCTTATTATAGCTCCTGTATTTACTAGGATTTCATACACAGCTTAAAGTCGTATCTGACTAAAATGGACTGGACCTGATTAGATGCAAGGCATGATCCTGGTGTCCTACACTCTTACTAAGTATTTCTATTCACAGGCTAACATATCCTTATCAGAACTGTAAATATTTATTAGGTATCTGCTGAGGTTAAAAAAAGTATTGCTCTTTACCAGGAGTTGGATTGCTCCCATGAAAATTATCTGTCTTACACAGGTGTAAATTGAGCTGGTCCAGCATCAACATTCACCTCTGAGCTTACTGGTTCCTAGCTGGCTTCCTGCTATCTATTGCCAAATTGTAGGGATGGCCAACGTTAAGCATTGGCACAAAATTTCACTGAAACCTCAAGCCAGGCAAACCTGAAAACTAGTAATTATGTTTGAAGCTAGCAGAAAATATTCTTAAGCTTGAATGTATAAGTAATATTGACCTGGTGTTTTGCAACACATTGAAATATCACTAAGTTACGTGTGATCACTTGTAATAAATACACCAGTTTATGTAAATCTCTCAAATTATAAGATCTGAACATTGTATTACATTGAAAATAATATAAACAAGTGATTTTTTTTTTTTTTTAACCATTGTGGAGGACAGTTGATGAATTTAAAAGGTGCTGTTTCATGACCAGTCTTTCATGCCCCACCATTTATCCTCTCCATTTGTTCCATGCCAAAGGGCATGGGAGAGGACTCTGTGCTGCTGCTGCGGGGGAAGGAGAAAGTGAATTTGTGGCTGGTAAAATAGATCTTGGGAGAATTGACCTTCGTATGATTTCCACAATGATGAATCATTCTACCTCCATGACTCACATCTTCAGGACACTGTGACCTGCAAACACCAATACACACACCAATATGCACACTGTGTAATTCTTTTGAGTAGTAGTGTGCAAGCCTTTGCAGAGGCAGACCGATGTCACAAAGAAATTTTATCCAAGCATTTCTCTTCAATTAAGACAGCAAAGCTATTTTCCTGTTCATTCTGTCACTCAAAAATTCACTAAAGAAAAAATAGCAAAATTAATGTTTTTCTTGAGTGAAGAAGAATAGAGGCTGCAGAATGTGATTCCTGCTTTGGGAGGAGAAATTTAGACATACAAGAGTGGGATTTGAAAGGTACTGTTCTTAATCCCAGTCAGTAAAGCTTGAATATTCAGTACATTTAGGTGATATGAATTTAGCTCAGTGTAACTCCTGAGAGTTTCCACAAGGAAACAGTTTTCTGTCAACACAGACTTGGCTAATGTAACTTGTTTGTGGAATAACCAGAAACTTAATTTGAAACCACAGAATCCTGAGACAAAGAAACGCATCGAGAGCTTTCACAGTGTGGGAGGAGGATGACATAATTTCTGATTGCCTGAAGCAAGAGGGGAATGCAACAGAAACCTCAAAATGACTAATTTGGACACAATTCATGCTTAGATTTCAGTCTGCATTTTCATTTACTTTTTCTTTCACATGGCCCCACTGGGCATAATGCCTTTTTTTATGCTTTAGATAAGCATTTTTTTTCTCTTCATAGTCAGCATCTAGGAAATAATATTGAATATTATTGATTGATAATAAGCCAAAATTTCACCATTTTCATAATTTAATGGTAAGAGCATCTTAACGGGTGAATAAAGATCAGGATGGCAAAACAATGATCTATTAGAAGCTGTGTTCACATCCACTGTTGTACATCATTTTTTCTAACATGACCAACCTAATGGTTAACAAGACTTATGTTTTTGCATATATTACTAAGGCCTAGGTGATCAATGGCAGATTTAAGTCATATAATAACTAATTGTGATTGAGACTGTCACCTCATTACTCTAATTTTTCAGACCTCCTTGTTGATTCTGTTAAAGGCAAAGTTTATGCATACAGCATTATAATATTTCTAAGTTGGTTCCCAGGAAGCAGATTTGTTAAACAGCATCATCAAAATTTGCAAATGATTCATATTTAAGTAGTCCGTTCTGGTTTCAGCTGGGATAGAGTTAATATTCTTTCTAGCAGGTGCTATGTTTTGGATTTAGTATGAAAATAATGTTGATAACAGGTATAATTTTAGTTGTTGTTAAGTAACGTTTACATTAGACAAGGACTTGTTCAGCTTTGTATAGAAGCTGAGAGGGAGCATACACAGCACAAGCTGGTCAAAGGAATGTTCTATACCATGGATGTCATCCTCAGCATAGAAATGGGGGCTTGCTGGGGAGCAGGAATACATAACTGCTACTCGGATTGGTTGGGTAATCAATCACCAGGTGGTGAGAGGAACTTGTGTTGTACCACTTTATTTTGTATAGTCTTTTGCCATTATTGTTGTTGTCATTATTATTTTCCTCTTCCATTACTGTTCTAGTAAACTGTGTTTATCTCAGCTCAAGAGATGTTTTTTTTTCCCTTCCTTTTCCCTGCCCTACTGGGGGAGATGAGGGGAAAGCGAGTGAGTGGCTACGTGGCTGTAGTTGCTTTCTGGGGTTAAACCACAACCAGGTCAGAACACATTGGCCTTGAGTGGTAAAGAATTGTTCATGCTGTGGATAGAAATATTCTCTTAATATGAACAATGGCCTAGAGAAGCTATGTATTGAAAAATGCTGAGTCTATTAGATCTAAGCCCTCTTAAGCTGGCATTTGCTACTATTTGCTATGTTGTGTTCTCTGCCCGTGGTATAGTTAAAAATTAATCACTTTTTTTTCTTCTTGAACTTTTTTAGTTAAAATAGGCATTGTCTGCTCTATGACAGTTCACACGCAGAATCCCTTAGACATCTCTCTTCTAGAGGCTTTTCTTTTAAATAGGAAAAAAAAATACATATGTGCATGTCTTCAGATATATATACATACACTTATATGAATGAATTCACTGACAGGAACCTGCATTATTACGAATTTCATTGCTGAGCTGTTCGGTTTTCAGAATGTGTGGTCAGAATTAGAATGGGGTACAAGGGATTGCTTTCAAAGATGTTCCTTTCAGACGTTCTCAAACAGTGCCTTTCTGGGATATGATTTAGAATTAAAGGCATCTTTTGATCTTTCACTGTGTTTTGGATAGGCAGACAACAGCAGGGTTGATGGCTGGTGTTTTGGTTTTTAAATTTCTTTCTAATTGTCACATAACTGGAAGGTGATAGCTCTTTCTGTCATGTGTGGAGATGTTTGCTTGAACTTTGTGTATGAGCCTGCAACAGACACTGCCTTGTTCATTCACAAAAATCTGCTGCTGTTCAGCGGTCCTCAAAAGAGGCTACATGTTAGAGCATATCAAGGTTATGTTTGAACCCAGATTTGCCTCCTGTCTGAATGAACTATGCAAACACAATCTTGTGCACAGGCATGGGTGTAAGGTAAGCTGGAAAGGTCTGTGGGAAGAGAGAAGCTGAGGTCTCTTATTAATGTTCACCCTGATTACAAAAGTAGATGAACTGGTCATAGATACTGGTGGGCCCACTGTACAAATAGCCCACACTGTCCTGGAAAAGCACATTTAGCATCAGGAAGATAAGCTGGCCTCAGATCCTGAAAACAGCAGTAGTAGAGGGAGTAAGGACCCTGATCATGAGAGCAAGGAGCCTCTGTCTGGGAGCATCCATAACCCACACCGCCTTCTAACGTAGGTGTCTGTTTATGCTTGGGAGAAGAACACAGAGTGAAACTGCATTCTTCTTCCTACCTGCCAGACTCAGCCTCCTGTCATCCAGACCTCCAGCCTGCTGAAAGCTGACACTTGCATGTTAATTAATACTTTTCCTCATATACAATCCTTCACAGGAGGACAAAGTACATGTGACACAGCTCTGACATTAAGAGCTTAATGGATATGTAGGAGGGGACATGAGATACAGGGAACTTCACCTACGTACAGCCTGTGAACAAAGAGCACCTAGTGAATGGCCCCAAAGGTCTTAAACACTGCTTTGTCCATGCCAGGTTTCACAAAGTTCGTGTAAAGGCAGTGAAGGACACCAGGTCCTGGCTTTGGTAACTCCTCTCCACATATGAAAGAAAGTCAGGTGCTCACTGACTGGTCATCCAATTTCCCAAGGTCAGAGTGTTCCCACCAGCTTGTCTCCTGGACACAGCACTCACCAAGGCTCAAGATCACAAAAGCCATCCTGCTTTTTCCCTCCACCTAGAAAAAGAAGTGCAGGAGGATGGCCAGAAATTGGTTCTAGGTGTCCATCTGGGCATTGACTTCACAGCTGCAGGATTTCTCTGTCAGAATGCCTTACAGCTTGTGTTGTCCTAAGGAGTGAAGGGGAGGGAGGCATTTGGGTAACAAGCACCAAAAGTTTTGCATGAACAGCAAAAGGGCTTCTGCACTCGAGCTCTGGTATGGGTGGTGGTACCTGATATGTGTGATGGGACTGTGGATGTGGATGAGAGGGTTGTGTGGTGATTATTGGAGATTTGTGGGATGGCTTCACTTCAGAAGGTGTGAAACCACATGTACAACAGGACATCTGAGGTGCATGGCCAAACAGTATCTAATCAGCCGTAAGCTCCCCAAACCAAATACTTTTGAAGCAAAAGGTTTATCACTACAAAGTTACTTCAAGCTACGGTTTGCCCCTCTTGCATCAAATAACTTTCTAATCCCAGGTGCAGCCTGGGGTCCTTCCAGACCGGGGAAAGCCTGTCCGACCCCTTACGGGGGATGGGGTGGGATGGCAGGGGCGCTCGTTTTGAGGGGCAGGAGGGGAGCAGCAAANTGGCGGGGCTCCCCTCTCCCGGGGTGGGGCGGTTAGAGGGACGGCGTGGCGGGCAACAGGCAGGTGCAGCCGTCGGGGCGACTGCGGACCCCCCTCCCGCAGCCCAGCCCGGGCGTGCGGGCGGCGGTCGCCCGAAAGCCGTGGGTGTGAGATGGGGAAATCTGTGCCTCCTCGTTAACGGGGAGCTGGAAGGGGATGGTGCAACTGGTGCGATTTTGCAGTGTGATGGCAGTGTGTGAGGGCAGACCGTTGTTGGCTTGAAGTCCATGCTTGGTTTTATTGGCACAAGATGAAATAATTTACGTTGCCTTACATCCTTCTGTGCCAATGCAGAAATTGGCCTTACTCTCACGCCGTGGGTGAAACGAGTTACTAACTTTGTGTACGTGTGCTTTAACTTCTTTCATGGTTTGTGTCATGGGAGTTCAGACATTAGGTCAATAGAGTAGAAGGTGTTCATAATAACTGCAATTATACTCGTTTCTGTACCTGGAAAGAAAAAACTGCCCTGTAGGCCACCTCTAGGTTCACTGTTCAGTTGTGTAATGCTTAGCTGTACATGGTACTTACTGTGCTTAAAAGGATCTGGTCTTCTATAAAAGGATTTCACACGCTGGGAAACGAGTCCACTGGTGGAATTTGAGAATCTTCCAGTTTTCAAGCACCGGAGAAAGCCTTGTGGGTTCATTAGAGATTTAGTTAATAAACTCTGAAGTTTTTTCCTAAACCTTATTCATTGTGGAAGTGCTTATTATATGGCTTTCAAGTATTGTTATAATACCGTACGGGCACAGAATATTTGTCTGACGAACTGTGAAAATCGTGCTAAGTATGTCCATTAGGAAATTTACTTGACTGGTAGGATACAGCTTGTTAAAGATGTAAGCAAAATGTGATATGTAAGTACAGGTGCAGCAGTTGGTAAGAAACCCACAAGTCATTATTATATGTGTGTGAAGATATTTGAATACAAAAATCAAGACAAACGTCATTCTGGGATGTGTAACAGGAGTGTTGCAGATGTGCAATGGCATCTTTAAGGTAGCTGTGGCTTTGGGGTCTGTGTCTGGTTTCAGCACCGTGTGGGATTTGAACACTACAGTTCCAGCAGTTAGGCAGGAGATGAGTAGCAAAGGTGATCAGAGATCTGGAAAACCTAACCTATGGGAAAATAGTGGAAGAACTGGAATTTTACAGTCTAGGGAAGCAAAGACTGATGAGAGATGTGATAGCAATCTTCAGATAGGTAATTGGTTGCTGTAGAGTGGCGGGAAATAAGCTGTTCTCTACATTCAGGGGAGATGTGACAAGAACCAGCATGCTGAGCTGCAGCAGCAGAGATTAGGTTAAATGGTAGGAAAAGTGCTGCCTAATTGTACAGGTAACTGAGCACTGGATTGTCCAGGTAGGGTGTAAGGCTTTTTAAGAAGATCTAACAAACATTTGCTTCTGCTTGGGAGACACAATAAGATCTCTCCACGTCCCTTACAGGTTCCAGGGGTGGCAGAAGCTACAAGGAGGCCAGCCTATGAACTCACACTCTTGATGACGATCAAGTATGCCAAAGAGGCAGCTTTGTAAGATAAACATGACTCAGTAATCCATTTATAGTATTTCTCTCATGTCCCTGACAAGATTTTGTGATTCTTCTTCCCTCTGCTCTAACTGCAGTTGTGGTTGAAGTTTAAGAGCAGTGTTGGATAATCTGCTGAAGAAGATCACATCTTGGTTTGGCACTGTCGCAACCAGTAAACTGTTTTATTGGTAAATTTTAGGAGATTTTAGCTCAAAGTACAGTTCTGTAAATTGTATCGCATTTCTGCCTCCAAGTCCTCAGTAATACAGGTGTGTCTCAGGTAGTCCATCATGAAAACTTAACTACTTTGGTTTAATTTGTCTCTATCATGACTGTGATGGTAATTCTTTTAAATTACTTGGATTATAATTCAGTTCTTATATATACTTTGAAAAGTAGCATGTTCTACTGGATTAAGCAAGTTTTTTGCCCCGTCCAATTATTAGCCCAACTAATTACAGAAATAGCTTGCTGAAATGAGACTTGGTGGTTTTGTTCCCTTACCTCCATTACCTGTTTTTGCTTCTTTGCTCAAGTTTTATTCTTTTATTGTGTTATTCTTTGTGCTGTTGTTATCAATTATTTTTAAAATTCTACTGCATTCTTTACTCCTGCTTGTGAAAGCAAAGCGACTGCTTGTTAAATTAGCTTCACAGTACGAAAATGGGTCACTTAACATTTTTGAACATCTCTGTTTTATAAGTGAGGGAAGAGACAAGACTTAACCTTTCTTTCTAGTTATTTGTTATTATTTCATGTCCCTGTGTTCTGCCCTTACTGCTTTAGAGAGGCACTGAATAAAGCTGATTCAATCTTTCCAGTGTTTCTTTGTAAGGCAGGACTTTTTAATGCTCTTAGTCATCTGTATTATTAAGATGTCTCTGTTTCTGCCTTTTTTCTTTTCTTGGAGCTGGCATGACCAGAGCTGATTCCTGTAATGGTGTGGCAGATGCCCTGTTCTTGCGACTTCAGTCTTCTTCTGCTTCCTCCTCAGCTGCTTCCCTTGCTTCCCATCACACCTGCTGCCATCTAAAGTGCTGGAGGAAACCAAAATGCTCCTTAGAAGATGCATTATCTTGCATTCAGTTCTTCTGATGTTGGTTTGTTACCCTGTATGCTGTTAGTGTTTTTCTGAGTCATCTGAAAGGAAACATTTTGTCAGGGAATGGCAGCAGGGGCTCCCTGTGGAGGGTCCGTCAGGGCAAGGCCTGGCAGCCAGGGCACATCTTGCTGCCACAGCCAGGAGCAGGACAATCCCAGCCCCGGGCATTGGGTACTTCCCTGGGGATGGGGACAGGCCAAGGCCAAGCCAAGAGATCGCCCTCCAGGTGGTCCCAACCCAGTGGGGCCCATGGCTAGGCAGGGCTGGGCTGTGGGGAGCTGAAGAGCAGCCCTGCTGCGGCATCACTGGGGCAGGGGCTGACTGCCTGGGGGTGACATGGGGTCCTGAGCAGTGGGAAGGAACCAGTAAAGGTCTGTTAGTGCCTTGAGGGCCCTGACAAATTTCAAAAGCTTCACTGATCCAAATTTTGTGTTGAAAATATGTGAAATCTACCAATTAGCACAGGAGCAGGTATCTGAAGTATCCAAAGATGTGGACTCTACGGAGGGTGAGCCTACAGAGACTGGAAGGCAGATTTTGCCATCTAACCCAGGGTGACAGTCACAAAGAGATTGCCGGAGAGTTTATTTCCCCCAGTTACACAAACCAGCAAGGTCTCTAGAAGAGTGTTTTTGGAATAGGGATATGTTGTTCAGCACTCTGTCCTTCTGCAGCATGCCCTTGGCTTGCCTGGAGTGCAGGAGCACGGGGTTTGATGCCACGCGTGCATCCTCTGCCAGGAGAATTCAGTGCACCTCTTTGAGCACCAGTGCTGGTCATGCACAGATCTTTACGTTTGAGCTGTCGCCATCAGCCAGGATCTGCTTGTAAGTAGCCAACTCCACTAGTCTGGAGTAAAATGTAAGGCTAAGCAGAGATTTGTTAAGGAGGTTGCTACACCGTGGCAATGCATATTGCTTTGTTAAAAAAGAAAAAAAAAAAGTAATAATCCAAGCTTGGCATTTCTGCCCTGCTTTTGGTCATGAAAATAGGCTGAGCCCTGCAAGACTTCTGTATTGCTTCATTTAGAACCAGACTGGCTGTGGAAAAAAGCAATATATGGTAGAAGAAGTCTCAGACCCAGAGGGGGGTGGGGAGGCATAGACAAAGTGGCTTGAGATATTTTTTTTTTCCTTCTCTCTAGTTTCTATGGTACTGGGGTACTGTGAGACTTACAAAAGAAATTTTTCTAAGTTACCATTAATCTGCAGACACATTGTTTTAAAGCAGCGTTGATTGATTTAGCCTCCCAGGGTAGATGTCAGGCACATAATTCGTGATTAACAGCAGATAGAAACCAGGGAGATGAGCAGTGTTGAGCATGCTGAATAATATTATGAATGGAAATAAGAGTACAGAGTAAATACATGTCAACCTTTTGGAATTTTGTGTGATTTATATCGTTTCAATGTTGGATTGAGTAATTGATCTTTTTATTGGTGTGTTTTATGCTGTAATAAACCAGGATTTAAATAGTGAGAAGTTAATAGCTGCTCTAAGTAAAACACACAGGCAGTGGAATGAGACACATTCTCTGTAACTAAAAACATGCAAAAATTTCAGGGAAGTTTGTTTGAACTTGATGTGGTAAAAAACAAAACGGTCATTCACACCAGTGAAACATTTACATTTTTCCTTGGATTCTCTGTCAGTTCAAAGTCACCCTGTTAAAAGTACTGCGTTAGTACATAGGAAATCTAAATTTCTGCCTTGTATATTAGTACTTTAAGGCCTCTTCATAATCCATACATTTATATTCCAAGATTTTTCTCTGTCCCGTGATTAATTCCAGTAGCTTGCTCTGAAGCTCTAGTCTGAGGCATGAGACACTGAACTAATAAGAAAGAGATGCTGAAGGCTTCTTAGAAGTGTAGACAGAAATAAATACTGATGTGGCAAAATGAGCGGGTTCTGGAGATCATGGCAGGGGAGAGGACAATGAGGAGCTGGGATCAATTGCAGCTGTTCTGGGCAGGAGGGGTTGAGAAGTGGCTGTAAGGACAGCTTGCCTTTGTCTGTGAGACTAGGGGTGTGGACATGAAGACAGAGGTATGATGAGGGCACAGAGCACTGTTAGGACAGGGAAGGTTTGGGGAAGCTTTGATGCAGCAGGATCTCTCTTATTTCCTCATGCTTTTCATCCAGACCAGCTCTCCTCATTGTCTTCTCCACTATCCTATGTTGTGGTTACCTCTTATCACCTCTGCAGCCATTTGATTTTTCTCAAGCTAACAGTTTTCCTTTCCTGCTTCATTGGTCCCTCCAGGCTTTGGGAAAAGGGCAAGGGTCTCAGTGTCACTTGTTCTGTCTGTTGGGAAGATGGTGAAGAGAGGTAAGGGGACCATGTAGAGGTGAAGACAGCACTTCAGTGACCTTGAAAAGCATGGGTTGCTTTTCTTGCAGTCCCACATGACCTGAGAGAGAGGTATGGCAGAGGGGTATGGCATGTCCTGATGCTGCCTCGCATACACTCATCTCTGTCCTTAAAGGTGGTGGCAGAAGTACTGTGTAAGTAGGAGGTGCTAATTGATGGTTTTTGGGGTACAGCTCTGCCACCCCCTCTTCTTTGGCATGAGTAAAATCTGCTCGTAGAAATGGAGTACTTGCTTACAGGTGTGTAGGTTTGTGTGTGGATGTAAAAGATGAACAAAGAAGCGATCATTGGGGTTTTGTATATTTTAATTGGGAAGTTAAAATTATCTGTGAGGGCTTTAGGTGTGCCTGTCTGGACATGGCATAGCATATTCCTGGCTGAGGTGGCTGTAGCATGCTGTCTATTTGCTGATGTGACAAAACTTGTAGAATTTTCAAAAATATTTTAACTGTGGAGCATGCTAGATGATCTTCTTTAGCTGTCTTTGAAAAGGAGAAATTGAGTTGTTGGAATGAGTGTCCCAGCATTTGTGGTTGGAGTGTACGTTAACGCTGATATTTGGTTAGCTCAGACCATTTTTGTATATATTAAAGAACATTTCTGTATATTTTAAAGACCATCTACTCGACTCAAAGCTCTATATTTTTTTGCATTTAGTCCAAGTTATTAAATGTATCATAGTGATTTGCATTATTCAAACTGTTAATTCTTTTTCTCTTTCTTTTGTGTAAATCTTCAGAGCCATGGTGATGATAACACATGTTCTAACTTGCCTGGACTCGTTTATATCCTACATCAACAGAAAGTGGAAAAAAACCCCAACCCTGAGCTCTAGTCTGAGAATAAGCCAACAATTTTTAAAACATGCCAGCTTGTATTTTCCAAAATACTTTATAACGATCTGTACTTTCTTCATAAAGTAGAGTTAATGATTTCCAAAAGTTTTCCTTTTAGTCAAAGCTGTTGTAGCATATAAAAAGAAGACCAGTTTAGGTGAGTGGAAGACACATAAGAGAAGAGTGCCACATTTGGTATACCAAGCGGAATACGTCTAGGCTTAACCTTTAACAGACACTTGGGAAATCTTTGTTGTCAAGAGCAACTTGTGCTTCTTTTGGTCTCAGTAGGTAATGCCCATTCCCACCCCTTCACAAGTTTCCTAATTCCACAACAGCTTGCAGTATCTTTTGTGGAGAGGTCAAGATAACATTACATAGTTATATCAACAGTAAAATTTATTTTAAAATAATAGATTATTGAGCTCTGTTTAAAATCTTGTGGTATAACTTCACTAAAGTGTGCAAAATTGTGTGAACTGTTGCCAAACTAGCAGGGAAGTTGCCAGGGAGGGACCACACTGTCCCATGACGAGCTTTCTGGACTATCAGTGTAATGCATAGATTTGAGGGAAGATGTATGAAGTGGTACTTTTATTTCTTTACCCGGTATCAGACACATAAGAGGTTAAAATTGTAGGTGCAATTAGAAAAGTACTTATTGCCTTCAGTGTCCTTCACTGTAATATATTGGTTTTTTCTCAGTTTTTTAACCACCTAGAATCTCCTGGGTGGCTCTGTTGGAGCTCTTGTCCAGACACACTCCATTAGACAAAGATCTGATCAAGGCTACTTAAATCAATGTCTCTCCCTTTAACTGCAGCTCTTTGACCAGATCAGTATGTACCTTCTTACTTGCACTTGGGATCTGACCTTAGTTTCCTACTATTTCCCCTTTCCTGGTTAAAGAAAAAGGAGGAGAAAATAATCAGTGCAAGCATAGCTGCAGTGTTCTATGTGGTAAAGAGGTGGCAGGCACATTTGTACAATAAAGCCGCATGGAAATTATGCAGAATATGACTTGAAGATGGAAGAAGTGGGAATGGACCATTGTTGGACTGTTAAGGTCATGAATTCATTCTTTTCTCTAAGCAAACCAACCAAATAAGTTAAATGGCTTTTTTAATAGTTCGGGCTGGAAGTTGAGAGAACAGAGAAATAATGGCAATTAAGAGATCTGGAGAAGGTTCTCCCTATCCGTGAAAAGTAAAATTGAGAATCCTTCAGGTCCTATGTAGAATTGCAAAAATCGTGAGAAATCACTGATGATAAAATGTATCCAAATGCTGGCAATATGTTAAGCTGTGAAAAATATACTCTTGCAGTATAATAGAAGATAAAGTGATTAAGGAGTTTTTTTTGCCTTTTTACTACCATGGAAAAGAATGAGGGATGGGGAAGGGGAGAAAGATTTGCTGTATATGAATAACAGCGATTTAGTTTTTTTTAAGGTCCTAGACAATGCAAATTCATCATTCCCTAATGAATTTGCAATGAGGAGAAAGGAATGTAATTGTATGCCCCTGTGATTAAGTCCATTTGCTGTGCAAAGAGGACCGCATGGTCATGGTGTGCTCATGACTCAGCTGAAGTGAACATTGACAACTTTAGCCAAAAAGGGGAGGAAAGCCAGGATGCAGAGGATTTCATTAAGGAGCTCAAAAGAGAGGACAGCTGCACCTAATTTTCAGAAGCACAAAGTTGTCTTCAAGGAAGCCAAGCAGTACCAAGAAAAAAATTTCAATTATTATTTCCTAAGTTGTAAAGGCATTCCATTTATTTTATCTCTTATTTTCTTTTCTGATCTGGATTTAAATAACATATCTGACCTCAGAAGAGGTGTTTCTAGCAAAGGGGGATTTCTTCCTTGTGTATGCATACGTATACCTACTTATGCTAAGTACTCACTCTAGGTTCATGGTTTGATGCTACCTGACTGTAGCAAGAAAAGATCCAACAAAACTGTCCTGGAGCTGTCCAGTACAGAGCATTCCCTTTGCATAACTTTTGATGCTTTGCAGAAGACTTGATTCTCTCTGCTCCTCAACATTTGACCCCATGCAGTTTGGGATTTCTTTCCTGGTTCACTCTATCTGATTATTAAATAGAGCTGAGGTAATATATGCCTTTTCCTCCTGCAGAATTATTTATAGGATGCCTTTGGAAAGTCAGGCAACTGCTGGCAAAGAAATCTTGCTCAGAAATCAAAGCTGAATGAAAAGTCGGTTACATGATGATTTCGCCTTGAAAACTCTGTTACACTGACACCACAATAGAACACAAGTGTGTATATTTGACACCTGAAGTAAATCTATAATAACTTTAAACTGTTAACCTATTTTCTTGTTTGAACAAACAGGAGGCAGCCTTTCTCTCCTGAAAATGAATAGGCCAAGATGTAGAGAATATTTTGATACCATAGTTATGAAAATTATTGTGAAATAATACATATTATTTTCACAACGGATTGTGAAACAAGGCTAAGAAGCAAGAAAATGCATTTTAATAAAACAGTGGATCAATTTCTTTTAGTTTAAGTAAGAGAACAGCATATGATGTTATACACACTGTCTTTGGTTGTTGATACTATACCCCAGAGTTTCTTCTGATAAGACTTTTTTTTGAAGGATAAGACATTTTTATACAAGTTATTCAGAAGTGATAAACAAACATATGAAATTAATTAGCTTATTGTGTGGAGTATCTAGAATTCACAGACCACTTATGTAACTACTGTAGTTTAAAGTAAGTGCAAATACAACAGTTGTTGCACTGGCAAATATAACTTCTGTAAAATGTGCCTGAACATATTAAATTAATACTTTCATAGGCTGAGAGATTTGGGTTGTTCAGACTGGAGAAAAGAAGGCTCCAGGCCTTCCAGTACCTGAAGGGGACCTATGGAAGAGATGGGGAGGGACTCTTTGTCAGGGAGGGTAACAATAGGACAAGGGAGAATGTTTTTAAACTGGAAGAGGGGAAATTTAGATTAGATATTAGGAAGAAAGTCTTTACTGTGAGGGTGGTGAGGCCCTGGAACAGGTTGCCCAGAGAAGCCATGGATACTCCATCCCTGGGAGTGTTCAGGGCCAGGCTGGATGTGGCTTTGAGCCACCTGGTCTAGTGGGAAGTGTCCCTTGCCATGGCAGAGGGGTTGGAACTTGATGATCTTTAAGGTCCATTCTAACTCTATCCATTCTATGATTCTATAGTATTTAATGTTTCAGTAGTTTTGTATTTTGTAAATATAATGCCAAAACAGGGAGAACAGAATTTCAAATAATGCTTCTTGAACTGTGGTTGTTTCTTTTACATGAAAAGCAATACGAGGTGGAGGTTAGAGCATGACATATTCTGTAACTGGGAATAAAATAGCAGTTATTTGAATTTTCAAGTTATACAATATAATATGCATGCTTATTTATTTTGATGGCTTTCTGACTTGTTTCGTTTAGAGGCCCAGTCTTACAGGCAGTGCTGTGTGCTGTGTTTATTTGGGCCTGAATGCAACAAATTACACTACAGGTGCAGATTTTATGATTCATTGAGATCGCTATTAATTTTTTAGAGCTTTTATTGTGAGCAGAAACAGCAGTCCACCTAGTCATTTTAAGTTGATGGAGTGACATTGTATCTGCTCAGTGGTTGGTTTTGTCTAAACCATTTTGTCTAAATACTATATTTAATTTACATTTTAATTTTATAGTTCAAGTATTTTTTATGCTTCAGCATAGGATGTAGACTATAATATACTTTACTATGTAAAAATACGTTAAACTTTACTGAAAAAAAATTTCTGCATCTCTCCCTTAGCATTAAATTTTGTATAAAATTTTCTATATACTTTAGTGCAGGCCAGGTAGTATTACCATTGGCTTGTGCTAATGAACAGACCATCAGAATAGAACTGAATCCAGTGAAGTGTTTTGGGGGAGTAGTTAAAATGAAAACTGATAATACTTGTGGGCAGACAGCGAGATGCATAATGATGCAGGTGAAATGAGATGAGTGATATTTACCAAGTCACAGTCATTTTCAGTTTTCCATGGGACACATGGGAACACAGAAAAATTGTTACAGTGAACCTGAGAAGAAGAGACCACTGAAATCAGGATTTCTAGGAATGCAGTGTCCTGGTTTGAGGTGCCCAAATCATGACATGCAACTTCAGCCAACAGCGCCCGAGTTAAGTTTTGAATCTCTGTTTTGAAGCACAGAATCTAATGCGGAGCATCTGCTGCATTCTGCGTTACTGGTACATTCTGCTCTACTTAAGAAGGGCTTCCCTCAGGTACAGAAATGAGTCTTAATTATGGAATTCCTCAAAAGCCTAAAGTCTTTGGCATGCTTTTTTTTTTTTTTT
>VXBJ01006506.1:1177111-1280280 GCA_013400055.1 Nycticryphes semicollaris | reverse complement strand
TTTTTTTTTTTTTTTTGGTAAACCCTATTTTGACAGCACTGCAGAGAGCCATAGGTATAGGTATCACATTTTCAGTTTCTGAAGTGATCCTTGCAGCATGACTGACGTCCACCAACACTAGATTCATTTTAGGTGTTAGGCCTCCAAAAGTAAGCCAAGTCTCTTAGGAAGCATTTGTTGTTTACACTGGACCAAAGTGAAGTGTGTATATGTCAGCTGTGGTAGAGATTATTCTTCTTGCCAGATGAAGAGGAAATCTACGTGAAAAGTCTGATTTAATTGGTCAATTTTGTGTGTGTTGCTGTATTAGAAACAAAGCTGCAAAATTAAAGCACACAAATGCTTTATGAAGAAGCATACTGCTTCTTCATAGCACACTCAGTAGCTTCTTTAGGATTTTGCTATTCAAGATACCTCTGAGTAGAACTGAAGTGTCTCTCTGACACTCAGTGATGCTCTGTAGCACCAACGGACAAGACTTGCCCAGCAAAGGTTGTGCCTGACTCCAGACAAACCTTTACCACCAGGAAGTTGCCTTTTGGTATAGAGGTTTCAACACCTATTAGTTGTACCATGCTCTTACCTCTTACATTAGTAGAGGATTGAAATATAGAAATAAAGTATCAAATAATTTTTGAACCTGACTTTTTAAATTCATATTAATTAAGTCTACTAAAACTTAGTCTATGAAGCAAACTTCATAGACAGGGAACATCATATGAAAAGGAGTACATTTAGAAACTCTTTGTCTGCATCCATTTTGATCTCTTTGTGTATGTTGTCTAGCAAATTATTTATTGCAATATGTTGGTTAAGTCAGGTATAGAACTTTTAAAAAAAAAATTATCTTGCTCTGTGTTTGTTTAAAGGTTATTCATGCTGCTGGGTTACTCTATTTTGGGGAGTTTATGAATCCCACAATTTAAAAGCTCATAGATATTTTTAGTAACACTGTAGAAATGAAGATAAATCTTGTGCATCATGGAGAGCAAATGTAAACCAAATGATTTTATGTTGGTGCTCCATAGCATAACTGCAGGCACTGAACTCTGATGAATCTGGAGATTTTGGTTTGTTCCATGATGGGCACTTCCAGCACCTCATTTTATAACTACTTTCCAGCAAGTATTTAGAAATTAACTGGAGCAAAAATTGTAAAAACCTGCTATTGCTGCCTCCAGCATCTTTAGTGTTCTAGTGATAAATGGTCAAACTCTTACGAATGCTTGTGGAAGGTTAAGTATTGGATATAATAAAAAAAGTCACTCTGCAGATCACCATGGTCTGAAGTATTTGCGCTACTTATAATTTTAAACCATGACTTTTCATTTACAGTAAGAAATACAAATTGGAACTGACATTTAACAGATGAATTTATCTCTGCAAGCCTTCTTTATGTGAAGTCACTTAGACTGCTTGCATAGTGCTTTTGTCCAGCTGCATAATCTTTAGCTCCAACTGCCAGAATAAACCCTGGAAACCCTCTTAAATGTTTGTTTTGAAACACTGTAAATGATGCTCAAGATCTTGTGTTCTTGGGAATTCAGACTATATTAGAATTCTATTTTGCATATAAATTCAGCTTTTTAAAACAAACAAACAGACAAACCCTGTATCTACCCATTTTTCTAAAAGCAGAAATTTGACATTTAAAAAAAAAAGCCCATCTCAACTTGAATAACTCTGGAATATGTCTGAAAATGCATCTGGCATCTTTAGAAATGTCAAATTGCTGTCATGAATAACAACATATTGTATTCCTTTCATTATTTTTTTTTTTGAAAACCCTATATTAAAATTTATGACAACATAAAGTGTGCTTTTTTAATTTGTGGGTTTTCTCTGAAAGGTAAGCTATGCCCGTGTTTATGCAAGAAAGCATGACCTTTGCTTTGTTCAGGCATATCTGATACCATCAATAGACAGTGTAAACAACTTGTCGGAAGTCCTAAGAAGTGTGCCATGTTGTTTTATTCTTTCTTCTGCAGCCTACGTTGGTGACAGTAGACATTTCTTAATGAACTCTACAGAAAATAAGTCACACATGTTTTCTATGTTTTGAGATATGGGAACTCCTTTTGAAAATTTCCTCTGTGCTTTTGAAAGAAAAATTGTTGCTTAAGCTGCTCTAACCTTTAATAGCCATTTAATTCGCCTGTTGCTAATTTAAATCAAATTGGCTGATTCAGAAATGTGAAACTCCTGAACTATTAATAAATTCTAGGCCACTTAATATCAAAAGAAACAAGGGGCACAACTGTTTGCTGTTCTATTGAACAGAAGAACAGAACTTGCTCGTTCTTGAACAGAAAAGTTGCAAGTGGAATGTCATGAAGGAGGTAGAATGGGAAAGTCTTTTGCTATTAACTGTATGAGCTATAATATTGTAAAAGATACAATCTGTCAGAGTAATGTGAGGTAGCATGCTCTGTATGCTAAATAATATTTAATTATTGCTCAAAAGAGGGGAAAAAAGTGCTTTATTTCTTGAGATTCCCTGGTGAACACCTAAGAGGTGTGTGGGCGATGAGTGCACATTACTCTTCGGGATCACTGCTGAGTGTAGTGGCAAATATCATCCCTGAGGCTCAGGTGACTCTCTGACCCATATGTTGAAGATTTCTTCATAGACATAGAGTGGGAGGAAAGTATTTGCCTTCTTCTCATGTGCTGTAACCTGGCAGGATGGAACAGGATGCCCTCCACCCCCACTCCATCCTTGCAGTGCCAGCTTGTGGGGAATTGTCTGAAACGGCTGAGGAATAATTTTCTGTAGTTTCTGAACACTGAGTTTTCTGAGATTTTCCAAGTGCATAACAAACTTGCATGGCCCTGACTGTTGTCACTGACCCTTGAAGAACAAAAGAGTAGAGCTGGAGTTACTCATGGAAAGGGGAAACCCACCGCGACGTGTTAAAGAATCACAGGCAGTAAGACGCCTCTTTGAAAGTTGACAGCTGAAGAGCTGGTGGATGTCTGCTGCAAAGGCTCCTATTGCCTCTGATCACATGATTAATTCCTTCTTAAGCACTTCTGAGGTGCCACAATAATAACAATAAAAACGATATGGAGTAGCTGTGTGGTGTACTCTGACTACCCAAAGTGTGCCTCCAGGTTACTAAGCTGTCTACTGATCTTGTTGCCAAGATGAGAGGTCAAGATATGAGGGGTGGCAGTTGTCACCCCTGAATCCCAACTCTGCCCTTTGGGGCAGCTGGAGGGCAGGGCTGTCTGGGCCTGCTTTCGTCACCCTGTCCCACCTCTTCCTGCTCTCTGCTCTTCATCACGCTGTCCTTGATCCTCTTACCTTCATTGGCTTGGAGAAGGGTGATATGCCCGAGGGACCATGCACCTGAGGGCAAGTGCCCTGGTAATTGTAATCTGAAGAGTGATAAGGAGGAGTACTGGAAAGGAACTGCAGAGATGCAGAAACATGGAAGTTGGAAGGGGCTTTCTGGGATCATCCAGTTCAACCTCTTCTCAAAGCAGACCCAGTTAATGTAGGCTGGCTAGGGTCTTGTTCAGACCAGGTTTGAATAACCACAAAGATGGCAATTCTGACACCTCTTCCAGTGTCTGGCCATCTTCCTGGTAGAAAATGTTTCCCCCACATAGAGATGGCATTTCCTGTGTTCCCACATGTGCCCATTTCCCTTCACCCTTCCATTGTGTGGCTGTTGGGAGAGTCTGCCTCCATCTCCTCTACACTTTCCTTCGAGGTAGTTGCAGACTGTGCTTAGATCTCATTGCAGCTTTCTTGGCATTTAGGTAGAGAATGGGATGGGAGAAAGAGGAAGGACCCCAATTTTATTCCTGTCTCCCACTTAGACTGCCCCAGAACAATATTGACCAGGATTGCACGCTTCTTCCCCATCCTCACTCCCCACATCCCAGGAGTCCTACAGAGTCCTCCCAGACATCTGACCTTCCTCTCAGTTCTCTCTTAGTGACTTGTAGCAATGCTACGTGCCTTCCCCCTGCTCCCCAGGAATGAAATTACTTCAGCAAAGGTCATTCTTTCCATTCTTTAAATAATTAGAAACGGGTTCATTAGCAACCAATGAGGGATTTCTACAAACAGCAGTGCTTCTGAGATGATCCTGAATAATCATTATCACCAGTTTATTATTTGTAGGTTACTTCAGAGATGTTGGTTTTTTTGGTGTCACTATTCAGTAGATAACCACCTCAATATGTGCTGTTGCTCCAGGGCTGGGACAAAACAGACCAGTAAGTTTGGATGTGTGAAGTACAAGGCTTTTGAGCAGAAACTGGGAATTAATTTGGGATCTTAAAATAACAAGCATGCTAGAATATTGAGTCCTGTTCTATGTCCACAACTCAAAAAACATTATGTCAAAAGTTGAGTTCAAAGGAAAGTCACAAAAAAGAGAAGGGATTTGGCAAACAGCTATAGCAACATGAATTTTAGGAGGTTCAAGTTGTTTAGTATATGCAAGACAGGACAGGGACTGGTGGCTTGGACTGTCTATACATATAGACAGAAAGAAGTCCAGGGGACCTTTCAGTTTTGCCGAGAAGGTCGTAGACAGAACTAGTGGCTGGAAATTCAGATGAATTAATCTTTGAAATAAGATGCAGTTTCTTTAAATGTGGAGCTGATTAAGCACTGGAAAAGATTAAGGGGGCTGGGAACATGAGGGTTGCACTCCAGTCATTAAAAAATGAGATCAGATATTTTTCTTTAAAATGCAGTTTGATCTAATTTCTGGTAAACAATTTATGGCTTACGCATACAAGGATCAAACTAGATGACAAAAATATCTTGGATGGGCCATTCTCTTCCCAAGATCATGCTTAACGACTTTGGCAGAGCAGATGAACTTTCACTTAACTGTATGGATGTTGAAATGGTGTTTCTCTTCTAAATGTGTGTGCTTTCATGTACAACCTAAAACAGCTCCTTGTTCAGATACCCATTTAGGGGATTAGGAAATACTGGCATCTTTCCTATGTCAGAAAGCAATTTACAATATCCAGGGTGAGGTTTGTATGGAATCTTCTGGTTTACTTCATATTTTTGTTTAATGTTATATACCTGTGTGAAGCAAAGCTGAAAGCAGAGGAATACACAGGAATTTTCTGGGGAGGGAATACCCAGAGAAATGGGTTGTGCAGTGCTAGATGGCCCTGGCCTTCTCCCCACCCTGCACTTTTGCAAAATCTTCTTGGTATGATTTTCATACCATGATTCAATAGTTACTCAACTCTGCAGGTACTAAGTCCTTAGTTGGTTGTTGGGCTGACGGAAAAACATATAGTAGGGAGAAGGAAGGAGTTTTGTACTCTATGACTTTAACAAAAATAATTGTGATCTTATAACAGGCTGTGAGAGTCACCACATTGCAAACAAAGGGAGCTTGAATACTTTCTGGAATATCTTTAGTCTTCTTGCAGGTGAAAAGCAGCTAAGCTTGTAACTTTTGCATGGTTTTAATTTTTGCGTGGGATCATACCTTATCTGGAACTGTGAGTGTTTCTGAAACTACCAAATTTTGGATATACTTGAAACAGCAAGTGTTTATCTTTTTCCCTTTGAACTTGAATGTGCTTAATTTCTCTTTTCTTCCCTCAAAAAGCTGTTTAAAATATTAAGGGTCTGAAGACAACTGGAGTTCTTTCAAAGTTTTCTGCAGTTCAGGTCCTAAATTCCTCTAGAACTCCTAATATTTTTATTCCTTTAGCAATCACAGCCTCATTTGAATGACTTATCAATATTTGCAGTGAAACCAAAACTAAATTAAAAAAATAGCCCTAGTATATAAAAACCATAGAATTGAAAAACCTACCTTTCTTTGTCTGTTTACCTCATATGACTCTTCTTGGTTTTATGTCAGTGATTTTATATATCATTGTCAAAATGGTAATGTAATAATGAAAAGTTTTGAAGGCCAGTCTACATAATACCTTTATATGTAGCCTAAAGGTGGTGGTACTAAGTTAACTGGAATAAATATCCATTCATTGTACAGCATAAAACAATAAAATCAAATTTTGAAGCTTGAACCAGGGACTTTAATCAGCTTTTCACATGGCTATGGTTTGCTATTTTAAAAAAATAAATAAATTAATGTTTTGCCTCTTACTGAATGTTTCTGGAAAAATGAGGGAAAAAATGTGAGGACAGTTGAAGAATTGGAGAGAACTAAGCTTTCAAATACAGTTTTGAAACCTTCAGCTAAGGCAGGGGTCTGTGTCATTATTCTTATCCCCTTCAGCATTTGATAGTACTTAAATTAACAGTGAGAATAGCATTCAGTATAATTTGTTGAAAAGGACGATGAATAACATTAGTGGGTTTGATTTATTGAGCTTGATGCTGGAATCCAAACCTGTTTGAGGGATGAATGGAAGAAAAAGATAGGAAGACAGAAAATAGAACTTGCAGGATGCAAACAGACCCCATAGACTTTTTCCTTCACCTAGCAAACGTATTTTAAATCACTTTTTGAGTAACTTCTCACTTTTTTTTTAAAGCAAATGTTGCAGTTATCACATTGCAAATAACAGCTAATCCTGCCCTACCCGCTCTTAAAAGTGGAGAACAAAAATAAAAAGATGGAAAGAAAGTAAATGTTAGGGGGAAAGAAAGAAGACAGTGAGGAGCTATTGGCAGAAATATGTATCTGACATATCAGGACTTAGCTGAATTTGATAGCACTGACAATGTTTGCTTTTCTGGGGACTTTGAGACCAAATCAGTAATTAATGAACAATTCTCTATATCTCTTGTCAACTTGGCATGATTGTAGTTTAGTCTTTAAAATGCATTAGAGGTCCTTGCTTGGTTTGGTTCCATTTTTATGTTGCATTTGTGCCTCTTTCTATAAACATTAGTTGTTAGAGACTGTTGTACCTTTCTCTCAGACTTGAGCCAATTTCTGTAGTGGTTTCATTGCTAAATTGTATACAATTACATGTAATTATATATAATTATTATATATAATTTCCTACTATTGCATTATGTGCCCCAGTGACTGTTTTTCCTGTGTTTACCAACAATTGGCACTGGACCGATTGAACTCTACATTCCTTAACTCAGACCAAATGGTCTCCTAAACTATTGCTCCAGGTAGTCATAAGTATTAAATTGTTTTCTGTTTCCTTGTTTGGTAATATAGACACATATACATGCGCACACTCAAAATTCAAACTTTTGGATTTCCTGCAGGAGTAGGTTCAAACGTCTTACGCACAATCCTATTATTGTATGGTAATTAATTTCAACTCTACAATTCGAGTGTCAGATTTTATTCTATTGATTAGCTGCTTTGTTTTCCTTGGGTCCATCTAAGAAGAGAAAATTCTGTAGAATCTCAAGTTGCTTGATAAATTGAGAAATAACAGCATGGGCTTTTCACAGACAGGATGAAATCATGGTTTCAAGGGAGACCTCCTATTCATCTGTTGCAGCCAGAATGCTGAGCTGCCAACTGCGGTTTCTTACATAAGTTGCCCATCCTATATTGTTTTCCCATCAATCGTGTATCAGTCCAGCAGCTCAAATGCTGTGGTAAACCTCCTTTTTCTTTAACCCGTAATAACTAATTGCCAGCACCTGGCACAGCATCCTCTTGGAGTGGGAATAAATCCAACAAAATGCAAAGTGCCAGAATAAATTGGATTTAAAAATACAAGCCTTCTGTGACTTCAGATGTTGGAGCAGGATTACAAACTTTCTCTGTTCTAGACTGGAGGAGTCTGTGGGTTTGCTGTGCTTTACTGAATCGTATGAAAAATAAATAGTGAGCCCATCCGACTTAAGAGGATTCTTTGCTTTCAGAAATACGTAACTTCTTGCTTGGGTTAAAATACATCTCAACTGCTTATGCTGGTGTTTGATGTACAGCATCAAACTTGATAGAAAGTCTTTTTACAGATGGTATGAAGCCTTTTTTCTGAAATCTGCCAAAAAATATGTTAATTTCTTTAATCCTCTCTGTGCCTTTCTGTAATAATGATTTATGCACTCTATATATCAAAGTTATAAATGTGGAGTGTAGTACTAATTCCTATGGGTTTGTTTTGTGTATACTGAATATCTCTAATAAAGAGATTTATTGTAATCATGTTGCAGAATAGTTTCATGTAAACTACTGGTCCATTGTTGCATCTTTTTCCTCACCTATCCCCAAAATGTCTTTTGGGGTGAAGATTGGTTTGTGTTGTCAATAGTTTGGGCAATGCTGTCATTTTTAATGAGAGGTTTAAATTGTGACTGTGGCACAAATGAATGAAATGCCAGACATAAACTTGAACAATGTTTGAGAACAGACCATGGCAGTGCATACTTGAGGGACCATAGATGTATATGCAGACAGGTGAGACTGATTTCTGAAAATGCAGACAGGATGTGATGCTACTGTTTCTTTGAGGTCTCCAGTTTTCATTCGCTTTCTGCAGGTGCTTGGACATTCACCTTCAGGTAACTGAGGTTGCTTCACCATCTACACTGCACAGGTCCCATTGCCGCAGCTGCGAACCTGATATACATGCTCAGCTGCGATAGGTCTTTGCCAGCATCTCTCCTCACTTCTTTCGTGTGTTACTCTAGCTCTCTCTGGAGATCTCTGTTCTTTCATCTGTCTGTCAGGTAGGCTTTTCAGACTTTTAGAGGGAGAGGGACAAAGCCATGCCTCTTACTCTTGTCACTATTGTAAAAAGGGCAGCAAAGATGGTGGGAATGGAAAGGAGGGCCCAAGCAAAGCCCTGTTAAACCTTTTCTTTTTGAAGGGCAATGCTTTCTGATTGAACACAGGATTAGGAAATAAAATGTCTCAAGCTGTGTACTCTATGTACTTTCTCTAGCCATGTATTCTTATATAGACTAAGTACAGATACTGCTTAGCCAGAACAGAACTATTTTACAGCTGCTTTTCATGCTTGTTGCACTAGTAGTAACTATTAAAAAAAAATTAAAGGGAAACTCACAATATGTATAACTTAAACACATAGTAGTTTTCTTTCTTGACCTCTCTTAATGAGAACTCATCTGAACTTATGTAATCATATATTCAATGTTGTAGAACACTCTTGGTATGAGTGCAATTATACTTGTGGTTATGCCAAAAGAGTTAATTCCAACATAGAAATAGAAAGAAAATGTGGGAGATTTTATCTATTCATATACAGTCTTGCATTTATGTACATATATGTGTGTATAAACTGAGCCTAAATTAACGGTGTCTTCACAGCCTCATCTTTCCCAGGAAATGCTGTTATTCTTTTAAGTGTTTGCAAGTGTAACAACCGCATCAGCTGTGCCCACTAAGACAAATAAATCAAGAGGAAGAGTATGTGGAAAACATGAATGCAGAATGGGAATGAAATCCAAGTGGAAATAAATACAGATTCAGGTGTATTACTTGTTAAAAGTTACTGACTTTGTGTAACCTCATAGACTTTTTGAATACTTAGGACTGGTTGTAAAAGGTAGAGTTAGGAGTAAATAGTTACATGTAAATTGCCCTAGCATTTATTTGTAAAATCCATTAATTCTGAAAACAGAGAGAACAAATAGAAAAAGAAGGTGATGCCTTATTGCATTACTTTTCCACATTATTTAATTTTCAGGATTGTTTTTTCTCTTGCTGTACAGTTCCTGGAGCATTGCCTAAGTTTTGGAAATGTGAAAAATCTCCCGTATGTCCTTTCAGTCATTATTGTTGTAATGTTTTAATATTTTTTCCTTTGTAGGCCAAACCTAACAATCTCTGGTTGAATTAAGAGATGTTTACACAGTGATGTAATGTGAGAGATGTGATAATTTATACTTGGAAGGCAAGATAATATATGTAACCTTTAGTCTGGTTATTGTCTCGGAATGCTGGAAAAGGTTAAAATCAAACCCTTCCTGGCTTCCTTCTTAGGAAGTTACTAGCAATGGGAAGAAGTGAAGGAAGGAAATCCTTCTTTCAGTATATTTCTTTAGTGTCCTTCTTCAGCAACAGCTCTTCATGCAGCAGAGAAGCCAGGTTTTCAGAGAAGGGCAATATATCTCTTCCTCTACATTTCCAGGTTTGAACAGTGACAAAAATACACTGAAGAGTGAATATTTTTGATTTTGGAAGATTCCAAATTGCTCTAAATGGAAAGTTTCTTCGGAGATTATTCAGAGAGTAAAATGATATACTTATCTAGGAGCTAGAAAGCTGGCTCTGGGAAGACCAGATCAGTAAACTGCCTTTTGACATACAGAAAGTGCTGCTTTTAAGCATCTTAAATGCAAAGTGGAAATACTGCCTAACCTGTTTAGGCACCTCAATTTCCTACTGAAAACTTAATTTGGGTGTGAAATTCCTCTGCTGTGCATGCATACATGAGGTGGTGCAGTTTGAGCCTCTCTGCATGTCTGTGCAGCAAAACTGCTCTGGGCCTTTGCCACTTTTAATGTTCAGGCGTTCAAATTCATTCAAAAATCGAGTAGAGGCTGCTAATTTCATTAATGGCTGTACCACACGTCCACTGTATAGGAAGCCTGAGTTCAATTTTCTTCCCAACTGGAGGTGTACAGTGGCCCTGTTGGTGCAAATGCTGCTGCACAGCAAAATTGCAGTAGCCAGAAGAAAGCAGGAAATATGCTGCAGGAACTGTCTAATTGGTTAAAGCTGCCTAAAATGACACAGCATGTAGGTGAGCCAATATGTCACCAATTTCCAAACTTCACTGAGGTTTTCCTCCTCTTATACGTGACAACAACTGCATGTGCATTGGGGAAACTTTAATTCATCTGCCTCTGACCATGCATGGGCTGATGCAGCCAAGCTTTATTGTACCCTCTTTCTCACCTGTCTTTGGTGAAGATAGAAGTAATATTCTGCTAACTCTGCTTTGATGCAGAACAGAGTCTTATACTGCTGCCCTCTGGGTCATGGTTCAAGAGAGCCTGATTCCTTAGTAGCTCTACTATGGATATACCTTTCACTTTGAAATGCCCAGGAGCTTGCCTGGGTCTTGATGCAGGTATCAAAGATACTCCAGAATATCTGGTGTACTCTATAATCCCTTGTTTCAGGGACTCAAGAACAGAGGCTTATACATAAGCAGTTTGGGATCTCTCTGTGCAAGGTAGACCATTTTTCTCTAGGGGACTGCTTTCACTCACTGTAAACACCCCTTTTGCTGTCAAAGTGGCATGTAAAATACTAAGGTTAGAAGTGTATAGTGAAGAATAGAAGAATGGCCGTAATGAGTCATACTAATTGTCCACCCAGCCCCATATCCTGTCTCAGTTAATGTCTGATTAGGCCCTTGAGGCTCTGATTTAAACAGTTTTGTGGAGTTGGGAGACAGCCAAAGGCTTGCTTCTGCCACATTGTGCATCACTAGAATTACAAAGCCTTTGGGTGCAGTGCACTGTCCCATTTAAGACAAAAAAATGAAATAGCTATGGGGATTGCCTTGAAAAATACAGTACCACACATGAAGTTTCTCCACTAATGCTCTCTTAATCTGCAGCCCTTTACTCTGGATGCATTGCATGTGTATTTATTTAGTAGCCTTGTATGGATTTCTCTTCTATGAGCTTCCATATCCTAGAAGTCATTTCGTATAACTGAGAGGTGGGAGAGCAATTTGATAAATGTGTTTACCTGGCTATGTAAAACCCTGTAAAGCCACAAACTAATCAGAATAGGTAATTTGGACTAAGACCGGGGTTAAAAAATTTATTTTAAATATTCTTTTACCATTTTTTTTTTTTGTTTTTTTTTTTTTTCACATAGCTAAGTGTAATACTATAGAATCATGGAATATCTTGAGTTGGAAGGGAGGCCTACGGATCATCAAGTCCTGGCTACTGTTAGAAAATGCAGAGGAAATAAGGGGCAAAAATGAATCCTATATCCTTCTGCCTATGCAGTGCTGGGACAGTTTTACTATTGCTTAGCACACAGGGACAGAGGAGAAAGCAGTGAGCACATCCATGGACCACCATGGAGACAGCTTTCTCCATTTCTCTTAAAAAACCTGGAGATAGAGAGGACATGATAAGCAGTGATAAATTCTGGTTTTTAGCAGTGTTGGTGGAGAAGTCCTGGGCTGATATTAATTGTGGCGTCTCTGTGGTAGCAGTAAGGTACTCAGGCAAGTATTTTCTGTAAGTAGTTTCAAGTACACTTTTGTTGCCTGGGCTGTAATCACTGTATTGACAAGACACAGAATTTTCGTCTCTGGAATCAGTGGTTTGGTTGTTAGGGTTTTTTTTGACTGTTAAAAGTGCAGTGCTATATTATTATTTTCTTTCAGATAAATTGAACACTGTATAACTCCTGGAATCCTAATTGGCTGGTTGCTTAAGTCTTGGGTTTATCCTTCTAATTTTGGTTTCTATTTATAAGTCCATTTTGGACTGCTAAATAGTTATTTCTCTTTATACTTATAATGGAGTTCTCAAGTTCAGCATCTCCGATTTTTCAGGCATTGTTGTAAATGAAATACAGAAGGCCTCTCACAAATAAATAAGAAAATTGATCCACTGAGGGACTACAGTTTGATTCTGCGAATCAGATAAACTTGTTTTCTAATTATTTTACTGATTCCTTTTAAGAAATATACATTGGAACATGGTTTTCACCAAAAGAAATCTTGCTCTGATGTAATAGTTTAATTACTTTAATGTCTTCCAAGATTAAAGACGTACACTGAAGGCTGCTGTAGAGTTCACTAGCGAGGAATGGAAATTCTTCACTGTGAGAAGTAAGACATATAAGATTCCTGTCCTGTAATTTCCTCCTGTGCTCCCCCACACTGATGCCTGATTGCCTGGGAAGGTATTCACAGTATTAGTTCTTTAACTGGTGGAGCAAAAGTGCATTTGGATACGCAGAGTGAGCAGCTGTTCTCTCTGTTTGTGCACGTGGGGCTCACGCCAGGAGGAACTTGCAAACATTTCTTTTTTCTTGTTCTACCTTTTTCTTTTAGGATTCCTGTTTCACAGAGTTTTAAGACAAGCCCTTGGGGAATTGACCAGTGGGGTCATAGAAGGGGTGTACCATTCCTTTTTGCCTGTTGCTTAAAAAATATACGTGAATGAGATGAATGCAAATGAATGATAGAAGGACAACAGTGAACGGAAAAATTCAGAGGACAACACGTTTCTGCTGGATGTATGAGTGGAGCCCACCACCACGTATCCCCATGAATTTCCTTTTCCTTACTTCTATGTCATCTGTAACACCTCTCATCTCCTCTTTGGAGTGGTTTTAATACAACTTTTCCCTCTGCTCCTGAACCAGGCTGCATGACACACTTTTTACTCCCAGAACAGCCAGTAAATGCTGCTTTCACAGCATTTCACCTCTCTCATGGTGAAGTATTAGTGTTTCTCTGGAGTGACTCCTTCCTTGGGGGCACAGGGCTTCTTCTAGCCCCTTGCTCTCCCCTTCCCATGTGGCTGGCTCTGAGTATCTTCCGATCCTCTGTACCACCTCTTGTTCCTGCTGATCTGGGGGTTTCATCCCTGAAGGTACCAGTGGGTAAATGCTTGCAGGAGGATAAGCAGAGATGAAAGGAGTTGGTGCAGTTTAAGGGAAGGCACTAATGACTTCTGCAGGGGTTAGTGAACAGAGAGCTGAGCCAAGGAGCATGATCCTGGTGTCCTCGCCTGACCTGAAGTGCCTGCACATATGGCACAGAGCACATACAGGTTTTGTGCTGTGGGGAGTGTGTTGTTAAAATAGTTTTGTAGATTTAGTGAGCTGTTTTATTTTCAAAAAAAGGTGCAATGTTAATGGTAGCAGTCGCTGCACTTTTTAGTGAAGACTGATGCAGCTTGGTTTTTTATTTTCCTTTTACATAAATAACCATTTAGACAATTACAGAGATGACAAACACCAAACATTAGTTAATGTACTGTTGTGATATTTTCCTCATTGTCTCTTTCACAACTATTCCTTATCAATTTTCTTGGACTTTTTTCTTTTAGCGTTGTTTGTGGGAGAAATCTACAGTATTTTATAGATTGTTGGCGCCAACACTGTGGGTTCTTGATATATATCAGCTTTCTGTACATTAGTCTGTCTTTATTTTTTTTTCGATAACAGGCTGACATTTTTCTGCTATTTTCTAAGGATGCAGTTATCCTTCTTTGGTTATTTGCTATTCAAATTCCCACATAGATTTAATTTCATATGTTCTTCTTTGGTATCATTCAATTTGGCCTTGTGAGAGATGTGTTTTACGCTTCAGTAAACACTTGCCATGGAAAAAGCTGAATGTGATTTTAAAATGATGAATCTTACAAGCCATCAAGTCAGCAATAATCAAATTAAATTGTCCATTTCTACTATGGTAAGGTTTTCTCATGTATTACATGCCTATTACAGTGTAATTGCATATGCTTAATTTCACAGCTTAAAAAGATCCTTTTTCAAATAGTTGGGACAAGAAAGAAACTGCCACTTAATCTATTTAAATGAAGTTGACATCCCAGTGTTTGTGTAGTGTCATTGGAACAGTGCAGCTTATGTCTTATCCCATTGACCCCAAAGTGCTTCATCTGGTTTCTCACCAATTCTGATGCAAGATAATATGAATAACAAAGTATGGTGTTACCTTGCAATTATTTGTAACCTGAAGGTGATATTTAATAACAGAGTAATTATGTTTCTATACTATTAACTTTGGGGGATTATAATCGGTAGGAGTAACATTTCCTGGAAATTGACTTTTGTGCATTCCTTAAGGTTTGGGGTTTTTTGTGTTTTTTTTTTTTTTTTTTTTGGTCTTACTGGAGTGAGTGCTTTCTAAGCAGTGGAAAAAAGCAGCTGACCGAATAGCCAAAGTAAATCAATTTACTGATTTTGTGGTACATCTTCTATTTGGCAAATACAGATCATGGATCTACCAGAAATAAACCTGACTTTGAAATTACTACCTCTCTACTTGCTATTGTCTTGCCACCACAACTCTGTAATCCCTTTTTCCCGTATCATTTTCCTAAAAACATCATGGTAGTCTATACATCTTTAGAGAGAAGGGTCTACATTTAATTGCTGTCGAATTTTGTTGCAGATAACTTCTTACTGGCCGCAAGGGCTGCTTAGTGTGTTATAGTGATTAAATGGCATTCTCTTCAGTTTACTTCCATAACTTGTCTTGGAAAAGAAAAATGATTAGTTTTTTCCACTTACCTATTTCTTCTCCTAAGAGGCACTTGCAGTAGTCATGCTGAATTGTGTTTTGGTGTCTTTTTGGTGAATAACGTTTTCCAACACTACGGAAGTTTCAGAATATCAACCAGTACCTTACTATGGTAATGTGATGGACACCTTGTCTACCCTGAAGAGTTCAAAATTAAAGATAAGCAATATAAAAAGGACAAATATACACAGATTTCCTCCTCCCCCCAGTTTATTGACTTTTAATTTTGTTGTATAACAAATATTTTCATTTATATTTGACCTTTTCTGTGAGTATGTAGATCACTTTGGTATGAGCATAAGTAAAGGTTTATGACTAGAAGGACAAGATATGAAAATGAAAGGAGTCTTGGCCTTATTCAAGGAAGACATTTGAATTCTAGGAACTGGGCTGAAAAAACCAGCAAGAATGTTATTCATAAACTAGCATATAATAGATAAAAACTAATATAACTGACAAAGCAAAGACTGTAGAGAGAAGAATAATATTTCAGGGAATAGGAATATAATTCCTATTTATTTAGGAATAATAGGGGGTTGGAACTCGTTGATCATTAAAGTCCCTTCCAACCCTAGCCATTCTGTGATTCTATGATTCAGTTTTCTGGCTAGATATGAAATACTTGAATTAGTGGCACTGAAGGGTAGTGCAATGAATTGCCCTGCACTGCTGCTGAGAAATTGTCCTGAATTAAGCTTCTTTTGTTTATGTGGTCTAGAGATTTTCCCATAAATATGGGAAAATATGGGAAAATATGGGAAAATTTAAAAACAATAGGCTGGTTGGCTTATTACTGAGCAGCACAAAGACAGTGTTATTCGAAATGTAAACTGGATAACTCAATGGGGAAAAATGTTCCTGCTAAAATATGGATAGATATAAGTTATTGTAAAATTCTGTCCTCTGGTATATTCATGACATTTGATTCGCCAAATCTCTGCATATGCAAACAAGTACCACTTCGCATAGTTTAGAAGAAATCAAAGGGTCACGGAGTGGTTGAGGTAGAAACAAACCTCTGGATATCATCTGGCCCAGACCCTAGGGGTAGTTGCCCAGGAACGCTGTCCAGAGAGCTTTTGAGTATCTCCAAAGATGGAGACTCCACAACCTCTCTGGGCAACCTATGCCAGTTCTCAGTCACTAGTGCATGTACTTACTCACACCAGCAGTTAATTCTCCTTTTGTTTTAGAATATTCATGTTTTGTAGTGGAGTATAAAATGCAGTTAGAAAGCTTGCATTTTGCATTGGAGGATGAGAAGACAAAAACCAAAAGAGATTCAGCATCCTTATTTTTTTTTATTTTTAAAGGTTGAAATAAATAGATATCTAATAAAATACTCAAAAAAAATGTATCTTTTCCCATTACAATTATCTTTTTTTTTTTGCATTAAAGAGAAGTAAAAAAAATAGCTTAATTGAAATAAATTTGTCAAATAATATTTATGACAGCAACATGAGACCAAAATTGCTTGTTTGCTTCAGGACCCTTTTGGCAATGTAATTCAGAGACCATCATAATCAAGGGGACATAAATGGAGGAAAAATTAAAAAGTTGATGATGTGTGTAATATATAACCTCGGATTTTACGGTACACGGTCTGCAAGGCTTGGGTCTCCTGGGAGAGGGCTGGGTCTCTCTGAGACCCTGACTCCTGGTGGCAGTCTCGGCGCTGGGGTAAAGGAATGAGAAGTGTCCCAGACCCCCTGAAATAGCCAGGTGGGTGGGTTAAGACTAAAGAAAGGTCTCGTCTACATACCAGGTAATGTTGGGACTTGCCATATCTTGAAGCAGTGGCTGTCAAGTCTTTAATAATGGCTGCAGAGCAAGATAGCTGTTTAACAAGTGTGACTGGGACTGGGAATATAACCTACTCATGTCTTTACCTAGGAGGAGAAGAATATAAATGTGCCTTGGTGAAAAGTGAAAACTGAGCTTTCACAGAAAGCCTGGTGAGTGTTGTTGAGTTTAACATCTCAGTTTTGGGCCTACATGCCTGACAACACTTTTTGGGTCTGTGGTCCATTGCAGGCTAGCCTTACATCTGGGCTTGCAGATGCGATTTAAAGTCATTCCTCATGCACAGCTTTTAAAACACAGAAGTCTGAAGTTTTTTGGTTATAAAATAACACTGTATTTTCATTTCTTCCCCATCTAGTTTAATCTCAAGACTTTGAAAATACAATACACATGGCACAGAACGTATCATTTTTTCACATGCTATTAGTTCTACTATTTCATGATTATGTCTCAGCTGAAGATGGCGAAACAAGAGCAAGTAAGTCTTAATTTTTATATTTCAGATAAGGACAACTTTGAAGCATGCCTTGAATTTATAGTATCCATTTTCAAGTCCACGTGAATGCTTCTGTTGATGGTGATCTTTTCCAGTATAATTTTCTTGGTGAAAAGTACCTTAAATATTTCTCCTTTAAGAAGGTGTCACGGTTTAACCCCAGGTGGCAACTAGGACCATGCTGCCATTCATTCTCTCCCTTCTCCTCCTTCCTACTAGGGCAGGGAGAAGAGGGAGAAAAAGGAAAAAAAAAAACAACAAAAGCTTGTGGGTTGAGAGAAAGACAGTTTAGTAAAACAGTAACAGAAGAGAAAAGAGTAATAACAGCAACAACAACAATAACAATAGTAAAAATGGTAAAACAATATACAAAATAAGTGATGCAATACAATTCCTCACAATATGAGGNAACCCCAGGTGGCAACTAGGACCATGCTGCCATTCATTCTCTCCCTTCTCCTCCTTCCTACTAGGGCAGGGAGAAGAGGGAGAAAAAGGAAAAAAAAAAACAACAAAAGCTTGTTGGTTGAGAGAAAGACAGTTTAGTAAAACAGTAACAGAAGAGAAAAGAGTAATAACAGCAACAACAACAATAACAATAGTAAAAATGGTAAAACAATATACAAAATAAGTGATGCAATACAATTCCTCACAATATGAGGATTGGTTGCCCAGCTCATCCTGAGCAGCAATGGTGAATTCCTGCCCCCTGGCCAATCCCCACTGAGCATGATGTATATGGTATGGAATATCCCTTTGGCCAGCTTGTCCTGCCTATGCACCCTCTCAGATTCTATGGGAAGCTTGAAAGAGTCCTTGACTTAATATAAGCATTACTTAGCAACAATGAAATGTGTGTTACTGACATTATTTTCATACTACATCCAAAACACAGAAGCTACTAGGAAGAAAATGAGCTCTATCCCAGCTGAAACTAGGATGGAAGGGAATATATTTATTTCTTTTATTGTCTTGGAAATGCCCAAGGTGGCAGATGGAACTGTAGAGCTCCAGTCTTGATTTAAACTTGTATATTGAGCATTTATAGTTTTATTTCTTCAGAAGTCATGTTTTGAATAGATTAAAGTTATGAAAGAAACTAAATTAGAAAAATAAATGTTCTGTGAGCAGAAGCTGAGATAGCCCTGTTATAGACCTTCAAAATTCTTCAAAATTAGCATCTCAAACCCCACCAAACCAAGTTCAATATTCTAAATCTGGTTTACAGAAACCAAAAAGTTAGAGAAAGGTAGCTTTTTAAAAGTCAAAATGGCTGAATAAATGACGTGTGGAAAACTTTGCTGTGGCAACAGTGATGCTTTCAGGGTAGGTCCGAGTCTAAGTCATGTAGTTACATTATATTTTTAAAATGCTTATGTGATCTTATATTCTGGATGGTGAACTTGATCATTGAGCATCTTTCTTCTACTAAAATCAGAATATGCTATCAGAAACATTCAGTTGAGACTCAGAATTTTGTAAGTGCCTTGTGGCAGTGTCAGAAGTCAATTAAAAAATATTTGTAAAAGGACTTGATGCTACTGCTGAATTCTGGAGTATCCAGGCTGTAGCCTTCCTCAGCAGTGTGCTTGGTTTGCTAACAAAAATGAATTTTTTATGTTTATCATCTCTGCAGACAGAGATAGGGAAAAACTCCTCTCTGCTGATTGTATGAAATGCAATTGCCAGCTAAGGAACTGAATTCCAGAATTTTCATAGTTGTTTTTGGTGATAATGTAAAAAACAGAAGATGGTGTGGTTTTCAGATACCAAGTTGGATCTTTGTGGCTTACAGAAACACAATCTTGTTTTCTCTGATAAACTCAGCCAATTTTTTTTTTAGTGGAGTATTTTTGTCAATAGATCTTCTAATACAATGAGTAATTGATATGAAAAGTATTTCCTGTGGAAAAGTTTATTAAAATATTTCTTTTTTAAAATTATTTTTTAAATTTATATTTTTAGGTTGCAGAACCGCTCCGGCAGATTTAGTGTTTATCTTAGATGGCTCTTACAGTGTTGGCCCAGAAAACTTTGAAATAATCAAAAGCTGGCTTGTCAATATTACAAGAAATTTTGACATAGGGCCAAAGTTTATTCAAGTCGGAGTTGTCCAGTACAGTGATTACCCTGTACTTGAAATTCCCCTTGGAACTCATGAATCCACTGAGAACCTCATCAGGGAAATGGAGTCCATACACTACTTGGGGGGAAATACAAGAACAGGAAGAGCTATTCAGTTTGCCTTTGACCATCTATTTGCAAAATCTTCAAGATTTTTAACAAAAATAGCGGTTGTTCTCACTGATGGAAAGTCCCAAGATGAAGTCAAAGATGCAGCAGCAGAAGCAAGGAAAAATAAAATCACTTTGTTTGCTATTGGTGTTGGCTCAGAAATCGAGGAGGATGAACTTAAAGCTATTGCCAACAAGCCTTCATCAACTTATGTATTTTACGTTGAAGATTATATTGCAATATCAAGAATTAAAGAAGTTATAAAGCAGAAACTCTGTGAAGGTACGTAATTGATTATAGAATATTTTAGGTGTGCAGAATGTAGTTCTGTACCCATATTTCTTTATTTCAGAACCAGAATGCATGGTTAATGTAACATAAGGAAATAACTTCCAAAACATTATTTTCTCCATTAAACAAAGAGGTATATTTGGGTGGTTTAAAGTGTGTTCAGTTTCAGTATTATAGCATTTTGTCCTAAGCCCCAAATTTTTTGCATTAATAAGGTTTATAAACCCTGAAATGGTTGAGCAATTCTCATAGCGCTGAGAATATAGGGCTTCCTTTATCCTTTTCCTAGGTGTGGCTGATACTCATCTACAATCTAGCATTTTTTCTTGACAGTTAAGGGGATAGCCTGTCATTACAAACATGAGTTGTTCTGCTAGTCTGTGTTGAAAAACCCAGAAGAAAGACTCTTGTCAAAAGTGCCTGCAATTGTTGTGATCTTTTTTAGAAGGATTTTATAGAAGAATTAGCCAAGACCAACATTGTAAAATGACTTTTTAGCTTTAGAATGCTTGCAGTGTTACTGCATTGAATTTTAGGATAACTTTGTAAAACAATGGTTTTCCCATATATACATATAAAAGATAGCAAATTACTTTTAAAATACATCACTCAGGACTCCGTTAAACAGAGAGTATTTATCACCACTATTTTTTACATGTTTTATTACCAAGAATGGATGCAAGTTGTATTTCAGTTGTACCATATTTCTCCACTTAGTAACAATGAAAAATAGTTTTCATTTGGTCTCATTTTGAGTATGGACCTCATTGAAAAAATATGATGATTCTTATGTTAAAGTTAATAGTGTTTATTTCTTGATACGCTTATGAAAATCATAATAATTCCATGTGGCTGATGTAGTAATGTGGTCAGTCCAAAAATTAAATTAGCTAACTGCAGCTAAATTCTTTAATAAAACTTCACACAAGGAGAAATTCCCCTAAATAAGCACAATGCGTTCTTTAAATAAAGTTTAGATGAAGTGACGCTATATTTTGTCAAGATGGATTTTCTGCTTTCAGAATTACGTTAACTAGTATCCTTTAAAATTCAGCTGTTATATTTGATATTACTCTTACAGCAGCATTCTGTGAATGTTGACTGCATATACAAAAGTGTACTTACTGTTTTACCTTCCACTCTCTTATGTTGTGCTTCTCCCTCCTGTTAGAGTTGAGAAGCCTCTCTCAAAGAGTGATCAGAGCCAGTTGGCAGCTTCATTTCTAACCACAATGTCTTTAGCAGGTGAACTGAAAAGACTAGTAAACTGGAAATTTTATATCTGAGTGGTGGCTTATTTTATTCATGTTGTTAAGATTCACTTTGACTCTCGGAGAGGAAGTTCTGTAAGGGCAAAGGAGCAAAGATTTGGCTGTGAAACTGAAACTGCCTGAAAATTTTGCTGGTCTCCCTCGATTCTCTCAGTTTTAATGTCTTAAAAATGCTATCCTTTACTCTGTGGTGCTTTTAACTTCATTACTACGTGACTATAGATATAAGAGGTTATATAGGGACAGTATTTCCTTTCTGGAATGAAGAGACTGAGGTTTGGTGGTTTGTGTAGCAAATAGTGCTATTGAAAAGGAGCTTGTGGATAGAAGGCTTATGCCTTTTAGGAATTCTGGTGTTTGTTTAAGAGTATGACAGGGTGAAAAAACCTGCCGAACCTGTCATCCGAAAGGATAATGTGGCTAAAAATGTTCCCAGATATTTAAGGAATATTTAATATTTATTCTGGAAGTCAAATGTTACTGTAGTATTAATTTTCTCTAGCAAAAATATAGAAAAGCCTGTGTGTCAGGAATGCATTTAAAAACAATACTCAGTGCAGACCTCAGAGGTATGTCTGAAAAGTTCCTCTATGTTAGATAATGGGATTTTAACATTGAAAAGTTATTTTATGCTTCAGGAAGGAAAAATAAAGCATCTGAAAACTCTGTAAAAACACTAAAAGGGAAAAAGATGAAAATGAGGGCTAGAGAATAGCTGTGACTGGTGCAATGACTGGAAACACAGCTCGCCTCCCATGGAAGATAGTTCTTAATTTTGCCACTGACTTCTGCATCCTGTGTAATGGCTCACTTATTAAAACAGTCCTGCCAGAACATGATCCAGAAGACCTAAAAACATCTCCCTTACTGGGAATGTTTTTATGTAATTCTTCAATGTGCCATTGAAAATAAGGAATAGTTTCTTAATGTATAATTTTACACATGCTTAATTTGCATTGTATTGATTTAGAATCATTACTTTGGCATTGGATCCACAATAATGACCCTCTCACATAATCCTATTTTTGCATTTATTTTATGATTTTCCACCAAATTTCTAGTACTGTAACTGATATGAGTTTCTTGTGTTTATTTTGTTGTCTGTGTATATGATTATCTGTAATCTGTATTAATGACAATGTGACTGCTATTAAGCTTTGAAATAAATGAGTTTAGAAAAAGGTTTCCATGATAACAATGCACAATGAAAAAACCTGAAAAAAATAAAGTGTTATTACTGTTACTTAATATCATAAGTATGTTGACTTAAATCCTGCATCTGTGTTTTGAGAAGAATGAGAAGTTTTGTTGGAGTTAGGTTTTGGGTTTTTTTTTTGGGAAGCATTCAGAAGGTAGACATTTTAGTTTCCGAAATGTGACTGGAGAGTTCATTTTTTTTTTAATCTTTCTTGTAGAACCAGACAGATATCTTTTAATATATATTTAATTTGTGAGTCAGGTGACATTTAGCTGTGGGGAGGAGAAGAAAACTAAGGGGAATGTACATGGCTTCTTGCTGCTGCCCCAAGTACCTGTGGCATGCCACCTTAGGATGAATTCTCCTTTCTCAACATAGATAGTTTGTGCACTTAGCTGGTATTTTGTTGAGTTTATATGTTCTGCCTCTCCCACCAGCATGACATAGCTTCTGGCTGCCCTTGTCTTGGTTAGAAAGAAGCTGTGCAGCATTGCTCATATTATAAAAAGAAGTCAGTCTGGACCTTTTAGCTGGTAATTCTCTGGCACTGAAATGTGAGTTTTCCAGCTCATGGCTTGTCCAGATGGAGATGAGAGAACTCTCCACCCCTCCTTTGGAATGTATTCCTAACCTCTTCCCTTGAAGCATGAACTGATGCTTTCCTGAAGAAACAATGGGAAATGAATGATGAAAATGTATTTATTTTAAATAGTTCAGCATAATTTTAATAAAAGAAAAAGTCGATTGTTTTCTTTTAATTGATTTATTACTCTAATACAGTGTTGGCTTTAGCGTTAAATTTTATTCTGCTATCTCACTTTTTTTTGGAGACAACTTCAGTATACTGCCTAGTGTTTTTGTGTAGCGAGACTTAAACAGAAATAACCTTCAGCTAACATTACTTTCCACGAATAGTTTATCACACAATACTTGACCAGTGATAATACCTTCAAGCAGCTTTCAGTCTAACGGACAAAATAGATCAGAGTCCATTTCTAGCAAAAGAAGGTTAAAAAAAATAGCTGTAGGTAATTCTATCTTTGTCCATTTTCAACCTGATTTTGTAGTTGGGAGAGATGTTGGATTATCTAAAATGTTAGTGCATTGTGGAAATTAACATGTATAATTGGCTAGCATTTTGAAACCTTACAATTTTAGAAATTAAATTAGATATTTTTATTAGTCAGATAATGTAATAACTTTAAACTACAATTCAAAATAGTATGTGAGCATAGTTGCAGTAAAATATGACATCTCGGTATTCTCACATCATGTCTCTAAGGGTTCTGCGTGTCACTTCTCATGTTAGCTGGCAGTTCTCAATTCTCTTTCATTTCTTGAAATACAGCTAGAAAAAATCAGGTACGTAAGAGGTTACTTTTTCAAAGTTGAAAGTAATATTTTGGACTTTATTTGCATTTACTCTTTGCAGAATCTGTTTGTCCGACAAGGATTCCAGTGGCAGCTCGAGATGAAAAAGGATTTGACATTCTTATAGGATTAGGTGTGAAGAAAAAGGTTAAAAAAAGAATTCAAATACCAACCACTAATGCAAAAGCTTATGAAGTAACCTCGCGTATTGACCTGTCAGAACTGACAAGGTATTTAAATTTATAAATACACTTCTAAATTTAGTAAGATTTTGTTTGTTTGTTTAAAGTGAGAGGCTTATTTTAAGATTTATGAATGTTTAAGTGCTGTTGTGGTTTTTTTTTTCCCTTCCCACCTTATTTAGGAATGTGTTTCCAGAAGGTCTGCCTCCATCCTATGTGTTTGTTTCCACTCAAAGATTTAAAGTGAAAAAGACGTGGGATTTGTGGAGAATTCTAAGTCTGGATAAGAGACCACAGATAGCAGTCACTATTAATGGAGAAGAGAAAACATTGTCTTTCACTACAACAAGTTTAATAAATGGCACACAAGTTATTACTTTTGCTGCACCTCGTGTAAGGGTAAGGAATAAGTCATCACCATGTTGGAATATTCATTTAGATACAAGTTATTCCTTTGACCTTTATGTTTTTTAAAAAAGTATGGTCTCATTTTTACCTGCCTAAGCATTTAAAAAAGTGATGGGAGGTACTTTATTCATGTTTCCAGATTGTCCACGCTGATCATGACTGTAAATCCTTTGCACGTGCCTTCTAGTCAGTAATTTCCAGTGATGATTGTGAATATCACAGAGACCTTTTGGTGTTTTTTGGTCATACAGCTCTTTGCTTAACATATTCTGGAAAGTATCTTCTGCCTTTGATGAAGAGATTAGAACATGGGGATGAAAATAGTCCATTTGTAGAGACAGAATTTTAATTAAGTGTCTAAATTCCTTGAAAATATATGGTCACATAAGTTACTTTCTTCTCCAGAAAACAGCAGCTTACAAAATAATAGTTCAATTTGGATTTGTCTAGTTCTCTGCTGAATAAAAGTTCCTCTCAGATACTTATTTTTCTCACTGAAGGGATTCCCCTCTTTGTGCAAACCAGTTTAATTGTCTTCTAGTGTAATCTGAAGTCTCTCCTTCAATCTTTCTTCAGTAATTTCCAGGGAAGTTCTTAACTCTTGTAGGAGAGGTTATCTCAGTTGCTTGTGAGACAGGGAAAGGAGCTTGAATGTCTCTACTCTTGCATTTGTAGCAGTACAGGAGTATGCAGCCCAGAGACTCCCATTCCTACTGCAGGGAGTATTATTTAAGTGAACAAAAAGGGATGGCTCAACAGACAGAGTGAAAAGATTTCCTGCTAGAGCCCTTCATTGACAAGTGGGTTCAACTTTTCTGGGAACCTATGGACTGCATTTGAATCCTTACTCCCAATCAGTCTCAATGAATTTGGAATATAAATCCTCAGAGAAGGAAGGATTTGTGTTCAAGAGAAGATCTTTTGCTAGGGAGAGTTATTTTATTCTTCCACTACTGGATGGACAATTTTACTTTTTCTTTCAATTTTTCCTCTGCCTTTTTGTAATTATTTGTAGATTAAATAATTTTATTTGTTGTTAAGAAGCAGTGTAAACTTCATTTACTGGAAACTGTTAGAAAATTCAGTTTCAAGTCAATCAAAAAATTTGTATTTAATTGTTTCTGGCAGCCATTGGTCTCTATGGAGACCAATAATTTTATGCCTTTTTCAGAGCTGCATGCCTCTAAAAACCATAAATATCACTATGCATTTAATAAACCTTTATGACAATTTAATCAATCAACCTTTGTGGTAATTTATCACTTCTATTCAGGATATTCAGGCCAACAGCATCCTGGCTTGTATCAGGAACAGTGTGGCCAGCAGGAGTAGGGAAGTCATCGTGCCTCTGTACTCGGCACTGGTGAGGCCTCACCTCGAGTACTGTGTTNACCTTTATGGTAATTTATCACTTCTATTCAGGATAATTGTATATTAATTGTATTCAGAATATAATTATATATTCTGAGCTGTTGTTCATTTTTTATCTTGTAGTGAGAGCCATTGTAAGTAAATAACAACTCAATCTACAAATGAAAATATATTAGAAACAGAGGTGCTATCTAAGGGTATATACTATTAAGTGAAGTAAGCTGAATTTCTCTTTGTGTCTGCAAAAGCTAACAAAGATATATAAGAAACTGAAACATATATGTTTCAGTTTACTCTTACGTACACCAATTTAATATTAAATACCAATCTCTCTTAAATTTTGCTATGTAAAGATAAGCATTTAGTCTAGGGCAGTCTAAAGAGCTAGCTTATTTTTTAAATTAATGGATAGACTCAAGAAAAAGGCATTTCTTCCCATGTTGAATTTAATTTCTAAGGTAGGTAAGATAAATCTTTAAAGGTATCTTGCATTTTCTATCACTTGTAGAACTATGCTATTTGTTGGAACTAAATCTTAAGCTTTAGAAACCTGAAGTTTTATAAGATGATGAATGTAACATTTAGTTTATTCATCACAATATTGTAGTTCTTTCTGCCAATATCATGTCATCTTTAAGATTTTTTTCATAAGAGACTAAGTAGAAAGACTTTCGAGTACCGTTTTTTTTACTAAGATTTAAGATCTGAAGTGTTTGAAACTTTGTACTACTGCTAAAAAAAAGGCCTCTCCCTTCATATTTTGAACAACTACAAGTTTGAGCACATTTGTGATCGTAGACTGAAAAAAAATCTAGTGAGTTATAAAAGAATTTTGAAATAGAGCTTAATTATTACCAAATATAATCTCCTCAACTGTAATATTACTTGACAAATTAACACTTTTTTGTTTTTACAGTTTACAGTTTTTTGTGTGACAAAACCTGAAATGTTGATTCTCTCAGCCATTAACAGTATTTTAAGTCCTGAAGTTCAGTGTTATTATTATTTAAATTGATGACATTTTGTTTCAAATAATTCTGTTTTCTTCACTTTTCTTAGACACTGTTTGATGAAGGCTGGCATCAAATTCGTCTCTTAGTAACGGAAGACTTTGTAACTTTGTATATTGATGACCAAGAAATTGAAATGAAGCCATTACATCCTGTATTAGGTATTTACATCAGTGGCCTAACCCAAATAGGAAAGTATTCTGGAAAGGAGGAAACTGTACAGGTAAGCATATGCTAAAACTATAATAATTCAGAAATTCTACGTTAGTTTAATATTGCATTGGTGCTTCCTCTTTTCTTGAACTCACTCTTCTAATTGATACTAGCCTGAAATTTAACACACAAAATTTTAGTAGTTAAGAGGGAACGTAAATCGTCAGGACGACTCAGCAAAACAGATATATCCTGTGTGGTGGGTGCTTAATTGGTCTCACTGACCTTAAGGGGAATTTTTTGCTGAAACACAAACTTGAGGGAACGTGGTCACCCAAATTTGGGAAACAGTGGCGCAAAGAAGGGGATTTCCATTGTTCTTGACACTTCTAGAACAAAGTTTTGATCCATTTTTTCCATCACTAGATGTGAAGAAAGTACAAGGTGTATCAACTCAGTTTCTGTCATACTGCAATTACTTGATACTCAAACTGCCACTGATTCTGCTATGGAACCCCACCCTAAAAACCCTGTACCAAGGTTCTCCTCTAGTCTGAGGAACGTTGAAGTCCTTTTGCCTTCAGCTCTTTGCAGTTACCAAAAAGCTGGTTAAAATGCCAGGCTCTATAGGTAAAGGCTGTGTACACCAGTGATGAAGACTACTATATTGACAGTGTTCTAGATGTTGACTAAATAGTTTCCTTCCTTATATTTGTATCAATGTGGTAATAACATTACTAATCAGGCTGATTGTAATGGAAACAATTATAAGAAATACTGAATTACTTAAGTAGATTTTAGTTATTTTGAAAGCTATGCTTTTTTTTGTTCTTAAATTTCTTGATCCTTACTGCTTCTATTAAAATATATTCATGTGTTTTGCATGAGAATAATTAATTCTCTTCAAATATCTTTACTCAGTTACTCATGAATTTGGTGTATTTTTAGCCAGACTTCAGTTTTATTATTAACATATTCTAAAAGTGTATATGGAAACTTGGATGACACACTGTGTGTGTGACTCAGCATTTCTGGTAGTAACATTGTCCATATACTAAAGTGACCATTTGTGAAATGCAGTTATTGGAAGGAATGTCAATATTTCAGAATTGTAATTGTCTCATGCGTTTTCTCTGTCCGGGCAGTATTGTCCCATTTTTTCCAGTTTTGTGCATTTAGATTAGAAGGTGAGTGGGTTGTTGTTCTGTCTTGTTTTTTTTCTCTGAAGTCACTGCAAAAATGGGACTTTTATAAATTCACAGTAATACAGTTCCTGAGCTAAAGAATGTTAGTCGCAAGTCACGTTGTCTTAAATAAAAATAAAACCATTTTAGGAATGTTGAACTGTGTAAGATCTTCTTCTGACAATGTACTAGTAGAAAAGTAGAAAATCTGCCTCAGGTTGCAATTTCATATTTCCAGATGATTTCTATAATCTAAAAAGCATATTTCCTTTACTTTCTCAGACTGTGATGCATTCTGCAAAGCATTAACAGTTAAATCTTGCCAGGCTATTTCTATTTAAACTATGATTATAGAGAAATATTTCAATGAATCCGCATATTACCTTTCAGTGAAAAGGTATATTGAAATCCTGTAAGAAAGAAATAATTTGGAGTGGGATACAAAATATGATGCAAGACTCTTCTTCAGGGATGGTTTGGTAAATTTTTATTCTCCTTCTGTGCTCTGAATCAGATGCTTTCTAATGATATTTTGTGGATGTTCCTGGTTTCATAAGGATCTTACTGGCTACAGTGCTTTCCAGTGTAGTGATGATAAACTTGTGTACATATTTAAGTATTGTGAACTGTTGCCATTTTAAATTAACAGACTCAATTTTCTGTGCTTTTTTTCCCCTGCTAGTCAAACTTATAGTCTATGATTTCAGTAAGTGTAACAGGGATTTTTTTCTCTTTGCAGTCATAATAGCTTATGCTAGAAAAACTAAATTCAGTGGTTTCATTTTTCTGAGTACAGCGACAGAGCAGAATGGCAAAACCTTTGCTTACCTGGTGCCAGTGTTTTTGTTGGTTGTTTTTAAAGTTTTATTTTATACAGCTAAACGCTAAACCAAATTCTTTCAAGCTTCAGGGTGACTTCTGTCACTTCAACAAAATTTACTAATCTTAAATCCAGTAAAGACAGGCCAGTGTAGAAACATCTTTTCAGGAGTGTTAAGGTAAAAACAGGGTGCTTCAGCAACCTGCTTGACAGTGTATCATGGGATAAAGCCCTGGAGGTAAGAAAGACCCGAGAAAGCTGGTTGATATTCAAGGATCACCTCCTCCAAGCTCAAGAGTGAAGCATTCCAACAAACAGAGAGTCAGGCAAAAATGCCAGGAGGTCTGCATGGATGAACAAGGAGCTCCTGGACAAACTCAAATGAAAAAAGGAGGCCAACAGAGGGTGGAAGAAAAGACAGGTAGCCTGAGAACAATACAGAGAAGTTATCCAAGCAGCCAGGGATCAGGTTAAGAAAGCTAAAGCCCAGATAGAATTAAATCTAGCCAGGGACAACAAGGGCAACAAGAGAAGCTTCTTACTGGTACAACAATGATAAAGGGAAGACTAGGGAAAATGTGGGCCCTCCCTGGTTAACCCAGGGGGAACATAACTCCCAGTTTTAAAACAGGAAAAAAAGAAGACTGAAAGAACTTCAAGTCAGTCAGTCTCACCTCTGCCTGGTAAGATCATGGGGCAGATCCTCCTGGAAACTGAGATAAGGCACATGGAAAATGAGGAGGTGATCAGTGACAGCCAACATGGCTTGACTAAAGGCAAATCATGCCTGACAAATTTGGTGGCCTTCTACAACAGGGTTACAGCACCGGTAGATAAGGGCAGAGCAACTGAGACCGTCTTCCTGGACTTGTGCAAAGCATTCGACACTGTCCCGCATGACTTCCTTGTCTCTAAATTGGAGAGACATGGGTTTGACAGTTGGAGCACTTGGTGGGGAAGGACTTGGCTGGATGGTCACACTCAAAGAGCTGTATCAATGGCTTGAAGTCTAAGTGGAAAGCACTGATGAGTGAAGTTCCTCAGGAGTCAGTACTGGGACCAATGCTTGTCAGCTACATGGACAGGGAGACTGAGTGTGCCCTTAGCAAGTTTGCCAATGAGACCAAGCTGTGTGGTGCTGTTGACAGGCTCTAGGGAAGAGATGTCATCCAGAGGGACCTGGACAGGCTTGAGAAGTAGGGCTGTATGAATTTAATGAAATTCAGCCAGACCAAGGGCAATGTCTTGCACATGGCTCAGGGCAATCCCAGGCACAAATACAGGCTGGGCAGAGAATGGCATGAAAACAACTATGAGGAGAAGGACTTGGTGTTGTTGACTGATGAAAAGCTCAACATGACCTAGCAAAACGTGTGCTTGCAGCCCAGAAAGCCAATCACGCCCTGGGCTGCATCCAAAGAAGTGAGGCCAGCAGGGCAAGGAGGGGATTTTGCCCCTCTACTGCACTCTGGTGAGACCCCATCTGGAGTACTACATCCAGCTCTGGAGCTTCCAACATAAAAAGGACATGGGCCTGTTGGAGTGACTCCAGAGGAGGCCATGAAGGTGAGCAGAGGGCTGGAGCACCTCTTCTCTGAGGACAGGCTGAGAGAGTTGGGGTTGCTCAGCCTGGAGAACAGAAGGCTCTGGGGAGACCTCATAGCAGCTTTCCGGTACTTAAAGGGGCCTACAGGAAAGATGAGGAGGGACTGTATCGGGGAGCGTAGTGGTAAGTCATGGTTTTAAACTGGAAGAGAGTAGATTTAGATTAGATATTTGGAAGAAATTCTTTACTGTGAGAGTGGTGAGACACAGGAACAGGTTGCCCAGAGAAGCTGTGGATGCTCCATCCCTGGAGGTGTTCAAGGCCAGGCTGGATGGGGCTTTGCGTAACCTGGTCTAGCAGGATGTAACCCTGCCTGTGGCAGTGGATCTGGAACTTGATGATCTTTAAGGTCTCTTCTAGCACAAACCATTGTATGATTCTATGAAAAAGAAAAAGGCTGATTTTGCTTGTGCAGTTCTAACTTTTTTCCTGATGATGTTGGCAGCCAGTTTAATTCGTGCTGTGCATGTTTGGATTTATTGCCAAGGATTAGGGGTGGTGATTGCTATTATTTTAGGACAGAAAATCTTGGATTGATTATTTTTCTTTAAATAATTCTATTAGAGGGTGTTTAATTGGTTGCACATATCAATCATTGTGAGTAGCTGACTAAAAATGTTTCTACATCTTTAATTGATTTTGAAAAAGCAAGAAAATCTGGAAGCTCTGTGCTTCCCACTATTTTTAATACTTTGTTCATTTTTTTAATCTTGTGGACAATACAATTTAAGAAAAGTATAGTTCAAACTAACTTAATATCAGACTATTAACACTCTCTCTAAAAAAAAGTCTTTCATGTCTTGAATTATAGTTCGATATACAAAAACTGCGAATCTACTGTGATCCAGAGCAAAATAATCGAGAAACAGTCTGTGAGATCCCAGGATTTGTGAGTATGACAGATAAATTTTTGAGTACTACTTGGCATTTTTTATAGACCATGGTTTGAAGCTGATTCAATCAATTCTTAAAATAAGTATATACTACATTGATTCAGCTGATGCAAACAAATGCTTGTTACCTGTGCAGTATCAAGTGACATGGAACTTGTGTGTTTTCAGCCTTATGTTTGCACAAGCATATTTAAAATGTTGGGGTTTTTTTTAGTTTATGTATTTGAAGTGGAAATTTGACAGCACTATAGAAGGATCTCAGAATCTTTTGTTACAATTTAAGATTTTAAACATTATTTAGTAAAACTACTAGGTTACGGCAATGTAAAATACTTCAAAAATTACCTTTTAACTTCTCTGATATGCTTCCTGCTACTTGTCAAGTCATTTAATCTCTGAAAATTTTGTACATAAACAACAAACCCATATTTTAAAATCACTTTTTCCCATCAGAAGTATCTATGCTGATGTCTGTGTTAAATAACTGAAACGTTGCTAAGATTTCATTAATTATGTTATGGATAAGACAAAAATAAATCCTGTTCAGGATTTTATAAGTCATCTACATAATTAGGAAACGTATGGGGGATCCTTTTACCTTCACTTCCCTCTCCTACTTAGAGTTAATGTTGCAATGAAATGTAAAACACATACAAACAGTTTTGGTAATAATAACACACACTCAGAGACAGATTTTCAGAAGTATTCAGCTCCCACCTCAAAATATAAGCAAGCGATTGTTTTCTATGTACATTTTCCTTTGAACTGTCCTTCTCTGGTGTCTAAAACAAACTGAGCTAAAGATAATCAGACACAAAGATAATTACACAGTCTTCCTTTGTAAACTCATATTCTTCATGTTGTGATTTGGTTTAGCATTAGGACTGTTTTGCCAGTTGGACAATAGAACCTGTGTATTATCACCATCCCGATATTTTAATTTTTGTCAGACTTGCACAGACACCCAGCTAGTCTGTTTTTCTTCTATTTATTTGGGGCCATCAGCCTCCTTATCAGGGTTACTTCAAAGCTCACAGCTTTCATAAGTAATGAGTAGGTGGGTGGATTATTAGATGTTCTGAAATCTCAAGAACTAGTGGGTTCAGAAACACTTTTGTAAAGTTAGTTTTAAATCCTGAAGTAATTTTAGTATTTGGCTATTTGACTGCACTACATACCTTTTTGCTTTCTACAAAATAGGAGTAGGATATGAAAAATAAACAAATGAAAAAAAAGTTTGTATCCAGAAAGCAAACATCAAAAAGTCCGTCATATCTTGCCTTCTCTGCAATTTGGCAAGACGTCCAAGCAAACAGATAGCTTTTTGCCAGTTTATTTTCACTTGCTGTTCTCGTAAATTAAATTTGGACTTTATCCTTGAAATTCTGGATTCCTCCATAAAATGAGAATGTTGGATGATCACCAAGAAGGACTATGTGTTTTGTGGTTGTATTCTGTCAGTGTGATTCTCTCAGAGCTCCTGAACTAAGCAGGAGCTGAATGTACTAATTACAGCCTGAATTAATCCCCTTTCCTGGAGATACCTAGATGCATAGTAATTTTAAGCTCCCTCTATGATCCATGGAGGCAGGTAACCTTGTCTAACTGTTGCCTAAGATGAAAATGAAATACAAAGGAAGCTGCCCCTCTGCACATACTGTGTATGAAGTCTGTGGTGACTGTATTTGAAGGATAGTAGTGCAGCTAATGGCGGCTACTAAACCTTTAAGACGGACAGTTTGGTGGTTGGTATGCTGAAATATTTGGGGATGAATTGTGCTGCGGTGTTGCAGATGCTGGAAAACTCAATTCAATTGATAGCAGTCTACTGCAGTCACATAGGAAAGCAAGAAAAAGCCGGCCTTGCCTCTGTGCTCCTGTATGTTTTCCCAGATGCTGGATTCAGGCAGAGTTTAGAAATATTTTGGGACATTCTCTGACATGAGTGAGTAAACAGAGGATTTTTTTGATGAGAGTTCATCATCTTGGCCAACAGCTTGACCCGAATCTAAACATTTAGTGTGTAAATATTTACAGGATTCAGTATTCATTCTGGTTTTGTCACGGACTTTTAACAATTGCTACTGGTAGCTCCTGTTGAAAAGACCCATAAATGAAGCCAAGTAAAAATTCAGATGCATTCATAGCAGCTGCACATAAGTCTGAGAAATTATAAAATTTTGAATTATAATTCCTTAATAATAATTAAGCCTAAATTTATGATTGGTTTTCGCAGTGTTTACAATTGAATGGATTTTGTTTATTACAAATACTGCTATACTCTTAAACTGTGTTTCTTCTTGTTTCAGAATGGAGAGGTAGGCTCAATCCTAAACTGCGCAAACTCAGTTTAAGGTAGTATTTGGCTTTATAAGCTTCTTACAATTCTGAGCAATATACACTTCATTATGAAAAGTGGACAGAGGTTTGCTAAGCTTGAAAGTACTGTATTTCCATTAATTGAATACTACTCAATCTCTTGACCCTGAGAAAGAATTCCAATCACAGAACATTGTAAAAAGTCTGCATTATTTTAGAAAATATGAGTAAAGTATTATAGAAAGTGTTTTAGATAATAAATACAAAATCTGCTTTTTTTTGTATCTTGGATTCTTCAATTTTCACCTTTCATAGCTTTAAGAACATACTGGATGAAAAAGAATGCACTGAAACTAACTTGAGCGTATAGATTTAGTACAGATGCATCTAAATTTATGGTGCCTGACCTTGGGCAAATGGATTTGATCTAGTAGCTCACCCCTTGTCTGCCTTGGTAAAACACTGAGGTTTCATGTGGTCTTGGTAGTGAGAAGTAAATCCCTAAAAAGCCAAAAACCTCTAGAGGATGATGTGGTCTGCCAAGTTTTATTATTTACCGCTGTTTGTATAGGGACCGTAGTTTGGAGGAGGTCACCTAACAGTCTTTGGAGGATGGGCACCTTGGGGTCTACTACTTGTAGAAGTCAGTGGTAACAGTCATGCTCCACCTTTCATCAAGTAGCTTCATAGTTGGGACACATGCCCAGGAGGTAGGAGATTTGGGCTTTCCGTTCTTTTCAGGCTTGTTACACATGATGGCCCATTGTTTGTGGTCATTATGCTCTACATAGTATTTATTAGATTCTTTTTACAATCTTTTATTAAATAACTACATAATTGTTCACACTTCAAATGATGAATATCATTTAGCTTAGGAGAACAGTTTTGCATGTTGCCAGATTTAAAATTCTCAAAATATATGACAAAATATTTGTGGAAATGCAAAGAGAATTTCAGATATCAGCCAATAGTGGTACTTAATTTGTTACTTTTTTTTTCCCCCCCTGGTAAAAATGGTGAATTCATGCATGTAAAGTAGTTGGAGGGCAATAGTCAGGTAAGCAGAAGATCCAGATGAGCAACGGAGTGAAAGACAGGACCTATGGAACCTAGGAAAATCAGCTTTGCATAATGTTATGATATGTTTGTTGAATGCTTGATGGCTGTTTTCATTCTTGGTAGTGCATGAATGGTCCTAGTGATGTAGGCTCAACGCCTGCCCCTTGCATATGCCCACCAGGAAAACAAGGACCTCCAGGCCCCAAAGTAAGTTTCCATTCTGTCTTATTGAGTGTACTCAACTTTTTTTTTTTTTTTTATTTTTCCAAATATTATGTTGGCCAGTCATAGTCAGGCAGATTAAAAAAGTAAGGGACAAGTTCTCCTTGTTCTAGTTTCTGGTGCTGGATGGAGCTTTGAGTAACCCGGTAACCTCTGGGGCTTTGAGAAACCTGGTCTACTGGCCTGTGGCAGTGATATTGGAACTAGATGATCTTCCAGCTCCCACCTTTCTATGATTCTTTGATTCCCAGGGAGGGGGTTACAAGATCGGTTCTTTTTTGCTGTTGGAATTACTCCTCTGTAGCGGTGGCTTGCAGCCACTGTTTTGTGGAATGTATTAGAGTTAAAGTTTTTCTGTGCTAATTTTAAAGGGCTTTTTCATATCTTCCATGTGTTAACATATTGCTTCTCCATAGGGTGACCCTGGCCAGCCTGGGAATCATGGTTATCCTGGTCAGCCTGGTCCAGATGGTAAGCCTGTGAGTACTAAAAACTTAGTCATATATTGTAAATGCAATACTAACAGGAGGAAAAAAACATTTAACACGGATATCAGATTTTCACATTTAGATGACTTTTGTCCATTCTTTGAAACTGTGAATGTCACTTAAGCGCTATCTTAATGTAACAGTTCTGTGAATAAGTTAATCATAGTATTTTTGTTTCAAGCTAAAGTATTGTAAATATGATAGCATGAGTTAGGCACTGTTGTAAAGCAGAGAACGGGCTATGGGTGCTCCTGTTGGTCTTTGCAACAGTTTGCAGCAGTTAAGTTATTATCTTCTGACCTTCAATCTTTGCTCCTTAATGATTTTTGAATTAGAAAGCACTTTAGAGCAGCTAAAATCCTGTCTGTTTTGTCTTGGCGATTGCTTCTCATGTTTAAGCTTCTTTCATTTAATTTCTTTTTAGAATACCTCAAGTAGTTCATCAAAATCTGTAGATATGCATATACGGTGTTAAAAATAAAGATATTTTTTGCAATTCTAAACAATATGTATTAAAATGTTCATCATAAAAATATTTGTATTTTTTTTTGTCTTACCATAGATTTTTATTTTCTTAAGCTGGCATTTCAGTAGTGTGAATGGTAAAGACCAGAAAAAGCAATTGAATCACATATGTCCCTAAAATAACAGATTTGGCAATGGTTTGTCTGGTCTTCATGGCTAACATTTTTTGTTGTAATAAAAGCAAATAAATATTTCAAAATAAGGTTTCATTAAAAAATTTGTTAGATCTCTGAATCTATTTGGAAACATCTAAGATATTGACAGCCAATCTTCTCTGCTGAATAAAGTTTCCTTAACACACTGCAGTCTCTGTATCACCAAGTGGTGGTGTGCATGTGCCTCTGGTGTGTTGAGAGAAGACAGGCCCACCCATGTTTCTTTTCTAATAATGTGGCTTTTGATGTTGCTATTTTATTTATATTTTTAAAAAAAAGGAAAAAAAGGAGAAAATAAAAGACAACTGGGAGCAGTAAAAATAATTTTCTTCTGAAAAGAGGACATTTTCTCTGCTTGGATACCAAAATCAGGAAAGGAGAAGTGCATGCATGTACTAGAAATTTTTATTTCAGTCTAGCTTTTCTTTCGTATTGTAACGACTAAAATTTGTGGTTGATCCTAAGATTGTAGTTTTATTTTGAAATCTCCGTGGTGAAGTAGAAGAGAAGGTAAGCCTTGTGTCTTGAAATCCACAGAAAATACAGTTAGGGAGGAGTCCCAAATACTATTGAGAATAAAAATGTATGAAGATGTCACAAAAGATTAGAAAATCTAAGTAGATGAGCGCAAAGAAGACAAAATAATTTATGAAAGGAACATTGGATTATGGAGTGGGGAACTAAAGCCTATGGGTATGACTGAGACTTATAAGAGATACTAAGTTATTCTGAGCCACTTTGGTCCAAGCTAGACAAACTAGAGAGACTTCAGAGAAGGGCAGCAAAGGGTTGGACTGGACCTTTCAGCTTTACTCTTGTAGTAATTTTTCTGTCCTGTAGAAAGATTCATGAGTATGTTGTAACAAATCCTAAATCTTTCCCAAACCCGCCCTTGCTTAGCAATTTGAGTACCTCTAGAATGTTTTTCCTAACAAACAGGCACTACCCACCAGCTTCGACGGCTTCACAAAAATACCTAATGTTCTATTTCTATTAAGAACTTTTAATACATTTAATTTCTATGTCAGCTAAAGATGGAAACAGTGAGATTGATACTTATAATTGTGTATGCTAATGAGGGTAATAAGTATTACCAGTTACAAAGAGAAAGCTCCATGCTACACACTATAAAATGTTCATATTTCTCCATTTTTGTTGCTTAATTACATGTTGCCCTTTTCTTAGGGATAGTAACTAGTTCATTTAACTGTGGTGATTCCTTTTGGAATCAGAGTTAATTTGATAGGAAAAAAAAGGCACTGAAAAAGAAATGTCATTGTTTCTAAAAATTGAAAATTTATCTGTTTTAAAATATGATACTTGATATATTGAAACCTGGCCATGGTGACCCTGATGGCTCAGGGGAGCAGTGAGTACATGAATTTTTCAGTAGTTCCACAAGCAAACATCCTTATTTTTCTTGTGATATGAAAACATTTTTATACTTTTGCTTTTGTATTAAACAGCTTTTGATAGCTATTATCTTCAAAGTCTTTTGCAACTGGAAACAGAGAAAACATCTGAATTGAAACTGTCACTGCTATAAAATACTGCATTTTGGTTCCAGGCAATCATGAAAATACAGGTTTTAAAATAGGAGTGGGTGGAATCTGAGCTGTGGAAGTGTGATCTAACCAGAATAACTTTTCAGTTGATTATTAATAATGCTCAAAATTCTGAAGAGCAGTCCTGCTCTCTGGTACAAAAGCAGGGTTACAAACTGTCTCAATGTGGAGTTGCATGAGAGAAGGTGTCCATCACCACAGTTTAACCATGCTGATTGCTAGAAGTAGACTTGCAGTTTGGATAAGCAAAACAGAGCTGTGTTTAATCCAGCTAATTCTGATATTTTGAAGAATAAAATGATATTGTGTGAGCTTTAGTGAAGCCAGAATGGACGGGATATTGGTAAGGAACTGTCAAGTTTCCATGCTCTCTTTTATGAAAAACAGATTAAGATTTTATTTCTTAAGTGCCTAGTCAGCTGCAACAATATTGTTTTAGAAACAATTTGTTATGATTTTTTCATACTTGGATTACACTTCAATGCTATATGTCTTCCCATAAGCACTGAAATTTGTAATTGTGAATCATGAAGGAGATATAAATTAATACTACAGTCCTTCTGTAACTTTGTAATCTGGCAGTTGCATTTTGTTTTTTTTTTTTTCCGGTGAGTGTGTCATAATGTGTTTAGATGGGCATTCTCTGAACATAAAAAAAAGTTAAAAAAAAAGTATATCAGGCAATTAAAAGAGAATCAAAAAGCCCTGTTAAAGGAGAATTTTTACCCTTTTTGCTGAATTGAGGTTCATATGATATTTGAAATCCTTACAGCCAAATCCTATACTTTTATTAACTGACTAATTTTTTTCAAAAATCAGCTGTGTTTTTTTGCAGTTGTTCTTTGTAAGGACATAATTGCAATCCTATTACATCATCTGCAGCTCTGGCCAATACATTATCGTTCCTTACATTGTGAGTGCTTTCCAGGCTAGTTTTTAGCTATGAGTAATGGGAGACCCTTTAGATGCTCTGTGCAGAAAAACAGATTCCTCTCTCTGCCATTTTCTTTCTGTTTTACTTATTTATTTGCTAATATGACTTGCACATTTTTTGTGCTGCCAGTGATTTTCCTTGTTTGAGATAACGTTGCTCATATGAATCTTTTTAGCTGTATTCCCCAGAGAGTTCTGAAAAGCAAGCTCTTAATTCAGACAGCACAATAGGCTTACAGGTAGTTGTGTAGTCAGTGTTTAATCAAATGGCTTTTGCATGAAAAGCTTTTCCTGGAAAGTCAGTCTTTTCTGTTCCCAAGCACATTTTTATATTCTTCTCTAAACTTATTCCAGTTTGCCTATCTGGTATTCATTTTCTTGGAACAGTGTAACTGGTCAACAAAATCTTTCTTCCTCTGAGAAAGGTTTTAGGCATGCATTTATATTACTATATGTAACTGATTTTTAAAGTAAAACATCAAAGAAAATTTAGTTTATTGTCTGTGGGCTGGCTAGAATGTTGTAATACTTAAAGTTAGTTTCAGTCTAGAAAAATTCAAAACGATTCGTGTGAATATCTGCAATATTACTGGAAAATAATTGTTCATGTGGTATTACCCAGTACAGTTGTTTGCTGTGCTATTTGGGGACATGAACACAAACATCACTCATTTTCAGTCATTCTTTATTTGTTTTTCTAAATAGCTTTGTTTATAGGTTCTTTGTTTTTTCCCTTTAGTTGCCACATCTGTTTATTTTCCATACTCTGGTACACACAGAAAATATCAATTGAAGTAACTGGATAAAAGCACAAAAGCAAGAAGCATAATAAGTAAAGAAAATAATTGAAATATAATTTAAAGTCAAAAATGCCATTTGGGGCCTGAAATTATTAAATTGCCTTGTCAGGAGACATAGCCCTGGTAAATAAGCACAAGGGTAAAAATATTATTTGAATCTCAACTGGAACTCATTTTAATGGACATTCTTCATCAGAAAGAAGCAGCTGGAGCAGTTGCTGGCCATGAGAACGCTCAGCAGCCCAACTGTGTGGTCACAAAACTATTTTTTATTCCAAAGAATACTTTGTATTTACTGGGGAAAAGCCTAAGTTAAGGGGAAAACTAAATGAACAGTCTATGCTGTGGTTAATAGAGGTTATCATTCTGATGAAAGAAATGAAAAAAAATACACTTACTCATCAATTTTGAACTTTGAACCACACAGCTGGCAAATCTGGACAATTTTCCAGTATTCCATCTAGTTTCATTCATGCAAGTTTGGAACTATTTGCCTTCTCTTTACAGTGTCTACAAGCAATAAGCAGTTTAAAAATAATCTGGTGAGATTTACTTTACTGATAAATGCAGGTACAGAGTTCATGAGGTATCAAAAGCCTCCCATAATAGGTAGTTTCTGATGATGCCACTATTTCTTTTTAAAAAACTACAGAACACTATTACAGCTCTACTACCTGGAGTTTAATAACATTTGGTGACCAGCTGAAGGATGAATCTTTTATGATGAACTTAATATAATGGTAGTGGCCAGCTACTTCAACAGTACTTTTGGAATAAAAATGGGTAGTAGTTTCATGTGTACATAGGATTACCTGCTCTATTGGTTTTCATGAGGACTTAAGTTGACTTAAATTCTGCAGCTACTTTTCTCAGGAAACTTCCACAGATATAGTTGATGATTCAGCTGTAAAATGCTGCTCTGAATTACAGAAAAGTACATATTCCTCAGTATGTACTGAGCTACAGAGATGATCAAGGGAATGGAGCGCTTCTCTTATCAGGAAAGGTGAGAGTCCTGCATCTGTTCAGTCTGGAGAAGAGAAGAGAAGAATGAGAGGGTTCTTGTCAATGCTTATAAATACCTAAAGCCTGGCTATGAAGAAGATGGGGCCAGACTCTTCTCAGTGGTGCCTGGTGATAGGACAAGGGACAACGGGCACAAACTGGAACACAGGAAATTCTGTCTCAACATGAGGAAGTGTAATCAAATGGAGAAGAATTAAACAGGCCAAAACAAAACAAAGCAAAAAAAAAAAAAAAAAAAAAAAGGCAACAGACAAGGCAATGGAAGCTCTTTTCTGTCCTTTCCCCATAATAATATTCATCTGATTATAAATCTTTGATTAAGAGTTACCCCAGATTTATGCTGCATTTAGTTACCTTTGTGATCAAATGCTGGATCTGACCTTCATTTTCATATTTTGGTATGCGTAGACAGAGGGGCTTCACTGCAGAGACAGTTCTGGTAGCCTGCAGAAACAGATGTCACGAGAAGTCCTTCTATTAGCCTTGCTATTTAACAGAGGGAGGAGAGAGATGACACTTGTTCTGACCTCCTGAGTTACCACTGCTTAAGAAAGTCCCAGAGAAAGGAGTAAGGTACAGGGTCCAAACAGACCTGCTGGAGAGGGCTGCTTGATGGATCCACATGTCCAGTTGGGCAGGAAAAAGAAAAGCAGTAGGCAGATGAGTACAGGCATGGTGAGGTGTTAGAGAAGGTTGTTTGTGAAGGCAAGATGGAAAAAAAAGGCTCCTTGAGAAAAGGAGGAGGAAGGACCTGAGGCAAAAACATTAAAACATTAGATAGTAACCGACTTCCCACAGAAAGGCTAGAACACTTAATTCAAATACATCAGGTACTTTTTAACATTTCCATTGACTCATAGGATTTTAGTTACTGATATTACCAGTGAGGGAGAAGGTCATAGCACGACTGCAAATTTGAGCGTAGGCATGGATACACATCTGAATAGCTATTTGCGACCTTTACTATGTAATGTACTTTATGTAAAAAGGTGTGAAAACTTCTAATGTTTTATATAATTGTGCTCTAAATGTACTAAAGATTTTCCACCTCTCTATCAGGATGTTTTCCTAACACAAGTTAAATTTTTCTTTTGCAATTGAATTCCACTATGCTTAGTTACACCACCCTAATACAGTTCTGTTTAGTTAGTGTTTACAGTCCTTAAATAGCTTTAGACCACTACTGTTGATCCTTGGTTATTTTCTAGCCAAACTGAGCTTGTTAACTTCTCCCTTGTCTTTCCCAAGTAGTCTTGTTGTCATGCCTTTGTCATTTATGTTGTTCAGTGACTTAGAAAGCTTTTAAGTTAGGAAATGTGCAGTGAAGTTGTCATTGCCTTATCAGTAGTACATCCTCTATTTTGGTTGTATATTTGTCTGATGTGATACACCTATGAATGCTATCTGAACTTTTGTCCTTAGGCACACAAGTGCATTGGAGATATACTTCTAAGGTTTACTCTGCTGTCACACCTAAAAGTAATACTTGTTGTTTGTCCCACTTGCTCAATTTTGTTTCCTACAGGTAAACTAACTTTCAGTTTCCAGCAAGCTTCTTAATTCACAGATGATGGCAGTATTGCTAATTTTTCTGTGTCCTTTATGTAAGTTCTTTGGCCTAAGAAGACTGTTCAACTTTTTCTTGAGAATTATTTTTATATTATTGATATTTTCTTTAAATTCCAAAGTTACATTTTATCTGTGATTTTTTAAAAATACCCAGCCATCTGGTACAAAACTAAGTATCTCGGTATCTTGCTGTTTATCACTTTGCTGTTACGAAGTTTCAGGCACTGGAAATTTATCACTACTGTTCTCACCCATAACAAATTGAGAGAGAGGTTTTGTATTATCTTGATTTCAGTTGCACCGATGGAAAATAATGGATAAGAACATAAAGAAAGTGCTGTGGAGTAGTGCTGATTGATAACATTGGTGAAACACCATAGGTGGGATTCAGTTCAAGACACCTACATTTAGTGTTTAGAGGTGTACAGTGGCATTTGGTGTCTAGATTTGAAGCTACTGCCTCAAAAGGATGTCTCCCAAATATTTTGTGCCACTGTTTTCTAACACTGGGTAGGTGTCTAGGGAATCTCTAAAGGCAGGAGCTGCCTGTGTTTAGGCAACTGGATTCAAAACTGAGTATCAAATTCCGGGTTAGCTGTAACATTTCTCACACCATCTGTGTATCTTCTTGAAAAGCTCCACCAAGTCCAAATAATAAGAATTGGTTTTGGTGACAAATTCTAGTGCTTTTAACATATTTGAAAGTGAATCTTCAGTCCTGAACTCGTCTGTGTCAATTGAAAAGAGAATTTTTACTTTTTACATAAAATGTCAGCTATGGCACAGCTGTTCTTGGGGCATATTTATGTACATCATGTACATACTCCAATTGAGTGCTTTGAGGTTAGGGAAAGAGGACTTAAGCTGACATTAATGCAAAAAAATATAGGTGTTAGCATATAGATTGATGATCCATTCTGCAAAAGGTGTAGTGATAAAAAGATATGTCCAGTTTTTATGAAAGAAGTTTTTTGTACACAGGAGGTGTCCAAACAATTGCTACATTATTTGTACCAGACAATGATTCTCGTTTATGTGACTTTCTGTGAATTTCCTTTTGAATCTTCTCAGTTCTGTCTTTCCACTAAGCAAACATACTGACAAAGTGTTTGATTGGCTCTGAAACACAATCCAAGATCTAGCTCTGAGCTAAATATGCAGTTTTGTAAGCTGAAAACTCTTTTGCTGTCCTCCATTCATCTCGTGAATTTTGAAATTCTGTTCAGCCAGGAAATTGTCCTCCATTACTTCTTCCCCCACGCAGTTAGAAGGAGAAGGAAGGGAAATTGCATTTAAGAGATCTAAAATGTGAAATGAAGTTTTATTTGTATAGAATTATGTCCTACAGGAAGTCATACAAACTTTTTGCTTTATTTGGAGAAGAAATAAAAGGATAAGATTTTCAAGGCATTTTTTGGTTTGGTGAATTGTTTCAGCTACCCAGGAGGTTTACAAGCAATCTGGGAATGCTATGCCATTTACTTTTAAAGCTGATTTTGCTAGAACTGCCTTGAGCACTAAAAGTGAAATGCTTGATAAAGGATCCGTATATGACAGAGACCTAGAATTCTGTTTACTTCTATACTAAACATTACCAGCTGGCTCATCGGGCATTTGTTCAAATGTCTTTTGGGAAGAGGGCACAGCAAGTACTCTCTTGTATCTAACCCAGGAAATAATTTTAGCTCTGTTTATTATTCCCAGGAAGCTCTGACCGATTTAAAGAAGAAATCAGACATAGCTTTCCTTGTATTGAAAAGGTTCTCTTAGCTCCTTTTTACCATTACATTTTGGGCTAAGTTTTTAAGACTGAAACTCATTTAGAAATAGGATGGTTAGTTCTTTCAGTTCAGATAAAGATTACATTCCAGGCATTTGAAATTGGATAGTCCATTTTATGGGATTTATCAAATTTATTTTGGGCTGCCTGTGAAAGATCTGAGCCAAATAGCCTCAGAGTTTTATAGGGCAATTTCTCTTCTTGTTTTGTATGTTTTCTCAAAAGAAAACTTCTTTGTAGCTCATTTTGTCCATTGGAATGACCTGTTTTTAATGGATCTAAGTAAAATTCTTATTCTTTGGTTACTTTCCTCTGTTAAAGGATTCTTCTAAAGCACTTGCTAATTTTCCATAAAAACTGTCTGTCTTTGCTGTACTCATTGAATCCAATCTACCAAAAGACCTCAGACATGTATTTTGGGTTCTGTAAACTTTCTCTTGTTCTGCCAACGTTGACTTCTAGTAAAGCATTCCTGAAATTCTCTTTTCAACTCATGAATTATTTAGTACTTCTTTTGGTAGTCCCAGTCATTCAAATTATTTTTTATTTTTTTTTACTTGCATAGCCTGTTATATACATTCAAGTTCATAGCTAAGTGCTTAGGATTGAGAATGGAATTTTTATTATTTAGAGATATTATAAAACTAGCTGCATAATGTATTAGAACATGCCTTGTTTGTTAAAGCTTACTCCTGTAACTCGAAATAAGCCTTTAAAAGTCCTGGCATTTTTCAGTTATTTTTCTTGAGAGAGACGGAAATAAAAAGTGTCTACGTATGTGGGGTGTTTTTTTTTTTTTAAAAAAAAAGAAAATTGTAAAACAATATGGTTGTTACATTCTCATGTAACAATTCTGAAATAATGGATTTTGTCATAAAGTCCGGAAGCTGCAAACCTCAAATGCAGAGATTAATGCTTCTGAATGCTGAAATCTAAATCTCAAATGTGTGATCGTGACAGCAGTTACTGAAATCTGTGACCTAAAATGACAGGGTTGGGACAACAGCTCTCTAGTAACTAGGAGGGTTGCTTTTTCCTTGAAAAAGTATTTGGAGATTTGTAAATAAAACCTACGAAAAGTCACAACTCTTGCTTTCTTTTGTTTAGGGATATCAAGGATCAGCAGGAACTCCAGGTATCCCAGGAACTCCAGGGGTTCAAGTAAGTTTCTATTTCATGCCTAGAATTTGAAAATCTTGAGACAAGTCCCACCTACTCTCTCCCAATATCCACTGTTTGTCATGGAGAGTTGAGGTGTGGGGAATGAAAAGTGCTCAGGGGATGTCAGGGGCCATCCTTCTGTGAATGGCTTTAGAATTCATGTGGCTTTGGGGTTTGTAGGTAGGCTGACAATTACACTGCAAATCTAATCTATCTAATTGCTAAGTAAGGTCTGTAGGAGCAGGACTCAGCTGGGGCTTAGACATTTTCACCCTGATCAAGCCAAACAGTAGTTCTTTCCAGGTTTCTGTGAATCAGTTAACAGTGGTCTGAAGCACTGTGATGTTGATTGATTACCCACAATTCACATGCCCAAAAGAAGGTTTCAGATAAAGCCCAGATGGATGGAGAATTTTCTTCTTTCTTTGTTGCCCTTACTGGATCAGGTGTTGGAAACCAGTGCTGTATTTCACTTGTGTCATGATCCCGTCTGACTGGAGAGTCAAGAATTTACTAATTTGTTGAATTAAAAATCTGAGAGCATGCTGGGGCCAAGAGCGATCCTGCAACATATGTCTGATGGACGTTTGAAAGGAAGAGGACATCTCTGGGCTAGTACCTGCCATGCAGTGTCCTGGTTTCCTGGGGTGGTGCTTGGTTAGATCTAGTTACCAGAATGCTGTGATCAGCCAGCTGACACATCACTCCCTGGGTCATGTTGCATTACATTTCTGTGTCTCATTCGATATCAGATTGTATTAATATTTGAGCTGGTTTTCATTTTTTCTCCTAGGGACCACGTGGCCTGCCAGGTATCAAGGGAGAGCCAGGAAAAGATGGTGCGAAGGTAAAAAGAGATTTTACTCTTACCATTTATGGTTGTACAGTTAATAGTATTTTCATGTGAGGCCTCTGTGAGTGTTGTTTACTAAAATGGTAATAAAGAAAGAATAAGAATCCTAAATTTAGAATGTTACTTCAATTCTGAATCTGATCTGCTTTATTTAATGAAGTTTTTATAGGTTTAGCACTGCCAGTAACACCTTTATTGCATTTAATAATTTATATTTAGAAAGCACATCTAAATATGGGTAACTGGAAGTAAGATAAGGACATCTGTCAGAATAGTTTCTTTGTGTCTCTTTTCACCCTTTTTCTCTTTAAGTGAGCATCCAGATGAGCGAGATAGGAATTTTTGGATGGCACTGTTTATCAGAAAACACTGACTAATTTAAACCAAAGCTTTTTGTGGAAAAATTCTAGCTGAGGTGTAGCCAGTAGCTTGGAGCTGCAGACAGATGTGGAAGCTTATATATAAACCCCTTCTGGTAATCAGGATAAACTTGAATCTGGATCTCCTGTGAAGTGAGAGTGAATAAACTAGCCATTGGCTTTTGTCGAATCTTATTGGTATGTAAATATCTGTGTCCATCATTCTCTCACATTTTAACCATAGGTTTAGAAAAGTTCTAAGTTCATTGTGATAAAAATGAAATGTATTTTGTTTTTTGTTTATTTAAAACTTCAAAGCCTTTTTTGCAAAACAAACACTTGTTCTCCAAAAAGATTATACTGTGGAATTTCCTTGTTCTAAAGTTGCCAATACTAAAAGCAGGCCCCTAAATTCATCACTTCTCAGCAGAATTCTCAAATGCATGCTGAGAGCTAAAAAGTGTAGTTATGTGTTCTGTGCTTTAGGCATCTTAGTCTAATTGATCTTAGAATTTAATGTAACTGATCAGTCAGTTTTGGGCCATGTGCAGAAAGTAAGATACTGATGATGAAAAACTCTATGCTCCTTGCAGTGCAGGGTTGTGACAGATAGAATATTTCCTAATGCTCAGTCCAGCCTTGTTTAAAATGTGCCAAGAAATAGGGCTTCCACCGCTCTTAGAAAACTTCTTCCATTGTAAAATATATCTTACCATTAGAATTTTTTTCCTGACGATTCAGCCCAAATTTTCATGTCTTAATTTCATCCCACTACTTGTAAAGTTTCTGTAGCAAATGATTTAAACCTGTTTCCATTGCCCAGTGTTTTAGTTTATCCACTGGTTGAATCACCACTCTGAGGAGAAATCAAGGCTCCATTCTTTTTCATTAAGAGGCAAAGGATGCATGAAGTGTTTATTTTATAAGCTTTGGTGATTTTTTTAAACTCCATTCCATTGTCTGTTTTCAATACTTACTTGTTGAGAGATATTTTGATAGCATTAACCCATAAGCTGTCATTCCTGTGGTCGTGTTTCTGTCTTCTGTGAGTAAGTGAAAGACCTCTCCAAATATGATTAGACATGAATGATTTTGATAAATACCACTGAGACATATTTTCTTTTACCTTTTGTCTTAGAACTTGAAAAATTATTTAAAATATCTTCCTGAGGATATACTATCCCTCCTTTATGACTGAAGTATATTAAACAAGTTGAAATATATTGCTCAATGTAAATTTAGATATTAACAGAGAGAAAACATTGTAATTGTCCAAAAAATGTTTTGATGATTGGCTCTTTATTCTGAGCAAAATAGATTCTATTGAAACAAGCAACTAAGCTTGTTTTTATTGTTTCAAGACAGGTAGTGCCAAGTTATAATTTAGCCTTTTGTTGTAATTTCCCAAGGGACCTTGCAGACAAATATTTTCATTACCTTCCGCAATACTGCAGATAAATATCTTCAGTACCAACAGCAAAAGTTTTGGGATTCCTGATATGTCACAGCTGGGAGGACAATAAAAAGTACCGATGTTTTGGGTTGTGTTTTCAATTGCCAACTGCTTTTACCAAAGTGGATTCTTTCTTATACTGAAATGAGAACTCATTTGTCAGTGTAGAGTTGTTTTATCGGTGTATTTTAATTTCATTTTGTTTATTTTTAAAAGAAAATACTTAATAACTTATTTTTCAATAGTTCATCCAGAGTAAATTGATAAGATATTTGAAAAGGTCAGTAGGTCTTTAACATTGGCAGTAAGAGGTAGGAGCAAAGCCATCCTAGATTTAGGGAACTTTTTTATTCTTCAGGAATTAGGAATGGATAGTAGAATTATCACAGCCCCTACAGAGATTTTTTTGAAGTTCTTTCCAAAGCTTTTTTTCCACTTGTCAAAGCTAAATTGCTGCTTTTGAACCTCCATAAGCTTTATTGAAAGATCACAGTAAAATCTATTCTAGAAAATTCAGTGATTGTTTAATTTCTTTCTTTTATGTATTGAGTTTTGTTTAAAGAGCAACAAACCCTCATGAGTCATCATACCACTGTTACATAGCTGATAAGGTTGTATATAATGTCTTCCCACTATTTGTTGATCATGGAGAATACAAATACTATTATAGTTTATTACTATTTTACATATAAGAATTTTAAAAGTTTGCTCTTTTAGGGTGACCGTGGACTACCTGGTTTTCCTGGATTACATGGGATGCCAGCACCAAAGGTTAAAAATAAGTTTTTCTTCTTAAAATATTTATGTGTTTCAGCTTGCTCTACAGTTTAATTTAAAGGAAAAATAAGTTTATATACAATATAATGTCAGTGGCTTCGATGAGCTTCGTAAAATGAATAGATATGATGCTGAAGTTGAAGGAAGATACGTGACATGCGATGTCATTGCATACATATCAAGCAATGGAAAACAACCTGTTTTTTTTTTAATTTTGTTCTGTTCTATGGGATTATATAGTAATTACTTTGAACTTTGATTTTACTACTACTTTTAACCTTCTTAATCACAAATAATGTGTCAAAAAGCATATATAATTATATAATTTTCTTGAAATCATTCCATTTGAGCGACAGATTATGAAGGGTATGTTCTCCAAAACACTATCAACTGTGTCTTTTGCACTTCAGTGTTAGTACTGAACTAAATTTACTTCTTAGTTTTTCAAAATTTTATTTTAAACTTTTCAAATAATGTCTTCAGACATTGCAGCAGTTTTCAACAGCTTTGACCAGAGACCCAAAGTGCCTTCCATTGAAAATAGAAGCATTAAACCAGTAGTGTTGGACATTCTGGGCTTTTCCCCTATGAGAGCTTGCAAAAGTCAAGCTCTGAATTTGCTGTCTTGAGCATGTTTTTATCAGGTGGAGCTCTTTGCCTCCCTCATTTTTGTCTGCTATACATTTATACTTTGCATATATATATATATCAGTATATAACTACTTGTATTATAAAAATTAACTTATTTGCACACATTTTGTCTAGGGAGGAAGGGGTCCTAAAGGAGATCAAGGAGTTCCAGGTATATATGGAAAAAAGGCAAGTACATTTATAATCATATAATAAAGCAAAATGTTATTGTTAACTGTGGTGGAGTGACCTTGGTTAGCTGCCCAATCCACCCCCCAGCCCTGCTCTCCTTCTTCTTTGACAGAACAGATGGAGAAATTAATATGGAAAAGCTTGTGGGTCCTTATCTGGACCTTATATGTCCAGATAAAGAACAGGGAGATCACCTACCAAATACTGTCATGGAAAAACAGACTTGACTTTGGGAAAATTAATTTAATTTATTGCCAGCTATAATAGGTTTGGATAGTGAGAAGCAAAACACTTTCCCCCACCCGGCTTTTTCCTCAGCTCAAATTCGCCTGTTCAAGAGATGGGGAATGGGGAACAGGGTGGGGTCATCAGTCCATAGCAGTTCCTCTCTGCTCTCTTTCCTCCTTACTTCTCCCCTGCTTCAGCTTGGGTCCTTCCCACTGGCTGCAGTCCTTTGGGACAAACTTGCTCCTGCATGGGGTCTCCATGTGCTGCAGCTTGGCTACCACACCTCCACCATGGTCCTCTCCACACGCTGCAGGAAAAGCTTTGCTCTGGTACTGGAACACTGACTCCTCTCCTTCACTGGCTTTGGTGTCTGTAGAGTTGTTTCTCTCACTTTTTTCCTCACTCCTTACTTTGCCTGTGTCATACAGCAGAAAGACATTGGGGTTCTGGAGAGAGTCCAGAGAAGGGCAGTGAAGGTGGTAAGGTGTCTAAAGCACAAGTCTTATGAGGAGTGGCTGAGCGAGCTGGGGTTGTTCAACCTGGAGAAAACGAGGTTAAGGGGGGACCTTATTGCTCTCTGCAGCTACTGAAAGGAGGTTGTAGAGAGGTGAGGGTTGGTTTCTTCTCCCAAGACACAAGTGATAGGGCAAGAGACGTGGCCTCAAGTTATGTGAGGAGAGGGTTACGATGAATATTAGGAAAAAATTCTACACTGAAAGGGTTATAAAGCATTGGAACAGGCTGCACAGGGATGTGGTGGAATCACCATCCCTGGACGTATTTAAAAGATGGAAGGACGTGGTGATGAGGGACGTAGTTTAGTGGTGTTTTTGGCAGTGTTAGGTTTACAGTTGGACTTGATAATATTAAGGGTCTATTCCAACCTAAATGGTTCTATAATTTTAGTTGATGATGGTTCTATCATCTAGTTCTATGATGGCTGGTAGTTAGGTTTATGGTTAGGATGATTCTATGTTTCTGCACTTTCTTAAATATTGTTTCCCCAAAATGCCCTCGCTGTGGCTGGGGGTTCAACTGTGCCCTGCGATGGATCAGTCAGAACCGGTTGGAACTGGCTGTGTGTGGCATGGGGCAGCCCTGGCCTCTCCTCACGAAGCCTCCTCGCAGCCCCTCTGCCAGCTCCTAGGCACTGGCACTCCATACAGTATCATTTATATTTTTATAATAGATGTGTTCACAGGAAATTTAATTAAATTTTTTTTTTTCAAATATGTCTATGTCTTTAATATAGGGTGTATTTAACAATTATATTGCAAAGAAGTCTGTGCTTTTTAATACATAGCAATGTACATGAACCATATAACCAAATGAGAGTTTTAAGCAATTTGAAAGTGGATTTAGAAAGAAGTGTGTTAAGAAACAGATCTTCCATACATTTTCAAATTTAGAAATAGCATACATAAATTATAGGTTAAATATACTGAATTTTGCAGCATAAACATTGAGCACTACTTACTTTTCGTTTGCTGTATTTCTCAGGGTTCAAAAGGAGAGAAAGGTGATACAGGGTTTCCAGGAATGCCTGGGCGATCTGTAAGTTTTGTGAAGACAATTTGCTTTTAACTTTGGCTTGTTAATTCATCTACTGATGACTGTTAACTGTTGCCACAGGGGGACCCTGGCAGAAGCGGGAAAGATGGATTACCAGGAAGTCCTGGTTTCAAGGTATGTACAAATGTATATTCATATCTTGACAAAGTCTTCAATAGCACTGCTGTTGGTCTAAATAGACTCAGTTTATTGTGTGGAGAGTTACTGGAAAATAAAATAATGTGTGTTATTGGGAAATGCCAAAGTTCACTGCAGTCAGTGGGCAGACTTCTTTGATTTCAGTTGGTTTGTGAGTAGGGAAAAAGCTTTTACCAAGGGTGTATTAATGATCGTCAGAGATTGTTTGTACTTTGTCTCCCTTACCCTACTTGTGTTTCTCTAACTCTGTGAAATTGATAATGAAATTTATATACACACCTACACTGCAGAGCATACCTGTTGTGTACAGTTAAGAGGGAAGTAATCTAATAATTATTGCTGTTGAAGGTGTGGGATGAAAAATGGGGGAAAGCACCTTCAATATTGGATTAATATTTATATTTCTGTTCTCTTTACTGTGCATTGCCCCTCATATTTAATTTAGAACAGTTTTTCAAATGGACTGTCTGCTGTAAAAAAGACTACAGGATCTGAAATTTCTAGAACATATTGCAGCCTGTGGACTCGATGGATGTTTTGTTTACCCAGTTGTTTGCACTGTTCTAATTTGTGAAAAGATGGACTTTAGCAGTATAAGTTTTAAGTTCACGGGAAAATAAGCTATTAATATGCCATGTAAATGTTCAGTTGAATTGATCTAAAGAAATTTTATAACAGTAGCTTTGTTCCTATAATAATTCTCTTGTATAATAATGAAATGCTGAGAGGAAACCTTATTGCTGTCTACTCAAAACTCCCTGAAAGGAGGATGTAGCGAGGGCAGAGTGGGGATTGAACTCTTCTCCCAAGTAACAGGCAATGTGACAAGAGGGAAAATTTCTTCAGTAAAAGAGTTATCAAGCATTGGAACAGGCAGACGTGGCGCTGAGGGACATGGCTTAGTGGTGGTTTTGGCAGTGTGAGGTAACGGTTGGACTCGATGATCATAAAGGTCCCTTCCAGCCTAGACAGTTCTATGATTCTAACTGATCTAGGGCTGCTCAAGATTAACGTTCCAAAAATGCAAGTGTACTTTTAAGTGCATTTGTCGTATTTCCTATTACTGTAATTGGAGATCTTGGATTTGGTCATTTTGTGACCTTGCTTGTCTGAAGCAGTTGAGGATACCATGGCGTATCTGTGACATCTGCTGCAGCAGGGAGATATGACACAAGGCCTGTGAGAGACCCAAACCCTTCCCAGCAGCAGCCTCCAACAAGGTAGATCCATCAGGATCCCAGGCTCACTCAGGCTGGAGGGTACTTTGTTTAGGACATCTGCTGGACCAGCTTCCTGCGCACAAACGGGACGGCACTGAATCCATACCAGGTTTCTCAGCTAAGTCTTGATAATCTCCAAGGATGCACAACTGGGCAGCTTGTTCCATCCTTGACTGTCTTCATAGGGAAAAATCTTTCCCCTTTACTTGCAGTGAAAATGGCTCTACATGTCTATTTGTTGACAACTGAATCAGGCTTTGTAAATGGAGCCTTTAAAGTCATTCAGCCGGTGACTGTTAACTGCCATAATTTTTGTGAGGTCACTCATAAGTTTTTAGTCCTATTTGCTGCTTTTGGGTACCCCAGGAGACCTATGAGTGCCATTTCAGAAGGACAGAGGTCTTCTGTAGGTGGTATCCGCCAGCCCAGTGTGGAAGCCTTGACTGCCCTAGGGCGCCTCAGATAGCACCAGGCATTTGTGATTAGGTAAATGAATCAAGATGCTGTTCACTACAATGGGATCTTAGATCCCATTAAAGTGTCTCTAGACAACTTGATGTAGAAAAACATATGTAGGTGTCTTAATTTGAAGTTAAAGAGGGAGGGGTATTATCATTTACATACAACACTACAGGACTGTTATTCTAAAAATTGTCCAACATCAATGTATAAATAAACATCCTGCAATTCAAAAATTTATTAGGAGAACACACATAAAATATCAGCCTCTTAAAAGTATGTATAAAGTTTAATTTTAACAGTAGGTAAACTCAGTATTTCCTATTTTATTTGTTCTCTTTGGAAGACCTAATGAGACTGTGCTAAAAGGTAATTGAATAACTTTATTTTATGTCAAATTGGTGTATTGCTTTTTTTAGCTGTCCTTAAGTTTACGCCCTTAAATCATGTCAGTAAAAGAAGTTGTAAATCTTAATAATGGAAAAAAATATTTTCTTATTGCTCATTTTTCTGGTTAACTTCAGCAACCAACAGCAGATTATTTCTACAATAATGAAGGACTTTTGCTTTGTTACTTGGTGGTTTAGTTTTAAGTACTCCTACATTCATTTCATTTTGATCTTCAAATCCCACTGATACCTGCTTACAATTTGTCATTATTTGTATGTATCTTCAAGAGCATGTATCTCTGACACTTGCAAATATGTCAGGCAAAGACAATTTAACAGGCATTCTTAAAACTTTCAGCTAAGTTTGTATTTGTGGACATAGTAGCTACCTATGTTGCTATTAAAGTCAAAGGAGGTCTAACTAGTAATGCCAGTAGAGTTTGGAGAGCAGTTCAGCTCTGTAGATATCAGTTTAGTGGCCTACATAAAAGCACCTGGTTGCATGCATTAGTGTCCAAGGCATCAGCTGACAAACATAAGTCCTATAGAAAGTGTCTTTCTGGAATGGGAGTAGGAACCCAGTCAGGACACCTTTGAATATCTCAAATATGACCAAATGACTCTGTGTGGGTAATGAAATTGAGCTTCTGATGGCTGATTAGCTGAATCAAGCCTCCATCCATTTGTCGTGACTGTGACAGGACCTTAGTTAAAGCAAGATTTATTTAAAATATTTAAAACATCTGTATATACATACAGAAAAATATATACACACATATTTTTATATGCACACACAGAGATATCTCTGCTAAGTGGGGGGAGAAATTCCTTCTCTGGTACTATTGAAAGTAGAAAAAAACAATTAGATATTAGACTCTTTTTCCTCTCTGGTTATTATCAAATATCTAATAACAAGGACAGGTAATACTTGCAGTTGTTTAACATAAAATTTTAACTGTCACTGGTGGCCCTTTAGAGCAATGTATCATGTTGATAAAGCATGAATTTGGAGAGTATTTTGATCTGCTTTTATGCTTTTAAACAATATACAGATAATTCAGTATACTACCTGTGTGAACCTGTGTACATTTAAACTGAAAGATGTTTTCTTGACTATTTTCTTAATTGTCATATTTTTGTACTCCAATAATTAATACTCATTGGGTTTTATTCATTTTATAATATAACAGTTAACAGTTAAGATATATTTTTTCATTCAAACATTTTGTCAGCTTGACTCCAGCATCTGCTTGCTATAAAACATTGCTTCATTCTGGGTCTGTAATCAAATTCAGAGCAACAACAAACAGGCTGTCTTTGAAGGAAATTTCTGCTGGAGCTTTCCTGTTTTCTAACAATATTCATACTGGGAAAGAATGTGGAAAAAGAGCATGGCTTGAAACCCAGATGCTAGGCATCATTACTTCAAGTCAAGTTTTTGTAGTTTTAGGTTAATTATTACCAGATTATTTTATATATATAAAAAATATATATATATAAATTAATCTTTGCATTTGTTTCATGTCTTTTTATTTCTGGAATTATTTTCAAATTTTCAGATTGTTTTTGGTATCATAAGTATTTTGAGTAAGGACATAAAGATTTTATCATATCTGGTACTGCTGTATTCTGGCGTGCTTTGAAATAATTCTCATACTGTTAATTGTATTCACAATTAGACAACAGCAATTTATTACTGTTTTATGCACTTCTTCAACCAGTAATTGCTGTTCTGATTAAAAAGACATGTCTTTTTGCAAATGATTTGACAGCTGTCTCTTGGAGGCAGAATAAGGGAATATTGGATTGACAACACTTCTTACTGTGTTTGAAATTGGTTTTAAGACTTATTTGTTTGATGAAGCGTTGAACGTGTAGTGCTTTTACATTTTACTTATAGTAAAAATAGTAATTTGCTATTTAAAAGAATATTTTTTCTTATGCAAAGGAAGATCTTTTTTTAATAGTGTATTTAAATGTCTTTTTTATTTTAAAGGGAGAAGTTGGACAGCCAGGATCTCCAGGCCTAGAAGGACATAGGGGAGAGCCTGTAAGTGATTAAATTGCTGACATTATCCTTATGTCCTGTTTTGTTTTTCTTTGGTGGGTTGTTTTTTTTTTTTTTTCAGTTGATGGATATTACACTTCACATTTCATCTGTGTTGATTTGAGTTGGTTGATATGTCTGTTTTTGTAAAAGTACTTTTTTATTTTCTGGTGTTAATCTTTAAATTTGGGTTTAGTAAAAGAAATAAGCCTCTGAAATCCAAGATGCCTTAAAAGAAAAGATTCTTAACTATATTGCTGATACATCCCAATTTGTATATATGTTATAAATTTGTTATGTTATTGACTTATTTCCTACTGACAGGATGTTATGGTTATATATTGATAGTTACTTGCACAAGGAACGATTCTGGTGGTTTTAACTCTCATTTCTGCAACACGGTGTAACATTCTCTCACACTTGTTAATTGCACTTTTAAAGTTGGGTTTTTTTCATTGCTTACCTCCTCATCTTCTTTGTCCAGCTTCGTTGGTCTTTTACTTCCCTGCAACTTGTTACACTGTCATATTATCTGTATTTCTGTTCTTGCTTAGCTGGGGAACATGCTGCTGCATTTTTGTTTTGCTTGTATCCAATGACATTGTCCCTCTGATGGTGTTTCAACATGTCCTAAAAGCAGCTCCTTTTTCCTTCTCTTTATATGTTACAGCTAGGCTTTGTCCTCCTTGTTTGGCTCACCAGACTTTGCTTGAAGCAGAGGAGGCAAGATGTCTGTAGAAATAGCTGAAAACTTTGAGTATTGAGAAAACACCAGCTGTCTTCAAACCATCAGTAATTCTTCCGAAGGCTAAGAGGAGTAAATGGACCTCAGTTTGTGGAACACAGCCTTCCAGATGAATTACATTCTGAATTGTAATATAAAGAGAGAGAGAGTTTTATAAATTCAGAAATTTTTGTGGTATTTAATGTAATGACAGGCAGTATGTGTTACGTGGTACTGAAGTCTGGTAGAGAGCTTTGGTAACTAGGAGTTGGAAATAAGACGCCCAGCTGAAAAGATCTTCTCAAGATCTTTCATTTAATTTTTTTTTTTTTTATGTATTCACCAAAAACTCATAAAACACTGTGAGTAGACTCCAAAATACTGGGCAATCATTCCCAAGAGACTTTCTTCCTACTTGGCTGGCTTAAGTGAAGAACACACATGGTTCCTCATTGGGCTTCATTTTTTCCTCTTTTTCTGCCACAAAAAACCCCGTGTGAGATCTATTAACCCTTCACAATCTATGATATCTTCAGATGTAAAGAAGACTGAAAGTGAGTGTTAATTTAAAAAAAAAGGTATATTGTTAGCTAGTACACCATAACAGATATTTTGAGATAATAACAAGACTTCTGTTTATTGTCCGTAGCCTTATTTTGTGTCTTCATTTTTAGAAAGAATGTCAGTTAGTCATTGTAATTTTTTAAAAACTAATCTAAAAATAGGAAGGAAAAGAAATTTCTGACCTAGGGAAAACTAAGTATTTAATACTTTAACAAAACTCATTCTAATCTGATAGCTTTGGTTAGGTCTGACCTGTATCTACTAAAGAAATATATTTTGGTTTAAAATTAATCTAAATGTTTCACAATATACCATTTTAAACATCACTTAAATCCCATACTTTTGCTTTAAAGAGAAATGAAGTGGCAGAGTTAAGACATTAAAATTACTTTGAAGTCTTTTAAGATCACCATAAAACCATATAGAGGAAGACTTCCAATATATAAACAATTACAAAAGATTTACATGATCCTAACAGGGCTGGCCAGGTTGCAGTGTGCTTCCTTTATAATTTGTGATGGTTCTTCTGATGTGCAGAAAGTCTATAAGCTGACCAGGAAATTGCCTCAAGGTAACCAGTAGGAAATGCCGGATACCTATTCATACCTGCTCGTCTGCCCCTATTGCTGGTGTAGCACCAGACTGCATGTGCAAACATGCTACTCCCATCTATTAAGAGCCAGGAGGAGGAGCAAAGGACATTTCTGTGCTGCAGCTTTGTGCTTCGTTTGTGCAAAATGAAAGTTACACTCAGCCATGGCTAGTGGGGGCTCCCCTACTGAAGTAGAGGGCATTTGTCTTTCATCTGATGGTGTCCTGGTTTGGGCAGATGGAAAGATCTGGATTGTGGGAGCTGTGAGGGATGTCTTGTGCAACTTACTGCTTCTGTTGTTTCTGTTGTTCCTCCAATGTGTATTTGAATTATAATGTTTGACCGCCTTGTCTCTGCTCCTCTTCTGTGCAATTCAGTGTAGTCTCCCCTGGTGGAATACTAGAATAGTTAGGGCACTGATATGAAAGAGATGACTCAACTCTGCTGTGCAGTCCCTGTGATAGCTAAATAGGCTGCCTAAGCTCAAGTGAGGCCTTGGATGATACTGTTGAAACTGTATGACTCCATATGCCAGATGCAACTGTGGCCCTGGGACAGCTCAGCAGGTTGCATGGATACTCCACCCACACAAACATACATGCAATCAGTCTTCATTTCTTCCTTTCAGCCACATTAGTGTTAGCCATAGCCTAATTTGTCAAGTTGGTCTTTTTAAAAATAGCCATCTTATGATCCCTCTTGCTTTAGCAAATAAAAAGAGCATGGTTGTGAAATGAATGCATCTTGAGACAACATCTAACAACATCTAGGATGGAGAGCACATTTGAACTGAACTCCCATTGCCTCTATCCTCTGAGAGGTGTGGTTATTTTCTGGACAACATGCTTTCTGGTGTATTATTACAGTTAATAATCCCCAAATTTATGAACAGGAAAAAGTGGGCTGTAGAGATAAATAAATAATTCCAAGTGATGTGGTTATTTTCCCTCAATAGTACTAGTTGGAACTTAAATTAGCCAGGTTATCCCAATCCTACCCGCTCTGTGCAAGAATTATCTATGACAGTGTGGACAGAATAATTTAGATAGCATTTAGTAAAGCTAGAAGTCATGCTCAGTTTACTGATGACAAAAATAGGCCATGCTGTCAGTAGCTTAATGGCTAGTCATCTGTCTTACCAATGACAGGCTGTTTTGATAAATACGGGTTTTTGAGGGGCCAACTGTCTAAAGTGTAGAATAAATCAAGATTTATTTGAGCTTAATTTCAGCCTGGCTGTCCTTTTTAACATAGGTACAGTTTGGTGTAGGTGGAAGCTGCGTTAGACTTCTCCTTGTGTTTACAGTTACGCAGATGGGAACTCTGAAATGAGTGCTTGTGGGTGAAGCTGGCAGGACATTTATAGCACTCTTCTAGGTCTAGCATATGCTGTCCTGCCACAAGTAATTTGTCTGAACATTTGCAACTGCTCATGTTTACTCTTAAGAAATCATATTTTTCAGAAATACAGCTGCAAACACTTAGAATGGTAGAGTTTGCCCTTAATATTTAGGTCACATCACAAGACAAGATGTGGCCTTATTTGTGCCAACAATAGCAGTGTAACATGGCTTTCAGCTTCTGACCCGACTCCCACTGTTATACCTATTCTCCTGGTTTGTCTGTTGATCTCTTATAACTTTCTAAGGAATGCCAGATCTAGATCCGCGCATTCTCTGAAAAATGTGTCTTTTTTGCTAGGGTATGGTAGCAGAATTCTTTTTGAAACATGTTCAAAATGCACTAAGGATATAGAATTCTCCAACAGCAGTTGCCATATTTTTCTTCAGAGAGCAGAAGTTCTAAAATTACAACATAGAAACTGGTATAGCCAGGTGACTGGTGCATTTGGAAAGCAAATCTACAGTTAATGTAATTCTACTGCATATGTCGCCATGCTGAAATTAACAGAAACAGGAATCAAGGAAAGAAAATTCCTGACTTAGTTATATGGTAATATGCAGAATAAAATATTTTTTGGTGGTTTTTTTTTTTTCTTCTGTGTGCCATGTAATATTCTCTCCTCTCCCTTATTACACAGTTTTCCAGATCTCTTCCCTACAAACAAACTAGCTTTACTGGAACCTTTAGAGTGCAACCCCATGAGGCAGGATGGCTTATTAAATAGTGTTGCCTCTCTTGTCTTTCTTTGCATAGCAAACTATGAAAAAAACCAGACACAAAATGCTACTAGCAACTGTGTTACCTATATACTGACAATGTTCTTTAGACATCCTGCTTTTGGAACAAATGCCTGGCAGCCAATCATCATCATCTTCTAGGAAATAATGATATTTACTTACTAAAACATAAATGTAGCAGTTGCTAATGAACTTTTTTCTTCTTCAGTACAGCTTTGCACGTATTATATCACTGACTGCCATTATTATAAACTGACACGTATATATGAGCCAGTATCTTCAGAATGGAGGAAATTCTGAAAAATTATATTTTTCCTACATTTACTTACAGCAACAAAATTTTCTTCCACTTAGTTGCACCCTTTTATGCCTCTACCTATGTGCACATTGTCATGAGAATTGCATGAGAAATACTAACACCACAACCACCATATTTGTGCAAAAAAATGTGAAATGAATGGATCATATGTAAAGAGGAACATCTCTTATAGGATTATCTAGTGTAGTTAAATGGGATGTGCAAATTTTAACATGTTCGAGTCCCCCTTCAAGTCTACGACAGACTCAGAAAGTAATTCCAATATGATTTCTGTACATTTAACTTGGTTAAGTTAGGTAGATCATGAGAGGGAAGGTAGCCAGTTACTTGTAGAATAGCATGGGACTGTGAAAAATTGAAAACTTGGTAATCGTTTCAAACTATTTATGGAATGAAATTTAAAATTCACAGTCAAAGCCTTTGCAATAGACGGTGGAGTGTAATATAGTTTGTTGAGGAGGAAAGCTACTATTCAACTTTAATAAAATAGCTCATTTTGTGCTTTTAGTTGTCATATTTATCAACTGTACTTGCAGAATTGTTTCTGGTAACAACCGTATTTGAAAATGCATCATCATGTGCAAGTGCATTGTCAGTCCTGTCTTCCTATTTCACAACTAGAAGTAGCAGCAGCATAGTGTGTAAGGGTTAACTGAAACAGATGGTGACCAACGGCTGAGATAAGTGGGAGTGAAGTACTTCACAATATATGCTTTGCTTGATGCACTTTATGTTGATGGCATGTTGGTTTGTACCAGTTTTAGTTAATAAGATGCCATTTACTCAACATTTATGTTTTATATCTGCATTTATGTACCAAGTTATGAATACTTCAATTAGGAACAAACCTAAAAACTCTGGAATATATCTGTGCAGTAGGCCTTGTGAAAAATTGCTTTCATTGTGAAAGTGTTAGTTTATTTTTATTTCATCTAGTCTGATTATTGTTGTACTTGTATTTTTAATCTCTCAGTAGATTAAAGCGTAAAAATCCTATTGCATTTGTGGTGCTCAAGACATCATGTGTTGATTCAATACTTGTGAAGATGTTTTGTAGAGTACTAAATACTTGTTCAAGTTTTATATTGCCTTAAAGTAGGCACCGCCATGAAATACCGGTCTCTTTATAAGGAATATACTTAAAAGAAATTATTTCCTGTCGGTCTTTAAGAGAAAAGTGATGAGGAGACTCAGCAAACTGGTTGGTGTGAGTCAATCAAATTTCTTAGCTTCAAATCTAATATTCATGCTTTTTCCACTAGTCTGAGATGCCTCAATAGTAGCAACTGAACTCTTAACACTGATGACATGCTATTCAAAGGTGTCAGCATTAGTCGTAAGGGAAGTAAGGACTAGAGTTTGCTCTGCAAATGATGCCTTCTGGGTCTCAGAAGAATACCTGATTTTCTTTGTTGAAAATTCTGACTTTGACCTGTGAAACACATTTATGTATAAAGTGAAATCGTTATTCATGTGGGTAATTTCTTACAAGTAGGTTTGGTTAGCTGAATTAGTTTTTTAGTGATACATTATTTCTTCTAATTTTTAGTTTGTTGGAGTAGACAGGGTAGAGACTTGCTGATGACTTTCTGGTTGCTGAAGCTACTATAACAGATGTTGTTAGTCTTGTTCTCATTTGAGTAAGGGGGAGATGACAGCTTTGACATCAAAATACTTTCAGTAATGGCTCTTTAATTATACAGTGCTTGCTGTAAGCTCAACCACATTTTTTAGACAGAATGCAGGTGGGATTTTTTGCCTGTCAATTATAGCTTTTAGGTCCACTTTAGGTGTATATATTTTTAACAGACTTTATTTGCAACGTAGGTTATCTTCTTCATTCTGACTGGCAAGTTATTTTAACTTCTTTAACTATTTTAAATTCATCCCATACTACATTTTCGGCAGAGTTGGTAGAAGTTAATAAGCAGAGTTAATAAGAAGACAAATATGAGAATGGTGCTGTAAAGAAACAGGTAATTAAAGACTTCTGGAACTTAAGCCAGACTAGTCTGAACTACTCTATTATTCCCAGTTGACAAAAATGACAGAAGACATGACAGCATAGTTGCTGATACAAAGCACATTGAGGTCAATGGAAAGATTCCCATTGAATTGGGTCTGGACTGAGGCCACAATAAATGCTGTAATAATTTCAGAGCCACTGACCTAATGCAACTTGGAAAATAATGCCTGCCTAAGCTGTAAAGCTAACAGTTCTTTCCCATCTAATTCTCACTTTATCTCTGTTCCCCATCATTTCTAATTTTGCAATGTCTGTCTTTACATGCTATGCAATTAGATTAATTAAATTAGTTTTCTGCAATTACATAGTATAATCTTTATTTTGTCCGCAGAGACTTAGGAAAGTATTATTTTGGATTTTTTTTCAGTTAGTACCATTTCAAATTTGATAACTTTGGAAAACCATGCAGAGAAAAAGTGACATATCCTCGTAACATTTCTTTAAGACTATTCCATAGGTGCAATGTTAACAAAGCCAATGTCTTAAAAGGTGTAAGGAAATACATACAGAGCTGTAGTTCTCAGCCTATTATGGACATGAATGGCGTGTGCTATAAATAGTTATAAACGGTACTCAGAGTAGTCTGTTTTATGTTTGTATGCTGTAGTGACTATTTTATGGTGTTGCTGGCACTTTTCTTACTAATTCTTGTGCTGATAGAAGCCACATACCAGCATTGCAGCCGGTTTGTAAACATAGTGATAGAAATACCTCTGACCAATATGTTGTACCAGTTTAAAATCTCTCCACTGACTTGCTGAGCTGTAATACAATAAATGTGTGCGTGTGAGTCCTGGTTTGAGATAAAACAGAACCAATTTTCTGTTCAGTTATTTTACTTTTCAGTTAAGTCTCTTCTAACTAACTGAATTATCTGAAATTAACAGCATATTTTTTCAACAGTATCTGCTCCCAGAATGATAAGACCTGATTGTTTATAATTTATTCTAAGGGATGGTATGCAGAGAGGCTCTTGATTATACTAATTGCTATAAAAAACAAGGTCAGCTAACTGTGTTATGTACTCCATTGAAAAATGTGGGCCATCACTGGAAGGAAATTGGAGACCTGGTTACTGGGGATATGAAGAAGGCCGAGGCACTTGTTGACTTTTTTTGCCTCAGTCTTCACTGGCAAGTGCTCTAGGCGCTCCGCCCAAGTCACAGAGAGCAAAGGCAGAGACTGGAAAAATGATGAACCATGAACTGTAGGAGAAGATCAGATTTGAAATCATCTAAGGTACCTGAAGGTGCACAAGCCCATGAGACCTGATGAGATGCAGCCGTGTGTCCTGAGGGAACTGACAGATGAAGTTGCTAAGTCACTATTCATCACATTTGAGAAATTGTGACAGTCCAGTGAAGTTCTCACTGACTGGAAAAGGGGAAACCTAACTCCCAGTTTTTAAAATGGGAAAAAAGGAAAACCCAGAGAGCTTCAGGCCAATCAGTCTTGCCTCTGTGCCCAGCAAGATCGTGGACTTTATGTGTTTAAGTGTTAAATTTGATCTGATCTAATACTTTCCAGGCATAATGGATTAATTTGCCCTGCTAAGAAGAGAATAACCTCTAAAGGTCTTGAAATTTATGTAGTAAAACTGGTGGAAAATAGGTATGCCTTAAGTAATGAATATACCCTTTCTGTTACATGTGATATTCAAAAAAGGACTCTTTTGTGTTCCTTTGGATCCACCTGATGTCAGTAACAATATTTAGGGCATTCTTGAACTTGTGTGCTAATTTCATACATCCAAGAAAGGCTTTTCTGGAGTAAGAGATGCTTAAAGAGAATGTTTGGAGGTGTATGTTGTGTATTGGGCTGACGTCTGCCATTTTAGTGCCAGGAAAGTTGGTGTTTATACTTCCAGTAATTGATTCCAGCTGATTGATCTTGAAATAGCAATGTCTCTCCATTATTCTTGCCCTACAGTTTTCTTCGTAACTCCCGGAGTTTTCAAGGACACTGTCAAATCATTCAATAATATAGATAACACATTGGAAATTGGATCTTCAACAAAATGGATTTTGTATGTTCTTCAACGAAAACATTATGCCTAGGATCAGAAAAATAAATATATGCATAGTGAAATACTTACAAATTTGAATGAACATCTGACAGCCAAAGTACCCAGCAGTCTCTATTGGGTAGCAGTATCATCACATCATTTTGGCCTGATTTAGTCATATATACATCACTTTTTAACCAAAATATGTTATGCCAAAGTATTTGAAATTATTGAAGTAAAATTTTTACAGTTTATTCAAAAGGGCAAAAAATTAAAGAGTTCTTTTGTGAAGGAGAATCTATTTGACAACCAGTGGAGTAAATGTGGATTATGGCAGAGGAGTTACAAGTAAGTAACGTGCAAGATATTTTTTTCTCTTTGTTCTTGAATATTTTTTAGCAATGTTAGCCTTACTATTTGTGTATTTGTCTGTGCTAATTTTCTGCTCTCACACATACTACAGAGGTAGGATATAAAATACTTCAGTTTCTAGTATCTTTAGTAATAGAACTAAAAATAGAATAAAATATATTTTTAGTTCCAATAAATGGTCATTTAGACAGTAGCTTCTGTGCAAAAATATAATACATAGAACGTACTTATTTAGTTTACCAGGCTATAAATAAGAATGGCATTTTTGCATTGCTTTCATCTGTAATTCACAGCAATTGTGTTCAAGATTATTGCTGAGCAGCTGTGTTCAACCACACAGAAAGTGTCATATATGTTAAACTACGTTACACTGAAAAATGCATGAATATGTAATTAATATGTGCCTGTCCTAAGTGGCAAGTCACTAAACACTGTGCTTACTGTGTTCTTTCATTTTGTCAGGTCTCAGAAGCAAGCTGCAGAAAATCAAGATGGGTCTGGATTTTCTGGTGTTGTTTTAGCTTATGCTGCGAAATGGAAATGTTTTGAATCTGTAAAAATTTGTCGGACAATAAAGCTTTAGCGCCAAGATTTTAATATATGGGGAGTAAAAGCAGAGTTTGTGTAGTGTTTCCCCCCCCGTTTATGATGTATAAATGCAAAATTTACATCAAGTTTTTTAAACTGTGTATTGGTAATTACATGTAGCCATGGGCAATGCTATAGAAGCTAATGCTTCACAATGCAATTTCTGCTTGTGTGTGCAATTTTGTGTTTCATTTTTAGTCACGCGCATTCTTGATTGTCAGTGGTTTGTATCACCTACATTTTGGCATAACAGTAACATAAAGTGTGATTTGAATCTTAGTGGTATGGCTCAAGGGCAAATTCCTACATGTATTCAAGTGTTGCTCCATACAGCACAGGGACATGGTGTTTCAGGTTTCTAGGGAAAACACCCTCTTCTTTGTATGAATTCTGTCTCTGTTAATGTTCATGCTAGAGAATAAACAAAAAGATGTCTGAATGCCTTTACCACATCCCCTATATATTTCTGTCTTCTATCCTAATACACCATGAAAAGTAGGAATTAGCATTTTGATTTACGGCTTAGATAAATATCTGCTGGAGTTCCCAGTGACTCTGGAAACCAAAGAGAAACTCCCCTCAGCTGATTGCTGTACTTGGAAACCAAACACAGGCATTAGGCTATGAATGAAAAGGACACTTAAAATGTGGCAGCCATACATATTTATTATTCCAGTTGATTTAATTAATACATTTCTACTCTATTCTGTGCTTCTCAGTATGTTTATGGTGAGTTACTTAACCACGAGTAGAAAGACAATTACCAGAAGGATGTTTCCATTTCCTTTTGCTGAACCAACTTGAGCAGGGTAGTAACAAGATAGCCGGTTTTATTGCTAGTCATTGTTTTTTTTCAACATATGGGTCAAGCCAGAGAAAATATTTGCAGTATCTATGTCCTCAGACGGTCTGAGTTACAGGCTCCTTGAGAACTCTGGTCAGGATGGTGATACGAAGGAATCTAGGTGTAACTCCATCAGGGCTAAGTGCTGCATGTAGGTATCTAATCTACAGTCTATACTCTGATAATTGTCCAGAACGATTTTCATTTCACCTCATAGTCACGTAGACATATTTAGTCCATCTCCAACCATGTTATGGTTCTTCTCTGATATGAAACTAATACCTGCGTAGGATTATTCATCCCATCATGAAGTAACTTGTCTCTAATAGAAGGGGTCATTTTCTTCTGAAGCTGCCTGTTTCTTTTAAATGGCTGAGATAATTTAGATTTTTAGATCAGTTAATTGAATTGAACCCTTCCAGAAAATGTGGAAGGGAAAAACAAGCCAACAACTTAAAACAGGACTTTGTTATTTTTGTGTTCAAGTGGCATCTGGGCTGCCAAAGTAGTTTCTTGTCATACTTCTTCCATATGTCCTTCATAATCAATAGCATTGCATTATTCTTGTGCAGTATGCTCAGTTAGGGTCATGGCCAGTTGTTCAAGCTAGTTTGCCCCATACTTTGTAGCGTGGAAATAAGAAAGAGATAATGAAGTTAAATAAGGGAGATCTGCAGTATTTTTGAGCCTTAAAAATTCTTTCATCATAGAAACCACGTTAGTATTGCTTACACTCAATATTCTTGTTATAAAGAAGGTGGTAAAGGTGGTTTTGTAACTAAGATCACTTGGTTCACCGATATTCAGGAAGTAATGAAGACATTCCCTGTACACAAAGAGCTTTAAGCCTGAAATTGAGAAGTTGATACTCAAGTCTCAGGCACTCAAGTAATTACATTTCTAGCAAATTTGGTGCAGCTGGTGCATTAAATTTGCAGTAAATTGAAGCTATGAAAAGTCTTGCCTCAATACAGGCTGGCTTCCCATCCATAATAAAACAAAAAAACCAAACAACCTTTAATAGGAATGAATTTAAATCTATTTGTACGTTTTAATTAACGTTTCTGCTCAGATGAAAATATTATTCCCAAACTGACAAAAAAAACTACAAACCAGAAGATAAAAATAGCATATTTTTCTCATTTGTAGCAATTGGAAGTCTTGATTACTACTTATGTTATGACCAGCATTTGGGGTTTTTTTCAGATGGGTAATTTAACCAATATTGTATATTTGTGCTTAGTTATTGTTCTGAAAAGATTACATATCACAAATCAAATAGTACTGTGGGCTAATGAAGTGCAAGAAATGAGTGCTTATGGGATCCTGTTCTTAGCTCAGTATTTAAAAAAATTGACTTTAGGAATTTGACACATTTTACTCATGTCGGACCGATATAGAATAAATTACTACAGGACCAGTGAAATCGAGGTTATTAGATCCACTAAAGAAATGTACTACAGTAATATTAAATTATTTAAGAAGCAACCTTTGACTTTTATTGTGCAAATTATTTTTTGCTTTAGGAATTAGATGTAGTAATTAAATTCAGTCTTAGTGATTTGCTATGTGAATCAGGGTGTGGTTGTCCTTCTTTGTGCTCTGGAAGTATTTCACCCCAGTCCCTGGACCGTCTTTTCTTAACCATTTTTTAAACAGGTAAGAACTGCCAAGCATACTCAGCCTAAAGGAATTGTTACAAAACTTTTTCTGAAAACGGTTAGGAGTGTGTAGAAAATTATTTCTTTTCGCATGTTATTTACTGCCAGGTCCTGTCTGTCAGAGATTTTGGGACTTCCTTAGCCAAAAATGCATGCTGGCCCATCCTACTTAATAGCCAGCAATGGACCAATTTTGTAGCAATTTTACAGTTCTTTCTGGAACACAGTTTTACTGTTTTCATTTGCTACATCCTGTGACAAATTTCACAGTATGCACCATATGGAAAAAAGGCATGATTTCTTATTAAACCTACTCACTGCTAGTTTAACTGGGTGGCTCCTTACTACAGGAAAGGGGGATGGCTGAAAATTGTGTTCTTCCACAGTACTGTGACTGATGTGAACAAAACTACCATTCTTTAATGTCAGACAACTGGGCATGTTGGGTGTGAAGAGCTGTGTGACAGCCATTGCCCTCTGCGGAGCCTCTGCTGTCCTCAGCTTGCCCTGTAACGCGTGCAAGTTGCTCAAATTGTGTAACTCATCATAAGCTTTTCTCTATAATTTAAATAGTGGAGAAGTTTTAAAAGATTTTGAAGGCATGTAACTGCTTAAATATCACTGTGTTTATGTGTAAATATCAAACAAGGGGCAGTTTGTCAGCTGTTAGAAGTCACTGTAAACTTTTTAGACATTGGATTATAGTTTGCACAGTCTGTAAGGCTGGTGCCTGGCATGGCAGGGCATTGCTCTGGCACCTGCAAGTTTGGGTTTTGTCTGGCCACCTTTGGATCCACAAAGTTTTGACAAGTCTGATAATAACATTATTTTGAATAGTATTTACAAGAAACAGTGACAGCAGCTTCAGCCCATGTCAGAATACTTACAGTTTCCATTTTCTGTTAGCATTTCCAACTTTAAAATTACAGTTTTTCAATAGCTGTGTTGTTGACAATGCAACAGGGGTCACTCTGTTCCACATTTAATATATGTGTGTTTTATTTTTAATAACTGATTTGCTAAAAAAAAAAAACTGGTCTTATAACTGCAAAGATCTTGGTAATGCTTTTTCCTTTCCTGCTCTGAATTTAAAGCTGCTAATGCTAGTCTGGTGGATGCTCACTATGTCTGTGGGAATGCTTCTTTGTATTTCGGCCATTTTTCTTTGTCATCAGTTTCAGCTACTCAGTTGTGGCAGATTGCTGAACTTATTTTACATATATTTTGCTACTTTTCCCAGTGGACAATTTTATCAGTTATCCAAATTGGGTTTGTGTCTTTCATTCTATTAGCATTATCAAGGATTTGCTGTAATCTTTTAAAAAGTATCTTGACTGTTGTGCTTTTATCTGAATTATGGTTTGACTTGAACTTTTTTACATACCGTCACTAAATCTCTTATTTATCATCATGTATGCTTTTTCAAGTAAGGATCAGTAATACATAAACAGTTGTATTTTCCAGGTGTTTAAAGGGATCATGGGAACATCTGGGTGGATAGATATCTTTTGTGAATCTTGATCTCTTGCTATAATCCATGTGATTCCTTTAGTGTCTTCCCAGAATCAGAATTGCAGAATTTTCAGAGTGGAAGGAGACATTTGATTGAAACATAATTCAGAGAATTCATAAAGACTGGAAAAAAGCCCAGATTTTTACCAGTAGTCATGACTTTTATCTGTTTTAAACCTGATTCTTTAGCTGACCCCAAATAGCAGTTACCTTGTTAAACAGTAGGATCAAAATTAGCACCATTCTGGCAATCTTCTTAAAAAGCATATAGACTTTTTGAGACTGAAACTCTGATTACAGTTTCTCAGTACCTTGCTGGAGTCTTCTGTAGGGCTTGTGTCGCTGCCGGAATTATGAATGATCATTAGGAATACAGTTTGAATTTTAGTTTTGTAAATGGGCAATAGTCTGGAATGTAACCATCTTTTAACAAAAGTTTATAAATGTTACTCAATAGATCAATTTTTCAAAATTAATGTAATTTGAACTAAGTAGAGTTACAGAAAAATAACCTCATTGACCATCCTTATTAAAAAAAATATTAAAGCAGATACTATCTTTAGCTGTAAAATAAACCATAATATTTAACAATGTTCAACAATAGTAGTAGAGAAGCTCTTCTTTTTTTTTTCCTGAATAATGACCTCTGAAATAAGGGGTCTGTGGTTACCTTACATTTTACTACTTTTTCATTTTTTTCAGAAGGTCTCACTGTTTAAACAGGAAGTATTGCTTTTTCATAACTTTTAAAATCATTATAATTTTTAATTGAGAAAAATTGCATTTTTTCAAGTTTTTTTGTTGTGATGTTGGAAGAAGAATGGACAGTTTGAAAAATCATTCCATAGTGATTTGTCCTACACAATAGTTATCAAAAGTGTGACACATTACAAAATAAGTCCAGATGTACTGTGATCATTGAGGAGCCTGGTTAAAGCAGTAGGTTGAAAAAGTATAGCTTTGTATACCTACACTCAGAAAATAAGGTAATAATAAGGCAATTATACTAATGTTCTCTCCATCTTCTTGGGGAATTGACTACAAACCAGTTTGCTAATAACAGGGAAGATTTTTGAAATATTCTATAATTTTTCATCTTCCAGAGAGAGAATTTAATGATAATAGGTATGTTAAGTGTATTCTAGAAACTCCTGTTTCCATACTAGGGCTATCAGCACCTACTGAATAATGATGTCTTACCTGGCATTGAAGAGATGGGGAACATTAAAGACAGTAGGAGAAAATAAAGAATAGAATAGGCTAATAAAAATTCATTTTAGGAATAAAATAGTTTTTGTTTTGTTCTGGAAAAAGTTTTAATGCATGGTTTCTTCTGCTGTTCTCAGGCATAAAGTTAAGCCCGAGGGATTTACAGATAATCTATAATACTAGCTAGAAAAAGTGGGAAGCATATTTTGAGAAATGTATCTTGTGGCTTGAATAAAAATGCTTACACCTAGTTGTTCTGTATATAAGGCCTCAGGCAATTTTCTTAATGGATTTTATGTGGGTCTGTGTGGAAAAAAAATGCAGCTGTTTAACATCATCCAAAACAAAAATAGACTCTTCATGATTAATGGAAGCTACAAGAAAAATTTTCCAGGGATTGTGAAACCATGTTCCTTTTACTGTTAAATCCATTGTATCTGCCAGGTATTATCAAAGAATAGAAGATTTATTTAAATTGCTAAAACTGGGACAAAATAGAATAGTTATACAGAATTGTATATGTGTCATCATTGAAGCTCATCATCCCAATAGAAACAAATTCATGTTTTTGGGTGTTCTGAACTCCCAGCTTGCGGGACTGGAGCTGAAGAAGACCGCATCAGGGGATTTTTAGTTGCACATCCAGATGTGTTTCATTCTGTGATGAAGCTGTGAGACCCATGGCTCAGCATTGCTATTTCTTGCAAGTAAAGTATAACCTTAGCTCCTTTTATCTTTGGATAGCCTAGTTTATACTTATATGTCTTATGATACCTAACAAATGTGAAGACTTATCAGCAGCTTTTTCTGTCTGAGGCTGTAGAGATCTATCAGACCAGGCATAGACACACAAGCAAAGAAAAGAGATATTTTTTGCTCCCAAGGGAATGAGTCATCAAGGTGTGTGGGATTTGGTCGCCTAGGCATTGACATTTCATGTGTAGAAGGGCAGCTGTAACATCTGAGTTCTCAGTGCAGAGTGACATGTTTTTCAAAAGAGAGATCAGCTATCCCACAGCATCTTCAGTGACACCAAAGACATTTTGAGTTACCTACATGGCATTCAAGGGTCACTGTAGATCCTGAGGGTACCTGCAAAGCCTCCCCAGGTCTGTAACAAGTGCTTAGAAAGCTGACAGGCTCCTAGGTACACACCGATAACACAGGGTGGAAGATAAATGGGAGGTTGAATAAAGGCAAAGATGGTAGTGTCTCAATACATAAAAAATCTTGGTTAGCTGCCAGATTGATACATGCTCGTGTTAGTTTATAGGCACAAACTCAGCAGTATGTAATAAACTACAGTTGAGAATCTTTAGAATAGGCATGTTTTTAAACCAAGGAATTAGCTTTACTAGGCTATCTTGCCTAGTAATTTCATAACAATGTAGCACTTGCTGATTAAGGCTAAATAATGCATAATATTACAGGCTTTTATGGGGTAAGGGAAGACGTTAAGGGAAAAATTCAGAGAAAGGAGGAAGGCATCTGAATGAAGTGAATGTAGTTGAGAAAGTCAGATTGATGATGCTGAAAGAATTAAGGCAGTGGTAAGGCTTGGAATAAATTTAATTTTTAAATAGGGAGAAACACTGAATAAACCCTACATGAAATTTAAAAGATGAAGTAGAACAAGTTAACTGATTCAGAACTCATGTAAGGATAGAAATAATTAAAGTGCAGTGGATGCTTTGATTTTTTTTTTAGCTATTCTGTCTAGAAACATTGCTGCATCTTATTGGTATTATAACGGCATATATAATAAATACAAACCATTTGATAAGTTTTCTGGAAAGACAAAGAAAATCTAGAATTACAACTCCTTTTTCTTAGTTCACATGAACAAAATGTTGCTGAATAGCTTTGCAAAGGACATCCCCAAAGGCAGTTTTTTTCCGTAGCCAGTGAATCATGAATTATTCCATAGCATTGATTCTATTACTCCCAGTGCATGGCAGTTTTCCCATTTGCAGTAGTTCCAAACATTGTGTTTCCCTTAGTGGCAGAAAAATTGCATGATGAATCTGTTTCGTATTAAGTTTGGATTAAGCACAGGCATTTGTGATAATTTTAGTTACAATATTGTCTTCACAAAAATACATTTTTATCATAAAAATGGAGCAAAGCTAGTTGCTTTGTCTCATGCTTTAAAGTAAGAATACATTTTTTGATAATCAAAGTGAGATTTCTTTGACAGTTTTGTTAGTGTTATGTTACCCTATTAAACAAAGGTTCTTATTAAAATTGTCTTATTACTCATGGTGGACCAAAAAATGCTCAGATTCTGAGGATTTGTACTGCATGTGAAATCTCTGTTTAGGAACAAGACACATTTCCAAAGCTTCATTTGGTTTTTGACCTAGAAATTAGGAAAGAAACTCCAGATATCTAAACTATTTTTAACCTTGTCTTCCGGGAGTGTGCAAATAATTTTAATTGGCATAACCAGAAATTATCCATGTAAAAGGAAGTAAAATATTAGGAATAGATAATGAGAAGGAACCCAAATTTAATTTTGTTAGGCATCCTGGAGCTCATCCTACAGAAATTACTCTTCGTTATTTCTGAAACATGGAAGCTATACAGAAAAATAGCACTCATGGGGAAAAACCTCATTCTTTCTGACCAAATTAGCCACTTTTTTTTTTAGTTTTTGTGCTCCTGACATGAGGAGAATAACTGAAAATCTCCACCGCATGCACTCTGGGAATCACTCACATTAGCATAAGTGATAGATTCATTCTTAGCTGAGTGAATGTCGGTGAGCCGTAAGAGAATTTTAAGGGTCTGGACCGACTCCCACTGAAATAAGAGCCCAAGTTGTGTGTACTTCAGAAGTACAGAGTCAATCAGAAGGAAAAAAAAAAGAAGGAAATATGACTTAGTTTTACAATTGTTGTTCTTTGTGTTTTATCCTTCTTTGCTACCTATACAAAGGTAAAATTAAATGTCTTGTAACCATAATTTCTTTGAGGGAAGGAAGTTCAATGCAGCACAGTGAGATGTTGTTTTTTCTTCTTTTAGGCATACTTTTATAATGGTAAACTGTTTGCTATGTTGGATAAGTATGTGGAATGTTTTTCTCTCAGCCCTGCAAATAGCATAGACGTGTAACCATGGAAAGGTTACACGTACTTTGAGTACCAGAAGGTTGCTGCCTAGTGGGAGGTTTTTTCAGCATATATGAAATTCTGTTTTTTGTTACAGGTACAGATATTTATAATATAGTTTTATATTTTACAGCCACAGAAATTAACTGTTAAATAATTATAATGAGAACTCATGGACAGGTCTGGAAGTTCCTAAAGGAGGTGATAAAATGCCCTATTTCCCATCTCTTTATTTGTGAAAATTTTCTAAGATGTTTTTGGACAATAGTTTAGCAAGAAGATTTAAGTTACACAATGTGAATAGAAGTCTCAGAATGAGACATTGTTTTCCAGCTCAGTTTATGATATTATTTGATCTCTTCTTTTAATGATAGGTATGTTGGAATTTTAATGACCTGTAAAATATTCAGGATGTCATTGTTAACTCGTGTGCCATTGACCAATGAACTGTTTCTGCTTGATGGGGTCATTATTAACTAGAAGCTGGGTGTAAACTGCAAAACAATGGAACTATCTTTTCCAAGCCAGTGTTGCACAGATGTAATCCATATGGAAACTATCAGGTTATTCCTGGTTGTAACATTCATGATAATTTTTTTTTCCCACGGAATACATTTGTTTTGGTGGTGTCTAGAACAGGCCTCTTGTTTTCACTGCAGATGATTAATTTCAATAGTAGATTAAAATGTAAAGTCCATAAACCAAATTCTTACTGTAGCTTAATGATGATACAAGAAAGAACAGTGTCTGTCTAATAAACTTCAATAGTTCTACTTGATACAAAAAAATAGATTAACTGAATGTAGATTAGAGTTTTCAGTAAATATGGAGTTTTGTTTTAAAACAGAATTATGTTCAATTAAATGATCACTAAGAAAACTGTGAGGTATACTGTAGGGCTGAAATGAATAATGAAGCTGAGGAGATGACAGAGATCTTCAAGTATTTATGGAGTTAGAAGCTAGCATACATCAAATATAATTATAGCTATCTCTTGTGTTATGTTATAATCACCATATTTCATGGGGGGGAAAAAGGACTTGTTATACTCATGGTCCTATTGACCAGCACATTTGCTCTATCTTATATGGGAAAACTTATGGATAATGAAACATGGTTTCTTTCCCTGTGTCACTTGAGGTTTTCAGAAAAGCATTTACGCCCTTGGTGGGCAACTAAGAGTATTTGGGCCTGCCAAGTGGCAGACAAGGACTCCTGTCATGAAAACACTGTGAAGTGACTGAAAATTAGTGTTGCACTGTATCCCCAGATGAGATATTTTGCATGTTTGCAGCTGAAGCTCTTTTCTCTGTATGTGTTTTTTTAAATTTTCTACTTCCTGCCCATATTTTGAACTCCAATCATATGGCAAATGCTAAATTTATGAGGACATGAAAGGGGAATTAAATATTGTTTTCTGGAGAAACTATGCTATATATGTAAAAGGTTTTCTTTTTCCCCATCAGGGAATTCCTGGAATACCTGGAAATCAAGGAGCAAAAGGACAAAAGGTATTACTAACAGTTCAAAACACTGTTAAAACCCGTGCCTATGTATCACAGAATCACAGAATATCAGGGATCGGAAGGGACCTTGAAAGATCATCCAGTCCAATCCCCCTGCCAAAGTAAGGGTTTAGTCTGTGCTCAGAGGAGAGCTTTCATAGTGGGGGTTTAGGACATCAAATCATGCTGCAAACGAATGGAGACATGCTCCAACTTCTTTGTGGCATGTTTGAACGTCTCTCATTAGGTTTTATTTCAACTATTCCAGAAGGAATCAATAATTTAAAAGTAACAACGTTAATTTCATAATACTTTGAGAAATAATCCTAACTTAATAAATCTCATAATTAAAGAATAATTAACACGTTTGTTAACTATATGTACATTAATCACATAACTATTCTCTTAATGTAAAAAAATGCAGGGTGACATTGGACCACCAGGTCAACCGGGAGCAAAAGGATCACCAGGGGATACTGTAAGTTTGCGAAATGGTGTCATTATGAACAAATAATTCTGATGCCGTCATTCTCTACTTGTAATAAGCAAACAAGCAATGGCAGATATAGTAGCAATTTTCTGGTTGGCAAATATGATGAGACTAAGTCTAATCTCTGAATTCTCTTGAAAATATTCTATACTAACTTTTAAAATTGATTTCCTGACTCTACAGTTGATAAACAAATCCAAGAAACACATTAAAGAGAATTTACTTTCTGAATTAATTAACTTTGAATTAACTTTGAAAGTACTCAAATAATTTTATATTGAAAGTCAAGACCGACCTAAATATTGTCATAGTGTGCAATGGATTTCTGAAGATGAATTTGAAGATGCTTTTGTGGTTGTGTTCCTTTGACAGAGACTGTGAGAAAAGCTTTGATCTGAAAATAATTAAGTATTTTAAGACAGTCCAGTTTACCATGCTCAGTTTACCATGTCTTAGTAAAATGATTACTGCTGCTTTCTAATCCTTTAGAAATCACTATAGTAAAATAATTGTTCTGCAAGTTAGTGCAAGTATATATAGACATTAAAAAATGGAAATTTTAAAGGCAAAAGGGACAGCTGCTTAAAACTAGTTAGAGATCTTTCATTAATCAGTAGGAATGTCATCATTGGTTGAACATATGCAGCATTAAAAATAAATATTTTTTCTATTGAAACGTTCAACAGTGTTTACATGGATCCATTATTAATCATCCTCACTGTGAATGTGTCTTTTTGCATTTTTCATTTTGTGCTTGAGGTATTTTTGCTTATTTGCTGACTAAAATGCTTCTGATATTTCTGAGAGATACATGGCTTAACATGATAAGTAAGATGATTGCTGTGACTTTTTATTTATGTAAAGAACTTACGTTTTACCTTATATTTGACTTTAAGCAGATCAATATAGAATATTACTGCTAGAATGAAGTAAATACTGTGGAGAGTTAAGACTGGTGGGCAACAGAACACTAAATGACTAAAAGGTTTAAACCTTGTAAGAAATTTGATGTTTATTCTTAGCATATATAGCCACATGGTAGTATAAGAGACTTTATGCTATTGTATTCAGGCTACAGAATTAGTAGCAGTTGTCAGGGAAAAAAATTAGCTAAAACTTCTTGATTTGTAGCTGAATGGCATATGGAAGTGTTTTAAAGTGTAACAACAATGGGAAGAAGATCACTTGCTTTTTCCTTGCCTTGTTACCTATTCAGTATATGTTGTGCGTGTAACGGGCTTGTCAATTGCCAGTCCAAACAGGAGAAATTTCAGTTGCTCAGGAAGCAAAGAAAGCAGTTCAATGAAAATATTTAATTGGGAGATTTCAGCATTTCTGTAGTGGTATTACTGGGATAAATATGATTACTGTGAATACAAAAAGGGTAAGATATTGCTTAATTTCTTTAGCTTGTACAATGCATTTGAAGATAAATAATTATGGAGTCCGATTCTGTCTGTGATTTTGGTTTTCTTAACAATAGTGATCAGTTTTCTAATATCTAAACTGAGAAGATGTATCAGATTCTTATAAATGCTTTGATAGCATTGCTTTGTTAAATAAGAGACTAACATATAAACACTTTTTACTAAAATTAATCTCAGAGCACTAATTCTCTTGTTAATTAATTGTCTGAAATGGAAGGGTAAAAGGAAGTAGTAAATGAAATTATCTGGACAACACTGAGGGATTTGAATAGCAGCAAGAAGGAAATGCTCTGGATAGAATTTCAGAAAACTCATTAGAAATAAGGAGATGGCATTCATGAAATGGAAGAAGAGACAGAGAAGCTTAGACAGTGATGCCTGCATTGTAGGTACAAATGGCACTTACCATTTTATTCCTAAATAGAGAAGCTATGGTTAGAAGTCACAGTATTCCTTCTATTGGCAGCAAAAGGCAAGGCTATGGTAAATGTCAGGGCATATTTGAAGTGTGGAAATTATGGGGTGAAAGTTGTGAAGTGTTCTCTCTTGATGTTAGGTTAAGCCTTTTGATATTGTGACAACAGGTGAGAGAACATTTATAGGTTCTTGGATTTGGGTGATTGTTAACAGATTGTGTTCTTCAGTTTCATAACACCTCTCTTGATTTATTCACCCCATGCCTTTTCAAGGTCTTTACCTATGAAAATGCTTAATCAGTAGTGCACTTGACATCCAGCCATCAGGCTAGCTTTCATCCATTCCAAAAGACAAATAGGTTTCAGATGCCACTTTGTAGTGTATAGAAGTAGACTAAAGGGCGATAGCTCATTCTGAACTGCAAAAAATACGTAGTTATATCTGCAAGGCCAAATTCAATGACTCTCTAAAAGGGGCTTGAACTTCATTCCTCAGTCATCAGGATGCCTACTGTCACACTGCTACGACCATGGTACTGTTGTTATCTACCTTTCATTGCAGGAAAAGAATAATCATTTCAGGGACCTTTCTTGTCTGCTCTCAGTGACTCCAGTGGTGTTTACCCAAGTTGTTGTGGTAGCTTGTGCCTCATTCACACCTCCTTCAAGAAAGAAGAATCCAAGGATCTCAAGGACCTTTTGAACCTCTGTCTTTTTTGTTGAATCTCTCTAAAATTCTAGTTAAGGTTACCATCTTCTAGAGTACATAAGGGCAGACCCGATACAAAACTATTTGGGGCATACTGTATCATTCCCCATTCTAAAGAGAATCCTTATTTGGGTGGAAGTCAGCAACACATATGTCTGACCATCTTGGTCCATGCAGTCTTGCATAACTACGTGTTGCTGCATGCCAAATTAACCATCTCAGTATGAAGGTAACTAGCAGCGTAAGGGTCATTTATACACTAGTGCTGGAATGCTCCTCAGGATATGGCACTTGTCTGCCCAGATTGTTACTGGTGCATGTTTCTGTCCTAAGACAGAAAGGGTACCCAAAACCAGGAGTCTTTTTTTCTCCAGAGAAAAAGAAAATACACATTCATATATTGGAATTCAGAGCTTTAGGAGGAGTTTGTTTATGGGGAACCCAGGTTAAGGGCTCACTATAGGCAAAAAGTGACTGAAAACTCGATCATTTCCATCCCCAAGCAAAGTAATGAAAAGGTTTTTCTTCTTTTCTGGGAAGATACTGCCATTGTTTTGTCAGATATCTAAGTCACATGTGAGTCTTGAACATCATGTCTGACATTCTTATTCCCTTTAGAGTATTGAATCCGGAGTGGGGAATTTGTTCTTGATGTCATTTTAATGAATGGAGTTTTCCAAAATTTTGTCTCTTTTGCTTTCAACTGGAAAGGCAGTCTGCTTTCCTTTAGAGTTCTACACTTTTGGAGTTGAAGTAATGGAAAGGGATAATGCTTTATTACTTTTCTATTGCTGTCTAAGGGTCACTAAAAGATGAATTCAGATGCAGTTTACCAGATTTTGCCTACCTCTGGCCAGCTAAAACAGTTTTGGTTTGTGGATTTTCTGAACTAGGTGATAAGGAGTCCCATGCTCTTCCCTCAGCCATCCCATTTGACAGTAAAGGATTTACAGAAGACTGTATGCTCCCGTTACAATACATGTGGATGCTGGATGGTTCTTTATATCTGGAAAGAGCCTCTTCTTCTCCAATTACTGCTGCTAATAAGAGCAATATATGCCTGCCTGGCTACATGTGACATGTACTTGTCCTGAGGATTATTTAAATATGAGCCCTCTGAACCCTTGCTATTTTTTATTATATCTTACTGTTGAAGCTTTGATTATGTGCATCAGCTCAGCTGAGGCCCTTTCAGTATCTGTAATACCCACTGCGCTCTCCCTGAAAACATGTCTGAGTTTTTTCTGCCCCAAATTTATTTGGATTTTGTAATTTTACATGGGATTATTTGCTTAATTATTTGGTGAGAAGGTCTTTAATTTAATAGAATGTTACATCAGTTGTGGGAAGACTTCATGTTTTTCGCTGTGCATTTATTCTCTGTTTTTCTGTGAAGATTGCCTTTTCTCTCCAGTCAGAAGGTGGGTGAACTTCAGATGCTTAAGTCTGAGTAGTAGTCTAACTTTACTTTTCAGAGAGAATACATTTGCAGACCCCTCCCAAGTTTCTATTTCATCTTGCATCTGAGTTGCATTTAAATCAGGCACTAGATTTCATTTGTCAGGTTGTTTAGACCTCCAAAAGTAGGAATGGTCACATGGCCTGTATGTCAAGGCTTGCCCTGTGTCTGTCCAGTAATGTGTATCTGTCCCATTACAAGTAAACCTCACCATATTTGAGGTGGTTTTTTAGTTTTGATTGTGCATTTGTCAGAACAATTCTGAGATCATTGATTTGACAAAGGACTCCTAAATCTTTAGCATGCTTTTGATTGTGCTGAGTACTGCTTAGTCATGTGGAATCCAAATGGATATGTGGATTATCGCTTGAAGAAGCTGAGAAGGTTGTTAAACTGTAAATAGACTTTTCAAACTTGTACAGTCCACAGATCTCATGTTCTTTCCTATTTATTTTCTTAATTTTTCACATTGTTTCATTGTTTTTCATCGAAGAAAATTCCGAAGAGCTACGGGTGTGGTTTGTGCTTTCTGCTGTATCTCTGTAGATAACCACGGAGAAAGGAGAGAACACTGAACTTATTCTCTGAATAATGCTAGGTTTAAAAAAAACTTGACTCTGGTGTCCAGATAACTAAGTCTATATATAAGCATGTGAAAGTCTGTAAATGTATTGAAGAACTCCTTTTTTCCATGCTCACAATTCCTTAATAAAACATCTCATCAGTCAGAACGCATGCAGTCCTGGTTGGAGAGAAAGACTGAAAGTGGGATTGGGTTTTACAAATTCTGGGCTACTCTGTCACTCAATACATTCAGAATTTCCTGCACAATATACAGCCGCATCTCACCCATCAGCTTTTCCTTTCCTGACTCTACCGCAGGCATGACCACTACATTACAGCTGTCAGAAGCCCTTCTGTATAAAGTGAGAGTACAGTGCTTAATTTTCTTTTCATAAACTTAAAGGACTTTTTTCAGTCACTTAAAGATCCTTGACAACCAGTAATTGCAGTTGCTTAGATCAAATTTGGATGAAACGTTGCCTGAACTAGATGTTCAAATGTCCCTACTCCTAGTTAACACATGCACATTTGGTGTCTCACCTGTGCCTTTAATCACTTTTATTGCCTACTCCTGGATATTTTTTCTCCATTTATTTCCAGCCAAAGTTGAATAAAATGCCAGAGGGAAGGCTGTATCATCAGCTGTAATAAAGTCCTGTGGGATTCCGAAGTGTACATATTTATTCAAGTAACTCACCTATCATCTTTTCTTCTCATTTTATTTAGGTAAATAACATCTGGTTCTTAATGCACTTGGAAATAATTTATTCATGTTTCCTGTCAACTCATTTAATGTATCATTTGTCACCTGATAAAATAAATAGGAAATTGATGCATGGAATATTTGAATACATTATATGGCATTAGGGAATTTTAACCAGAAAAGATAGTGGGATTTTCCTTGTATTAGTCACGCTGAATATGTTTGTTCCAGAAGAAACAGATGGAAAGCTTGTGAATGGTCTATTAGTACCTTGGGAAAGTTCTTTAGTAACAAGCTCTTCTTCAGTAATAGCTATCCCTATTATATTGCCAATGTCAGTAATTTATTAATTCATCAGCCACATAAATAGTGTCAGCTCTGGAAAATGGGGGAGTAATGCTGCAGTTTATGTCCTTGAATTGTTCTTTATTTTTATTCTGGACATGCTCTTCTCTTTTAATTTTACATGCTGTAGTTTCCAGTTTATGTTCTCAAGCTTTTCCTATATTGCGTCTGAAAGTTTTCTTCTTGCAGCATACTGATTTCATGTAGTCATCTTCCTGTAATTTTTTTTAATGGTATATGTTAAATATGGCTTAGCAATGAAAATGCAAGAAAACAAGCCAGGACAACTGGGTTTTATTTCTCCCTTCATTGCAGATGTATTCCTGACCTTTAGCTATACTAAACTTATTTTCTGATTCGCTTCCACTGGTGTATGTTTGCATGTCAATGTGGATATACATGCATATCTGATTTAATAAATTTAAAAAAAAAAGGTATTCTGTACACACAGTATTTACTTTGTATGATATGAAATAAAGGAGGGACATTAGTGATGAACATTTACCACTTCAGTAATCCAAGGACTAGTGTGGGCATAAACTAGAAGTGATCTAGCATGGAATTGGTAGAGGGTAGGCTCTCAGCATGTTACGTGAATCGAAACACAGGACTACACTAAGATGAGAGCATGAAAGAAGCCAGAAATCCCCCAGTCACATTCCTCTTTCCTTCCTGCTATCCCTCTCCAAACTTGTGCTTTCTTTTCTCTGGTGATTAACATGCTAGTAATGAGCACAGAACAGGAATCTGAGAAGAAAATAAGAATATCACAACGGGTTTTGGAAAAGGGTGGTAGCCTTCAAGGAATGCAGAAAGACCACACAATGAAGACAGGTGTATTCAGAAGTGAGGAGGTCAATGGATAACATGAAATTTAATTTGAAACAGCCAACTTGCATTAAGCCTCACAGTGAAATGAAAATTAATAAAAACTTATTTTGCTACATAAACAAAAAGAGAAAAAGTGAAGAAGCAGGCCTGATGTACAAGTGAGTTAAGAGAGTTAATATAATTGAAGATGGGTTCCTAAACCAAATGAATATTTTCTTACACCTGCTGTAACAAAGCTGGTGCTGAACATACCCCATAAGCAAATGGTTAATGGGAATACACTATTTTACTTTATCAGTGGAAGCAGACCTCAAAATCTTTACTCTAGTTGGAGAGAAATTGTCAATTTCTATTCTGAAATGACAGAAATGGTGTAGGGTACAGTAAACCTTTATTTACCAAATAATAGATTACAAGATTATATTGTTTAACTGTATCATCTTTGATAAGATGACTGATTTTCTATATAAGTAAGAACAAGCAGATCTAATCTTAAAAGTTCAGGAAAGTGTTGGAAATTATTTGATGTCTGATATACTTAGTTATTTTAGAGAAATTAAAGTTTAATAGAGTAATTTTCGTGTGCAGTTGACTGAAAGGGAAAAGTCTGAGACTTAGGAAAATTGGCAGCAAAGTTATTCAAGTTTTCAGTCTTGTGCTTGATACCATTTATTTGTATTCACAGTCCTGTGTCTATGGCCTACAGAGCAAGCTGCTATGTTTACTAATGGAAAGTTTTGGTTACCAGTACTTTCTAACAACACAGCAGGAAAGAAACTTAAGTTAATCTGTGCTGCCTCAGTTAACAGTAAAGCATAGGTGAAATACTAAAGAATTAATGAAATGCTGAAAGCCCTGGCTACAAAGAATGACCTGTTGTTCCAAATAATCTGATTTTTCACATTTTTTGTATTTTTGCAAAAAAAAAAAAAAAAAAAAGCCATCCTTTTAATGAAAGAAGGTAATAATATTTTTGGCAAAAAGATGAATTACAATCTGTGTAACAAATAACTGTAGACATATATTTATTTTTGATCACATGTAACTTTTGAAGGAGGTCTGAGATAATGTCATGGAACTGAGTAATTCCCAACATATAATACTAAAAACTAGTTGTTTTTATCGATATGAAAGCAAAGATTAAGTAACAATAGTAACAGCAGTTTTTTAAAAAACTGTCAATTAGAATCATTGGTAAAACAATCTCTGACAAGTTTGATTTTCAGGCCTTATTTAATTGTTTGATTTTCTCTATTATTATGCTATATTTTAAGTACACTCTTATAGCAGATCATATTTCAGAGTATATATGTGAGTCCAAATAAAACAATAACTATATATTATCTTTAAATAGAAATTAGGACAGGCATTTGATGATTTAACACCCTTTAGCTCTTATTTTATGTATGGAACAAAGTCAGCTAAACATGCCTTTACAACACGTTTCCGTAAGAGGAGTCCAAGGGATTGTTTTGTCAATTCCCTGGCTTTGTAGGTGTGTTGAAGTGTCATGGTCTTAAATGGCAGAAACCACTGAGTCCTTTAATGAACAATTCAGTCCTGAAGATTCTGCAGAAGACACAAAGGTCTGGCCCCAAAGTTTGTTCCCGATAAATCTTCATTAAACTTGGCAAAGGAGTTGAAGCATGGCAACAGCTGAGGGACACAATCAGAAAGGAGGAAAGTTATGAAATGCCATATATACTTTTGCTGGTTTTGGGAGCACTAAATGGAAACTAAGAAACTCTTGTGTCACTTTCAATTATAGCCAAGGGCATATTAAAGATATGCTAAAGATTAGGTCATGTAGTTTTGAGTTGCAGAAGTTTTTCTCTCAGGAGTGTTTAATGACAGTGTTGTGCTGTTTTCCTGCATGTTTTGTTTTTTTTTTTTTTTCCATTAAGCAGTAGCCCTTCCTTAGGCCATAGGAGGTCTAAATAATCCACTGTGCTATAATCAGCTACAACCTGCAGAGTAATATGATGAAAGATATAATATTTCCTGTTTGTTTCACTATAGAAATTTATTATTAATTCTAATAATACACTATACTGAATCCATTAGCTTAGTGCGGAAACATCTCTGCCTTTTTCACAAATAAATAGGGTTTGATGGGACCAGAAGGCTCACTTGGTCTACCTGGAGCTCCTGGGCCTAAGGTAGGTGTTTGTGTTGATTTTCTTGTGACTGATAAATTACTGCTTTATAAATGAGAAAGCACTAGGATTTTGCAGCCAATTTTTTGATATGTTCAATATTAGTGAGCGGCTGTTCGATTTCTGCTATATTACCTCATATGATAGTTCAGTCTCAAGAGAGTTTAATATAGCTCAGTAAATGGTGCCTGTCATCCCATGGGGTTTGGAACAATTGCAGACATGGTCATGGGACTTTGTTTCAGCTTCACAGTCCTGGAAAATGTTCTGCAATGCTGGGAGCCAGATAATTCTCAGTATACATCAGAACTCTCTGCCCATGTTATATTTATTTATATTTTAGTTGTGTTAAATAATCTTACGTGCTGCTTTTTCCACCCAAGGAGCCAAATTTATTTCAGATGTAACTTTATTGATTGCACTGCTGCTACAGCAAGAATTAATTTAACCCATGCTCTAAGAAACTAAAACAGATACTATAAATTCAGATCTGTTAGTGTAACCTTTTAATTTAATCCAAGATGAATTTTGGCCAGTAAGCACTGAATTGTATGTCCTAGAGAGTATTTAGTATAGAATCCATTTCCCAAGCTTCATGTTTATATTTAGATCCATTTTCACCCATATATTATTTTATATCCAAAAGTTCATATGCATTTGTTCAAAATTGTATACTGAAGGTAGCATTTTTTAAAGTAGTTAATGTTTGCTATGGTCAAGAAGATTGAACACCTATGAAATTACTAAAAACTAATTTGCTTTATTTTAATTTGTGAAAAATGCTTTTGTTTTGTATATTTATCTCATTCAGAATATAAACTGATTCTTACAGAATCATTCTTAATAAGCACATTCTCACAGAAGTGCATCATGTAGTAATTAATAATTCCTACGTTTTAATGAAAATTCTCATGCTGAATAGCCTAATTCATAGGCTACAATAAAACCCAAAACATAAGTAAAGAGATATGTAAATATTTTGGCTCAGACAGTTCTAGGGTATTCTCAGAGTTTTATTAAACAGGGTGGTGGAAATGCGCAGCCAGTACACACAGACATGGGCAAGAGAAATTAGGTGGGTGGGGAAGGGACAGGTAAGCAGAGGCTGGAACATCCCATTTTGTCATCAGTGTCTCATCTTTCCCAAGAGAAAGTTGAAACTTCAGGTTTCCTGTAAAGGCGCAGAACTTGAGCCTTTCAGTCACTACCTGTGCCTATTTTCAAGAACCAATTTCCCAGCAGTGTCTGTGTTTGCTAGTCATCTCACATGTGATAAAACATACTGATCTATCAGCCACACTTATGTTTTTATATAGGGAGATAAAGGTGAACCTGGAATACAGGGGAAACCAGGATCATCAGGGGCCAAGGTAAATATGAATCTGGAAGTTTTCTGTTTAAAGAAGGGATTGATTTACTCTCCATGATTTACTGATCTTCCATGATTTTCCATGATTAGTTACAAGGCAGTTTGTTTCAAAATGAAACGGTAATTTGATTGTGTATTCTTACTAATTTTATACTAGAGTTTAGGCAATGTAAGTCAGCTCTTCATTATTTTGAAACCTGCAAATATTGCCATTAGTTTATATAGTTTTATTTGTGTAATTTTGAAATATAGACATCAACTCTATTAAAAGGCACTTTAAAAAGATAGACACTGGAAAACCGAAGTTAAGAATTAGGAGTCCCTTTTGTGGCTTCTCTGTATTCAACATCCATTCATGAATTCTCCAGCTATAAAATTGCAAAATATCGCAGCTAAAGCATACCATGTGACCTTGAGAAAACAGGCAATATAAGTTTTTATACACAGCACTTGACTAACATAAAGCCATTGTATTTATTACTCAGGGAGAACTAGGAGTACCAGGTGCTCCAGGTGAACCAGGCTACCCAGGCATTCCCGGTACCCAGGGTATAAAGGTAAGTGTTTTTTCCAGTTTTACATTAACCACATCTTTTATTGGAAGTGCTTTTCTTTTAAGTAGTCATTCCTAGAGGAAATCCTTTTTCTAAATACATCATCATTATTAGAGAACAGTTGGTATATTTTGGAAGGCCCATTCTTTAGAAAAACAATAATTTTTCATAGGGAATCACCAAAATAGCAAAACTGTTAGCATAAAATGCTACAACATAGGTATTAATGAAATTTCCACTCAGAATTACAGTAAATAATGGTATGATCCATGCTTCTATATTTACTTAATTTTATAGCAGCTGCTACTCCGATAGTCTATTGTACAAAGTTTTTTTGGGGGGGCAATTAACCCTAGGCAGCTGGGGGAGATTCATCTCAGCCTTAGCCATTAAGTTACCTGGTCCAAACAAGCTGTCTGGGTTCTCTCCATATTTAGCTGAGAGACTCCGAGTGTCTTTGGGCATCATTAATTCACATCTCTTCCTTTCTTTGACTGTAGCTGAAGCCTAGACAATTAGCTAAATTAAATGTTGACATTTTCGATGGGAAAAGTTAGGTTAGACGAATCCTACTACTACTGTACTGGTGGTTCTTCTTTTCAGACAAACCTATTTTATTCCTCTTGCATACTGATTTCTCATAAAGATCATGTCTTCAAAGTTCTCGTCATCTCTCAGTGCAGCCTTACGTCTATCACACGTTGCTATAGACGTGCTTGATCTGAAATTCTTCACTGCTGAAGAAATCTTTTGTGAACACAGTGTAAAATTTCGTATTGATGTTTGACTTATCTGGACAGGCATCCTTATTTTTAAAATGTAGGTATGTAGGATTTTCTGACAGTCACATGCCTTTAAAGAGTCCCAGGTTGAAAAGACTATAGGAAATACTGTTCTTTGGTATGTTTTGAAATTCAAGCACACAGTTTTTTGCATAACTTAAAGCTATAATTGACAGTACTTTAAATGCTTTTCTAGAGATTTCTTTCTAGAGATTCTTCTATAACAATAGCAGCATTCTACTGAAAATCTCCTCTGTAGTTGAAACCTCTCCATCTTGTTTCAGCCAATAAGGCAGAACTTTTTGTTTGACTGGAAGCTGCAAAGCCCCCTGAAATATTTGTTGTTTTAAAATACTGTCTTATTTTTATCTTAAAGTAAATCACAGGACCTAGTGGAGTGTGAACTGAGTCTCCTGAGGAAAAATCAGCTATGCTTTGTCTATAGAATGGAATTTGAGAACCTGAAAATTAGAAGTAATTGAAAATCATTACTCTTTATGCCCTGTGGGTAACTACAAAAAACTTAACAGAGTTCCATTTTCTGGATGATGTCTTTTCGGCACCTTCTATGGAACACAAGCAAGAAAGAGAAAGACCAAGGATTTATACTTTACATATGCTGTTAGGCAAATTTATGTGAAAGAAACACTACATGTTTATTTGAAACAGCTGGGGAAAAAATATTCACTGTTATCTTCAATAGCATGATTTGAGTAGAATTTCAGGGTTGAACACCTGTCAGCTGTCATGGTTCAAAAATGGTTAAATTAGTCAAGTTAGTTCCATTGCTGTAAATCAATTGATTTTAATTGTAACTGAAGCTCTGACTTGTATCCATTACATTTTTAGTTTATATTTTAATTAAGATTTCTTTATTTGGAATACTTCTAAAATAATAGTATGTGCATCCTGGAAATTAAGTCTTTCACTCCTTTGGAAGATAATGAGTACTGCTGTTCTGCTATTACTTTAATGATTGTGTTGTACTTTTATGAGAACATGACAAAGAATTTAATGTATAAATAAGTGTTTCTTATTTGGCATATACAAATATAAATGTTATTTTAATGTTATACTGTTTCTTTGGAGCAATATAATTGATTGTGATCTGGGAGTAAGTATTTTATGTTTTGGCTGCTAATATGAGAGGTGCCTGTTTCTCTCCATTGTCAATTAAATGTTTTTCAAACAACTTGATAAACCTACACACCTGGTTTTAAAGTACCATTTGTACCATCTGATTACCAATCACCCCACTAATGTTTACTTACTGTAAACATTTCAGTGAAAGTCAAAAGGAGTGAGTAGAAGTGGAACGTAGTCCTTACACATTTTTGATTAAATTTAGATAATTTTTTTTTCTGATTTTAAAAAAACATTTTTTTCTTTGGTGTGTCATGTATGACTTCTGCATTCAGTGTGTTTACACTAACTGTTACAGGAATTATTTATACTCTTCTCTGTGGGTGAAGGCAAGTATACTATGTGGTTAGCATTCAGGTGTAATGTAACCCATCAGAAATACTGACCCCCTCCCTGCCTACATCTTCTCCACTCTCAGACACTGAGTGGATAAAATCCTGCTGGATTTGCCACCTCACAATGCTGTCTTTTTAAATTTTAACTTGTTATATGAGTATCCACTTTTCTTTTTGATAGTTCTTTCTATGACAGATTCCCTTCTTAATGTAACTTTCTGGATTTTTCTCAGTTTGCGTACATGGGAATAGCGTGATTTGTTTTCATTCGGTGTAAATAAAAGCCGTTAGATGCTTCTCTTGTATTTACTGTGTTAAATTAAAGCACAAGCTACATGTCTTTAAGATGAATCCTGTTACAATGGAGATTTTTCTTCTAATATTTTACAGGGGGACAAAGGAAACCAAGGTGAAAATGGTATCCAGGTATATTAGCTCTGTTTCTAACGAAATCATCTGGCAACAATAGTAATACAAGTCTCAGGTGTTAATTCAGGAGCTTTTTTTAAGATTAACCTTTGCTTGAAGAATAGGAGCAGTGAGCCCTAGCTGCCCTTTAAGGAAAACTGCCCAGTATGCCCTGTGTGAATTTCCAGCTGTGTTTCGGGGGCTGAGCAGGCTGTTGACGTTTGGCACAGAACTGTGCTGCTGCCCCAGGGGCCTGGGACGTGACTGTCCTGGGATGGGTTCTGTCCCTGCCTGCCCCAGGCACTGCAGGATCACATAAACGTTCATAGTCAAAGCAACACCACCTGGCTTTTGTTCACCTGCTATATTATAAAGTACCATTTTCCTCCTTGTTATCTAAAAGTCATGGAAATACCTACAAGAAAAAGGAGAGTATAATGTCACTGCTCAGATCCTAACTTGGGTCCTCTATGTTCAGAGCAGAAACTGCATCCTTGTGCACAGGTTCAGTTCTGAACTCTTGAAGAGTAACTTTTCAGAATGATTTGGCCTGGTTTAGGATGAGATTTTAGGGTTTACCACTTTGTGTTATTTTTGATAGTTTGATTATAACTCGCAGATAAACGTAGATTTTAAGAAAATGTGCTTCTTTTTTGAAGGGACTGAAAGGAGAAAAAGGAAGACAAGGAAATCCAGGCTTACAGGTATTGTTAAAATAGCGATCCTAGTTCAAGAGAGCCATGATTCATATTTTTTTCTTAAGATTACTTCTATCAACATGGATAGTTCTTCACACCAGGTGAAATATATTTACGTATAACCTGATTATATAGTTACATAAATTACCTCTTAAGCAGCCATAGAATTTTTAAAATAAGGAATTTAATACTCATAGAGAAGATGGAGCCCCATTTTTCTCGCAGTGGAAAAGGATGAGAGGAATTGGACATGAGTTGGAATGCAGGAAATCGCAACGTGATATATGGGAAAAGCATTTTGCTTTGAGGGTGGTCAAACGCTGGAGCAAGCTGCTCACAGAGATTGTGGCAAAAGTTATCCAGACAAGACATTGAGCAGCCTGCTCTAGTTAGATCTGTTCTGAAAAGGAAGTTAAACCCACAGAGGTCCTGTCCAACCTATATGCTTCTGTGGTTCTGGGATATTATATCTTGAGAAACAGACCAGAATTACATTGTTCTGCATTATTTTATTAAATCCTTAACTATTGAATATTTTCATGAAACAATTATAAATATTGAAAAATGCAGATAACAGCACAAATTTACTTTTGTGTAAAGGTTTTAAGGGTGATGCTTGAGATGGTAAGATTTTGCATGTACCATGCTACACTTTTATGTAGTCCATTACCTCCTAGACTATACTGGGCGTCATTATTGACATCTTCTGTGCTCATAAATGACAGATGTTTCCTGTTTCAGCTGCAAATCAGTGAGATCCAGTTGTTTCCCCTTTAACTCTGGGCCAGTGTATTCTCATTGTGTCATAGTTGGCTTATCTTGGTATACCACAGAAAATAACTGTTAGTATTTATAAATACTTATTAACTGCATAATCTATGTTGTGTCTAAACAGAGAAGTATTTGTCAGAGGTACATATCTAAAACTAGACTTGGAAGGAAATCACTGTTGCTTTTTTCAGAATTACGACATCAATACAGCTGCCTGTCTGTCCAGGAGGAGTTGATTCTAGTGGAGCGTGGGCAGGAGATTTAGATTGTATGTTAGCCTAGTTTTATCACTTTCAGGGGTATGTAGGTTGACAGGAGTCTGATAGTAAAGCTAAGCAGATAGTGTTGAAAAGAAATAGTTTAAAAAAAAAGGCCAGTCATTGGTTTTAACCAAATGCAATGTCCTACTCTACCATTTTACAAATCAAACTTCCTGTTTTTTCCTTTTGCAAATAATGGACAANTTGAGAAATAATTCTACAGAATAAAATTGTTTCCCATGCTTATCTAGCTTGGTCAGCAACCAAAAAGTCATTCAAATACTTCTGGTAGACAAGACTAGGTCCCTCCAAGGTTTTTCAACCCTCCAGGACTTCTCAAAGATACAGCACAGATTCCCTTGTCCATGAGAGTAGAGCAGAAAATTGAAAAATCTTGTGCTGAGCTGCCATTTTGCCGTGGAACTTAATGATCAATAACACCCTTGAACTTTTTGGGAGAAATAACACCAAAACCATTTTCCAACATGCAAAATACGACTTTCAAACTGCCTTGATTTTGTTTTTCAAAGGCTCTGAACTTGATTTCTGTCCAGTAAGACAGTATTAAACAGGTAGAATCCTTTTGTAGAGTGAATAAGGTATTGTCTATATGTCTTTACTATGTCTGTTTGTTTAGAATATGTATGATATATTCCAAATTTATCCTTTTGGTATGTGCTATTAAAAGTATTACCAAAGTATTAATTCGCTATGATGTACATTTTTCATCCCTATATGCAGTTTGGTTCGTTGTACAAATAGCAATCACAGAATCTTTAAAAATTGGCATTTGTAATTAATTATTGAAAACAAAAGACAAAATATTATTTTTTATTATTCCAAGTAATTTGGCTCACCTTGTTTTTTAAATTTTTTTTCCATATTAATTCCTAAAGGGAGTAGAAGGATTGAGTGGAGAACGAGGAGAGGTAAGTATTTGGTAATGACAAATAAGAGTATTACAGAATCATTCCGGTTTTTTTCTGCAAATTATGTGATCTGTAAAATGTGTGTTTACAGTCTTATTTCTGTACCCATCTCTATAAGCAACAGAAGAAAAATGAATTGAGAAATATCAGAGAAGAGAAAGAGATATTTATTAAAAAGTGACCTAGTGAAATACGTATTTCATTAAATGAAAGATTAAAAAAATAATTAGAGCCAAGTGTATACTTCAAGAGAATTAAACAAATAAACCAACCAAGAAGGATCTAGTTGAAAAGGCAAATAATTAAAGAAGAAAACTCTAGAGATTCTAAGTTAATTGCAGAATAAAATATATTCATAAAAGAATAGAGAATACATGATCAAAATTATCCATATTGTTTAGCAGCAGCCAATAATAGCAGGGCAGGACACAATATTAACAGAACACACAAAGAAAATCCTTCTTGTGTACCTTCACTGTTTTTGGCAGTCAAAAAGTGAGAGGGATTTAAGATAGAGATCAAGACCATTTAATGTCAATTTTGAATTTTCCTAATTAATTTTGAACTGCGCTGATATACTGTGCTTTTAGCTCCCATAATTGTCCATGGTAAGGACTTCTACAGCTGAACTATTTGTCTTGTGTATTTTAACCTTCACCAGTGAGATTTCTTTGTGTGCCTTTATTTCAAAGCTAATGAAAAGGAATATAGTGAAGCCTTTAGAAAGATTTTTTTTTTTTTTTAGAGGATTCTGTCTTTGAGGTTGACTCAGAAAACGCAGGGCAGAATTCTTTCTGCTACTAGATTTTTACAGGAATAATTTAACTCAGCCTGAAATTTGAGGGGAGTACGGGGATGCCTGCTTGGATGGCTCTTTGTCTGTCAGAAATTGCATTTGTTGCTCTCCAGGATATTTTTAGAAGTCTCATCTTTTGCGGTTTTTCTCTTGTGTTTTGCTATTGTAGATCTATTAATGGCCAGATCATTTAATCTTTCTCTCGCATGTTATTTAGAAATTGTTATTTAAAAATTTGATTTTGTTAGTTATTTTTATTTATTCCAATATTTAGTGAAATCGGGGTACAAAATGTCACATTAATATAGTTCTTTTATTTAGACATTTCTTTGTTCAACGCTTTTTCATTAGAGCATTGTTGCATGCCAGTAACTGGACATATTAATTGGAAGAGCAATTCTGATAATTAAATGATTTTATGCGTTTAAACATAAAAATTGCCCTGTATGCTGCTGTGGTTCTATGAAATACTTAAAATTTCTGACTGGCTTATAGGTGTTTTGCTAAATCATTGACAAAATTGGTAGAGGATTCCTTATATACTATTGAACTAGCTTCATTAAATTTTGTAAATCATGTTTATAATATACTTCTTTTGAAAAATCCTTTAAATAATATACTTGCTGTGCACTAAGATATAGTGATGTCATTGTATTTACTTATCAGACCTATATATTTAGTTTATTTTCTGTTTTTATAAAATATGTTGCCTTTCATTAGACTCTGACTCCTCAATAAGAAGTTTCTTCTGTCTGTAATTCTCAGCTCTTACTGAGCTCTCTTCCTTTTTTTTTTTTTCTGTTTTCTTTGCCAATAGCAAGGGTCAACAAACAAGGCCACACATGGGATGTGGCTGAGTATTACAAGACCACGATTTACTGCAGAAAATGTTCCCTCGGCAATTTCATTTACTTTTTGGCAAGCTCTGCAGGCGGTTGTGCTGATGCTTCCAGCATTTTGTCTTGGTGTTTTTGTACTGGCTCCTTGCCTGTAATGTTTTTCTACAATAGATGCCATTTTCTGAATATTTCACTGGTTCTTAAGGCTTTCTACCCCCTTTAACATTTAGCCCAAATAAATCGACTGGCAAGTCAGATGTCTTTTATGTAAACACAGTTGTAAAAGTAGTCAAAATTAAATAACTTATAGCTTCGAGAACAGCATGATTTTCAGATCCCAGCACATGTAGCTTCTAATATAGCCACAGGCAGCTCTATATGCTCCATATGTTTACCTCTGAGCCTTGCTGACCCTGTTAAATGGAAATTTGTAATTATCTAATAGAAATGAACAAGTACAAATCTACGTGGTGTAACTAAGAGTATCAGTTTTCTGTGACATTCAAATTGATAGTATCAAGAAAGTAAAATACAACTACAACCTTGAAAAGGTCAGTTCTGAATTGGTGTATAACTTTTGTAGTGGGAATGTATGGATTGCTGTTCAGTTCATGCATTTGCAGCTTGCTACTCTGTAATAATTCATTGTATCATTCACTTACAACCCGGGGGAATATTACTAATTCAAACCAAGCCAGAGAGCTTTGAATTTTTCAGATTTAAAGAATTTTGATAAGTGGTATATAGAAGGTTACAAAGTAATGAATACCATAATTTAAAATTCAGTAGAAATCTAGAAAGACTATGCCCGAGTGCTTCTTAAACCTTCATTATTGTTTTGTGATACATAGTAATCCTGCTGCCTTGTTTTCGTAATTCCATCTAAAACAGGTGGAAAGGGCAAAAGAAAATTGTGAAGCAACTGATAACATAGCGCAGAAGCTGTGCAGAAATGGAAGGAAAAAAATCATCAGGGAGCAAACATAGTATACTAACTTTAATCTTGGGCAATCAGAAAATTACGTTGTACAGGTACATTTTTTTGGCTCCAGCATAGGGAAAGAGTTCCACATGAACTATTGCAGTGGATAATTCCATGCATAGAAGAACCATTGCTTTGATTAAGATATAGCAAAATATTTTCTGTATTATTTTAACTTTTTCCAATGTAGCAAATGGACTACAGTTCTTATCAATAATATAGAGAATAAATGAAGTCAGAAAAAAACCACAAAAGCCCCTTTACTGAAATAAAACCTTTTTTTCCCCCTTTATCTTATACGCTACAGACATCAGGTAAAAGTCTTGATTATTACAGTAAGTTTTCCAAGAACTTCAGTGATGCCAGAATTTCACTTCTAATTTTTCCAGTCTTCTAAGGATTTTAATGTGCTGAAACAAATGACCTAATTCTTATGAAAGGTAAATAAAGCCCTTCCTTCCATATGTTAATAAGGAAGACTATATTGTTTTATATTTATTAGTAAGTAAAATGGGATCTTAAGATTAAAAAAAATTATAATGGTAATTTATTTCTATTTATATTTGGTAAATAATTCAGTCTGAACCAGTTACTAAAGGATCTGAAAACTTCAGTATATTTTAGTAAAATAGATATCATCAGTATCAAGTTAATTATGAGCGACAACTTATATTCATCTCAGAATATACTTGCTTGGTGCTACCTAGCTTCTAAATGGTCTGTGAAAATATAATTGGCTTTTCCTTGGTTTTCATTCCAGAAAGGTGAGAAAGGAGATCCAGGTGTTCGAGGCATCAATGGGCAGAAAGGAGAATCTGGTATCCAGGGTTTGGTTGGACCTCCTGGTATCAGAGGTCAGCCAGGAGACAGAGGACCCCCAGGACCACCTGGATCAGATGGAAAACCTGTATGTATAGGATCTCAAACTTGTCATTTTGGGTAACTTAAGAACCCCAAACAAATGCATGTTGTCTGGTTTTTTTAAACTGTTCTCTGTTCAATTCAGGCACGAGAATTTTCAGAAGAATTTATTCGACAGGTGTGTTCAGATGTACTGAGAAGTAAGTTTCAAAGTCTTTCTACTGTTCTTCCCTTGCTTAAATTGCTAAAGAAGTTTCCTAATAATTACAAAAGTGCTTTCTTGAGAGCAAGATCAATATTGCTGATTTATCACTTGTTTCCCTGCAGGCGTGGAAATATATTTCCACACCACAGGGTGCATACTTTACAATCCTGTTATCTTGTTTTCTAAAGGCATCATATTGTCTAAAGAGAGGAAAATACTATTGTATTAGTGGCTATGGGCAATATTTTTGTATTGTATTGCATTGCTATAACACTCTAAGCAATTTTTTGTTTGAATTCTCCCAGCCCAGTTGCCTGCCATCCTCCAGAGTGGAAGGCTGCATAACTGTAACCACTGTCAATCCCAAAGTGCTTCCCCAGGACTTCCAGGACCACCAGGTCCAAGAGGCCCTGAAGGCCCAAGAGGGTTTCCTGGTTTACCAGGAAATGATGGCATTCCAGGGCTGACAGGCATCCCGGGTCGCCCTGGGGCTCGTGGAACAAGAGGTACTGCATGCATGTGTCATGGTGTTGATGGCCTTTATGACTCTTTTCTTCTTCTAGTTTTGAATGGGATTAGTGCAGGGTGGAGTAAGGGAATATCTGGGTTTGTAGCACAAAGTGTAACTTATGACATGGTCTAATGTAAATGTTTTACCACTTAAAAAAGAACGTATGTCAGAAGAAGAGAAAATGCAAGAATGCAACAAGATAGATAGTGTTCAGTTCTACTATAGTTAAACTTTGTTTTGATCTTAGAGAATTCTTAATCTCCTGTAAATGTTCTAAACTACAATTAGATTAATTTTTTTTTTTTTAGATCAAATATGCTTAGACATGGATTTTAGTCTGTTTCCATGTTTTCTGGCTTCTCTTCTTCCTAAGTACTTTGTTTCAGATATTTTAAAGAGTATTTATACACCAGCTATTTTCTATCTGGTACCCTCTAGGCTGGTTTTTGGCACGCAACAACCTTTATACTTCCTCTGGTGTCCTGGGTTTTTCTCCTTTCTTTCTTTTTATCTCATAAGGATTTTTACTCCTTTCTTTATGCTTTTCTTAAACATTCTGGTTTCTTTTTTAGGCAAACTAACTTTTGTGCTTTCAAGTAACTCATCCATCCAAGTACTCCAACTGATTTCTGTGATGTATTTGCAGACTTTAAGTTAAGATGAATGTATAGGCTGGAACTAGACCAAGAAGTGAAGTTACGGATGAAGTCCATAATGATAACTGGTCCCAGCAGCACCTGTGTTTCCTATAGCATCAAAATGATCAGGAAAGCTGTATGAGTTAAAGATAACTAGTCATGTGCCAAGGTTAGGCAGGCAAATGTGCTGTTTTCCTTTGGAGCTAACACTAACAGATCTGACTATTCCATAAGAGTTGGAAAAATAATATCCGTTTCTATGAAGAAACTGAATTCATTGGGTTGTACTAGTGTAAGAGAGCACATATTTTGCCTCTCTCAATATTTCTTTGGTGGAGAATTAATTCTGCTGTGTGTTGTAGAAGATTGTCTGTGGTAAATATCTTACACTTCCTTCATATAACTTCTCTAAAACTTTGACAATGGAAAGGCAATCACAACAAATTACTTGGCTTATCATCCGTTCCCTCAACTCATAGTGTCTTTTGGCTTAACAGGTGCTGTATCAGCTCTTAATTCAGTAGAAATGGTGGTAATTTAGAACCCAGTTACATTGTGCAGGTTACAAAGAAGTGCTTATTTTACATCCCAGTATTCACTTTTGAACCATTACATTTTTTATTCAATAAGAATTATCAAATACTGACTTCCTAATTCGTTGGATGAAAATATTCTTAGTGTGTAAAGATATACATGTGTTTGTTAATTCACAGGACTACCAGGGAAAAATGGCGCAAAAGGCAATCAAGGAATTGGGGTTCCTGGGATCCAAGGCCCCCCAGGACCTCCAGGTGAGGGATGGTTCAGCTGGGCAGATTGAGTATGTGCTAATAATTTCTAAAGGAACATGGTTTAAAATAATCGTTGATATAATTTGGAAAAAAAATAGATAGTTTTTACACATCCTAATTATCATATATGCTTTATGGCTAATGTCTGTTTCTTGCATGCCTTAAATTGTCATATAATGTGCTATTTCATATAAGCCAGGTCCTGTAGAGATTGGTACCTAAGACTGTTGTTTCTTGATAGATGGATCTGGAAGTCAGACGTTATCTGAAAACTGAGCCCTGATATAATCATGTGACTCGTAAGCATTGCTTAGTGAAGGAAAATGGCCTTCCTGAAAGCAGTGTATTCATGCAAAATGCAAAGTTGAGCATTTGGAAAAGATATTAGGGCCTGATCCGAAGCCAGAGAAATGAATAGAAATAAGGAAGATTGATTCATCCCGTGGTGGTTCCAGATTATATGATAAATTATAACAGTTTACTAAAGTAGATATATTTTTAATACTTCCTTCTAAAAGGATTTGTATTTAAAGTGTTTTCCACATGCTTTAAAAACAATATCTTAGTAAGGGGTCATGTTTGCATAAACATATGAGCAGTTTGTGACAAGAAATTTCTTTTTCAGAAAAAAAAGTTTTCTTAATATGCATATTTCATCAAAGTGCAGGAGTTTGTGGGTCCATAGTTGCTCTTATTTTCATTTTAGTAAAAGTATTCTGTAATGTATTTTCTTATTACATGTGTGTTGTTAAGGTCCTGAAGGTCCACCAGGTATGAGTAAGGAAGGACGTCCTGGAGAGCGTGGGCAGCCTGGTAAAGATGGAGATCGTGGCAGTCCAGGAATGCCAGGACCAGTTGGACCCCCTGGAATTTGTGACCCATCACTATGTTTTAGTGTAATTGTGGGGAGAGATCCATTTAGAAAGGGACCAAATTATTAATTTGTGATACAATAATTTAGAGGAATAGGTATGGTGCTTGTCTTTTATGGTCTTTCAAGTCTCAGGAAGGTGACCAGCAATAATGGCGTAAGTAGGAACAAAAGTACCTCTGATGTTATAAACATCTAATGATGCCAAAGGGTATACATTCCTTTAGAAAAGAAACTCCAACAATGTTTTTATAACTTGCATCAATTGAATCTCAAGTGTTTTTAAAGAGAACATCAGTTATAGTAGGAATAAAATAAAATATAATATTTGATATTTAGTATTTAAGTGTCCCATCATACTTCTGTTACCACTGAAATCCTTTGCAAAATTGCTGAAGATACCACTGGGAGCAGGATTAGGCCTAAAATGGTTTTGGTCAGGAATAAATTACTGTGAAATTTTTCACACGCAGACAACATAGGGTATTTGATTTTGAAAGAATGTGGCTGGCTTTGACTTCATATGTGTGTGTGAATCTCATTGCCTTGTGTCCATTTCATATGTCATAGCTCCAAGTGTTCTGTGAGTGAATTCATATATCAGATTTTTGTAAATTAAGAGAAATATCTGGATTTATTATGGAAGTAATAGCACCTATTTTTCCTTGCAACTCTTTGCTTAAAACCAAGGTGAAAAGTAAGGGTAGAACTTCTGGTTCAAGAAAGGCCAAGGTTTTATTGGAGATGGTTCTGTGAGCTACAGAAGGTCAAAAAGTTCTATGTGCGTGATCCACCTTATATGAAAATAGCATTAAAAATCAACAAAAAACAAAAAATCACTGGTATAGCTGGCTTGTAGCTATGACATGACAAAAATAAAAATTAAAAAATATCTGCAATGTATGTGAATGTAACAGCTCTGCCTAATTAAGTTATATACCCTTTGCTGTTTCTCCCCAAGGACTGCAGTTGCCCAATTGAAGAATCAGGTTTACAAGGAGAAAGGTCTAACTGCTGGCTGACTAGCTGCAATGTTTGTTACGCTGTTTCATTTTTCATTTTAATCAAGTTATGTGTAACTTTCATTGTATGCTTTGCTAATGAGATGTACTGCTTGCTTGTGCAAAGTCACAGTTGCCGTGAGAATTTAAAGTCTGTTTCTTAAATTAAGGCAAAATCTTGTATTGAACTTAATCGACGCTTTATAAGTGGCTTTTTCTAATGTGTTGTTTTTCTGTTGTCCTGCTATCAAAGATTGTTAATATGCTTGACATTCAAGGTAAAATAAAATTTTGTAAGAACTGGTGGTAGTTTGATGAGTGATTGCAAGACTTACCTGCGTCAAAGAAAAGAGCGATGCCTGTAATACAGGGAGGCATCGTTCCACCTTGCAGCTGTGCCTTTTTCCCCAGTGTCCTTCCATTTCCTCTGGAGAAAGCACAGTCCCTGGGAACAGCACCTTCCTGCTGGGCCCCCACCACCTGTGGGGTGGGGAGTGCAGAGGGTGCCAGCCGCTCACCCAGAGCTGTGGCCTGCAGAAGAGTGCTTGCAGTGGGTATCTTACCCAAACCACAGCCTTGGTTACAGCCTAGTGCAAGCATTAGCATCTCATAAAACCTAGTCTACAACCCTCTCCAGCCTGCATACATCTTTTTTGCATCGTGGAGACCAAAATTGAACAGAGTATTCCAGGTGTGGCCTGGCAAGCTATTAAGTGTGATAATTACTTCGTCTCTGCTGGTGATGCTCTCGTTGATGCAATCCAATATCCTGTTGACTTTCTTTGATCCAGCAGTACAATGTTCACTCATTAATGAGTGTGTTGTCCACCAGGAACCCCAGCTTCCTTTCCACAGAGCTGCTCCCCAGCTGGGTAGATCCCAGCCTGTGCTGCACTCCTGGATTATGTTTTCCCAGGTGGAAGACCTTACGCTTGTCCTTGTTTAACTTCGTTAAGTTTCTTATTAGCCCACTCTTCCAGCCTATCCAGGTCTTCTTGCAGAGTGGCTCTCCCTTCCAAAGTGTCCACTTCCCTACTTAGGTGTCATCAGCAAACTTTATCAGGACACATTTGCTCTCATCATCCAAATAATAGATGAAGATATTCCTGATCAAGGTGTTCCTGCTCCGGCAGGGGGATTGGACTAGATGATCTTTCAAGGTCCCTTCCAGTCCCTGATATTCTGTGATTCTGTGATATTAAACAGTGTTTGGCCCAGTATTAATCCCTGGGGTACCCCACTTGTAAGAGGTTGATGGTTAGAAAGGGAGGTATGTACCACCACATTCTGGGTGCAGCCTGTCAGTCAGTTCCCCACCCACCACACAGGCCACTTGCCCAGACCATAATGCATTGGTTTCTCTCGCAAGAGGCTGTGGGGAACAGTGTCAAAAGCCTTTTAAAAATCTGTTCACCATTCAACCTACATCACCCAAGCAGGTTACTTTGTTGTAGAAGACAATTGGATTTGACAAGCACAATTTGCTCTTGGTGAATCTGTTCTGGCTTTTCCCTTTCACGTGCATTTGACTTGTGATAGCTCCCAGGAAGATTCATTCCATAACTTTTCCAGGGACTAAAGTAAGAATGAGGCGGTTGGTCTTCTGGTTCTCATCTTGGGAGGCAGTTAAGCAACATATGTCTGAATTTAACTATTTATTTATTGTGTCTAAATTTATTTATTTGTCTATGCAAATAAAAATGATGCTTTTACTTTTTCTCTACTCCTTCTGGTGCCTAAAAAAGCTCAGTCTGGCCTAGCATGAGTATTTCTGTACAGCACTGTGCGAAGAGTACAATCTCAGGCAGTCCATGTCTTTGTTACAACTTTAAGGCAAAATATTATGTTGGAGCTATTTCACTTTGTATAGCAAGTTAGTAAAAAAGAGTGACATTGAAAACTACATAAAGAGGCTTCACTAATTGTAAGACAAATTTCAAACCATTAATCTTGAAAAGGAGAAGATTTGAAGCTGAATCTATTTGATTGCCTTAACTGTTGAGCTGTTTGGATGCCTTGAGCTTCAGTATGGCTTTATCTTTGATATTTTTCTCTGAATTTGAGTCTGTGAACCTGTCACATTTTTACAAAAAGGATTTGTTTTTGACAAGTTGGAATTTTCCAGAGGAAATGCTAACCATCTAACTTGCGCAAGTGCCTCTTTTAAAGCTAGTAGCAATGTAGCTTATTTAAATGAAGATAAACATTTTGAAAACCTAGTTCTATATCATTAAATAACCAGAAACCATTATCAAGTGTCTTGCATCACATTTGAATGCATATTTTATAGCCTAGGAACCTGTGATTTAGATAATTGCTCCTTATAAGATGTAATCAAGCCAGAATTTAGCTGTCTTCACAATAATTTCATTCTCTGACTTCATTTGCTATAGAGGGATTATATAGTAAATGTAGGTGCGTTCAAGAACATATCTTCACTGGGTCCTTTAACTGACAATATGAATAGTTTTCCCAGATCTTCATCTAATTCTGAAGTAAGAGGTCAAGCAAATGGTATAAACTTGAGTATTATCAGAATAATGACCCGCAGGAGAGGACTCTTATTTACTATTAATGCAAACTCTGTGAGGTTCTTGCAGGTGTTACTCTGCAATCAGAAGCTGTGTGAAAAAAATCACTGTGCAATATGTCACCATATAGCTATCAGATACTTCCTGGAAACAGTTATGAGAAACTGTTAACTATGTTGATTGTGAACCTCTCGTGGAGCAATTGGACCGGGACCTTGCACTGACATTTACTTATTCACTCTCCTGATGACAGTTGTTAAAACTATTCTTGGCTAATTTTTAAGCAGACAGTAAGATGCAAACAGAATTTCTGGACTTTTTTTAGTAGCATCTTGCTGTGTGATGTCGAGTTAAAATTTTACTCCCTGGTTGGTGTAGTTCCTGTTGGTGTCAGTAGAGGTGCTACAATTCACCCCACTAAATTTTGTATATGGGTTCAACTCAATATCTCTGTGTATGTAAAATGGATTTAAAATTTCTTTTCCCTTACCATGGTCATTAATTGTTCTCTTGGATAGTGGCATGTACTTGGTCATAAAGATGCAGAATTGGAAAATAATACAGTAAGAACTGAATTACGTAATGAAAACTTAGTGGTGTATGAAGCTCAGCAATTTGCACCTCTGTGAATCATGATCTTCAGGAATTTTGGAGTAAATACATATGGAGTGATTATGTGCATACATATAATTTAGTAGATCGGATGCCACAAATGGCATCCACATGAGCAGATTGATTTGGTGAATCTATCTATCTCTCTGTGTATTTGAGGTGCGTGTGTATATATGTATATGTATGGTTCTCAGTTCTTCATTTAACTGAAAGATATCATATTCTTGCAATTAAAGATGAAAAAATAAAAGATTAAGTTCTAGTCTTCCTGTAAGATCTGAACTATTACTGTCCTGCTACTGCTTCAGAGCCAAGGTGTCATTGTCAGCTTCAGGTGTAGCCACTATATTTCAAGGTTGGTCACCCTCTTAGAGGAGGAGCTGCAAATCATTAGCTGTGCATCTTTCAGAACTAGAGAATCTCATTTCTCAGCAAACTGAAGGTGCATTAAAATGACATAATCGTATCAGTGCATCTGACTGTCCTGACAGTGAACTCTCTCAGGATCTGTCATTATAGTTTATACAGATTGAATCAAACCCCTGTGAAAAGAGACTATAATATTTTCCTGTAGGAGGAAAGCATAAATGTTAAACCAAAATACATGATATTAATCCAGATTCAGCAGAGACAGTAAACAATTTTAAGAACTATTGCTTTCCGGGATGCTGTTGAAGTGTTTAAAACTTGAATTAATATAAAAAATATTTGTGGGTTATTTTCTTCTGTTGATAAGCAAGATTTCTCAGCGAGCATGATCTATGCATCCTGAAGAATCTAAGTCCATTTTTACAATGGGGAAATCATTACTATGTGTTTCCTGGGATTTTCTTTACAAGCATCTTCTCCCTCTCAGTATTTACTATACCTGCATGAACTGCTTTTTGGTAACAAAGAAATAATCTGGTGATATTCTAGTATATTATTCCATGTTATTCTTTCCTTTCTTGGCAAAAGATGCAAGCATTAGAAGATGTTTTTCCAGAAGTGGTGTCTGGCCACTCAGCTAGCTCTCCAGAAGGTATATTGGCAGGTTGGAGCCTCCTTGGTTGTCTGCCATTGGCTTAACAAACTATTTAAGTGCTCTGTATTGATTTTCTGACGAGTTTCCTATTGTCACTGATAAAAGTACATAGTATTCTTCTACTTAAGGAAAAGGTAGGTGAGAATTCATCAGATGATTTAGCCATGTGACTGTTACAGCATCATATGTCCATATTGCCTGCAAAAAGTATCTTTCTCATGCTGGAACCTCGTAAACTCTAGAGAGTGTTCCATTTGTTGTCTTCAGTTTTTCCTTTTTTAAAGCATGAAAAAATTCGTGGTATCTCTCTGACACATTGAAATCGCATATGCAAAAAAGGTGATAATGCCTTGAAGCTGTGTTTCAAAGAAATAACTTTCTTCATTGAAATTATAATGCTACCTGAGAGATGAAAGGAAAAAAAAAATTAAAAAAAGCTCTCTTCTGTTGGGGGCATGATTTTTCAAGATATATGAAGCACTTAGTGATGTGGGAGTGAATGCTACCTTTAATGTAGATAAATGAGAGTCTGAAGGAAAAAGCTAGCTTAAGCAGTACAGTAGCTTGGATAGCAAATGAAGGAGAAAGAAAAGGTCATTCACTTTATTCCTCC
>VXBJ01006506.1:1140071-1177007 GCA_013400055.1 Nycticryphes semicollaris | reverse complement strand
AAAAAAAAAAAAAAAGAGCATGCACCATGGGTACAACACCTATCTTGATGTGAACTGATAGACCTCCCAGAGGTGAAAGCTCAAGACAAATGTGTCAGTGCTGAGCACCAGGAATCTCTGGCAGCAGGGACTGAAGTTCTGGATGAGAATTCAAGAGATCATAACAACTGTCCCACCCCGATATTATCTAACTCCTGCTCTGGAAATTGGCAAGCAAATGCTAGCACTTAACAGTGTTTGTGTTATGAAAGTTTAAAGAGATTTTTTTTATATATACACAGTAAGTCCTTTCACAATGNAAAAAAAAAGCCCAAATGTAGAACTAAGGAAAAAGAAAAAGAATCTGGCTTTGTGTATTGTGGTCATATAAATCTTGTACTGAATATCCAAAGACATCTGCGTGGGCAAACTGGGTTAGTTTGCCTTCATGAAAAAGGGGCTGAACTGGCACTCATAAAAACCCCTGTACTTTCTTTTTTGCCCCTGCACTAGAGCTTCTGTAACACTCTGGAATCCAGCAGCCAGCAGCTTTCTCAAGGGCAGTTCCTTCTCATTCAAGCTAACAGAAACACAGAGTTCAATATTCATTTACAGTATTCACTGTAAACAGTGAATCACCGCTGAATTATGAATCCAACCTTTTGTGTACATTAGTGTTGGCTGGTGGTGCCTGCTTCATACCAGCAGGCATATATACCTCTGAGCTGATAAGTAGGCAGCTACTGGTGGTACTGGGGGTACCCAAAAAGTAGCAACTGGCAAGAGCAATTAGCTATTACAAGTTACTATCCATGCTCCTTTAACAGGTAGATGTAGTTGATAATGAGAGGAAAACTCACTTATTTGGTGGATAAACTCAGGCAGGGTCTACCATGGGAAGATAAATTTTATAAAGCTTGACAGAGAGGTTGGTTAGTATCATATTGCCTCACAATTACATCATTGCCATACGGATGCCTTTCCATCATGTGCATACTGGCACAAGCTTGAGAAATCTTGGAATAATACTTTCAGAGTAACTCACTAGTAAATCATTATGCTAAGCTTTACTGGTTGAGAAGTTGATAGCGTAGCCCTGACAACTGTAACGTCGTTTATTAAAAACCAGAAGAAGAGTGAGCAAACCAATATTTAATGTATAATTGGTTATCAGCTGATGAGAAGTAACTTGGAGATATGCTTGATAAGGGAGTGTAATTACACCTCTGAACATTCTGGTAATTCCTAGAGGGGAGACTTGAGCTCCTTTGTGTCACGAGCTGGAGCCCTTACTGACCCTGCTCACAATGAGAATCATGAGAGATTAATTCTCAGCAGGCTGAGGGGCATTGCTTCTGAATGTAATGCAGCTGAACAAAGTTCCCAGCTATAAATGAAGAAAGCAATAAATTGGAAAGTGGGTGTCAGAACTAAGCATTTTGGCAAATGGAAAGGTTTTGGTAACAAAGAATGGCTCTAGGACAAGACTACACACGGAGAATTTTGCTGCATGTTTGACTTATGACAGGTTTGCCTTCAACAAGTGTTCTCTTTGTGGAAGAGTTAGTTTTCACCTGAGTTGTTAACAATCTAGTTGCTTTTATAGACCAATTGAAAAAATAGATAACAGCTAATAAATGGTGGGTATCTTTCTGTCTTTGGACTTTGTATGAATATTATATATATGTAGCTGGAACAGTATAGACTGTATATCTGTGGGAATGCTGCGCAACCATCTAGCCAGGAACAAAATGCCTGGTGTAGAAACATATGTCCTGCTGACCAGAGCCAACTGGAGAAAAAAATAACTGAAGCCTTTTTGCCTCCTCTCCTAGTTACATGTGGCATAGAATCCAATTAGAGAAGAAGCATTGATGTGATAAAAGACAAAAGGACTGCTACCTAGATCATATCTTCCAGAGATTAGCTTTTATGCAGAGCAGAAGGCAGTATGAACAATGGTAAAATGAGAGGCAAATTCCAGTGAAACTATAAATTTTATACAGTTAATGAAGTTATAGTGTGAAGTTTAAGAAAATGGAGATACAGTTTGTATTTTGGGTTAGGATTTTTTTGCTTTTTACTATTTAAAGGCCAGATGGTATCTATATGGTGATCTCCTGCAAAGTGTAATCCATATAAGTTTCATGATTTTTAATGGCCTTTGTATTTCTTTCTGCTGTCCTTCCCCAGGTCACAATGACGGCCTATCTACTTTGGCACCCATGTGTAACTTGTACATTCACAGAGTCCCTAAAATATCTTCTATAATTTCTTTCATGTGATGGGTACTTTATTTAGAATCATAGAATCCTTTGTTGTGTTTGTCTGTGGGTTTTTTTTTCTCTGTCTGCAAATGACATTTTTTTAAATTACTGTAATTTTCTTTGTGTAATATAAATTTATTTTTTTATTTTAAATTACATTTTTTATTTCTTTAAGCTGTGTTACACTGTACTGTTTGTGTGTGTCTTTATCCATGTCTTCTCTCTACTTAAGTCTCTCCTGCTATGCTTGCATGTGTCCTGTAAATAGGAGGTGCAAAAGCCGATTATTTCATTGGGTCTTGAGGTATAAAGTGCATTATGGAAGATGCACAGGCCTGGCTACTGAGAGCTGTGTGTATAAAGCATTACCCACTGTGTGATCGTTCTCCCCGTGACTCATCCCATTTCTGAGTTGTGTGAGGGGGAGAGGACTGCTTGGCAGAGGTGGCAGATGCTGACCAGATCTGCTAGCAGAAGGACTCACATACCCAGCGTTGTAGGGGATCTTTAACTGTGGGCTGGGAAGCATCTCAGAGACAGTGACGGGAGAAATCTTCACCTTTCTGGAAGCACTTTCAGAGCTGGAAGAATCTGGTAATAAAGATAGTTACTCTCAGAAATAAACTTGCCTGTTTGAACTCAGCTTCCTACATTGTGCGTACAGCAAATACAGCTCAAACCCCTTACTGTGTATCCCTTCCTTTAATGTTTAAAAATTGAGACTGTTTCTTTTATTGCATGAGCTAGAGTTCGCTAGAGATACAACTAGGTGCAATTTGATGGATTGCAATATATAAGACATCCAACAGTCTCTTTACACCTTCAAATCTAAAGAGTTTCTCTTGCCTGCCTAGTGTAACAAAGCAAACTACACAATGGGCTGTAGCTGCCCTCTATAAATATGGTGGGGTGAACAGTAGGGAGAAAAAAAGAAATACTTCCATCAAAGGACAATGTTACTGTACAAGCACGTGTGTGTAATCTGACCACAGGTGAAATACAAGGGAAAGCAAGAGGACAGTGACAACAGCTTTGCCTCGGATAGGCAGAAGAGCCCATGGCAGCTGCCAGCTCCTCATGTGTAACTTGTCATAAACACTGCCTATGGATCCACAGAGGCCTGGAACAAACCCAGGAGTGTATGTCATGCTCCTATTAATTACTTGTAGCTCTTTGAGTAAGTCCTATGGTTGTGTATACAAATACTTCTACCGGTTTTCTCCAGAACTTGTAAATTTTATATCATAGGTGTAGAATTTCTTATAATAATATTTATTAACTGAGCTGTACCAAAGTAAATTCCTGAGCAGAGGTAGGCAAATATTTTTGAATGAAAGGTTTTCCTTTTTTTTGTTCAAATAAGATCTTTAGTCAAAATGGAAACTGAATGGCTACGTCTTCACCAGTTGAATGAAGAATGGCATTGTTACTCTGTATGTGTGTGAGAGAGAGAGATAGACAAAGAGAAAGAAAGTGATCCAGCAACTCCCAGCTGTGTGGGAGCTGAGTTCTCATGTGGGTTGTTGAAATTGCTTACAACTTTCATTTGGTGCGAGGTCTTCTCCGCTTCTCCGTGCCAGTTCCTGTAATTCCTGAAGTACTCATGAGGCTGCGGTAGGCAAAGGCTGGTACTTTCAATTTATGAACTGTTAATTTCAACCTGAAAATGAAACAATTTATTTTTGAAATATTACATCTCTGTGAAATTAAAAACATTTCCCACTCAATTCTATACTTAAGTTCTACTGCTTTTAAACAAATCTTCAGGAGTGTAGACTGAAAATGCTATCATTTCTTGTAATGCAGATGCTTTTCATATAATGTGGATTATCTGAGAGATAGAGGATTATTGTTCTTTTTCCCATTCTCAGATTAAAAAATCGTTATATCAATGTACTCAAAAGAGAGGTTTTTACCATGGTAACGCTAGATAACCTGAGTGGAGATCCCAGGTTAGAGAACTCTGAGTCATGCTCGGTAGTTATGTCTAATACTGAAATACCTGTGAAGTCTAAAACTTCCATTATATTTGGAGAGTTCTCTGCTATATGTCAATGCAGATGTATACATTTAATCCTTGCAAGATTATGCCATGTGTGCATTAATGGTATTATGTATCACTGACTTCAAGGAAGTCAAGCAGGAAAATCTTAATATCGATTCCAAACTCCTCAAAACTGAGAAGAACCTTTTCTCAGCATTATAGCAATTTCTCATACTTACTCCATCTGTTGTGCCCATATGCCAAGTAAAGAAATACTCTGTTTGGAAGAAGCAAAATTTCAATCTCCAGTAAAAATATTTGGATTCTGCAGAACTCTTATATGTACGTAACAAAATGTTCCTCTGTCTAAATGATTAAAACAAATGTCATCTGTTAAAGTGCCCTGAGAGCCCTGGGCAGTGGGTGTTGACAAATGGAAATTCATCTTTATAGCACATTTACTAATGGGAAGTAGCATACTAATGGGAATTCGTTTATGGTTATGGGAGGTGCTCCAGCGTATCACTGATGGTCAGCAATCTTGTTTGCCATGCTGGATCATCAAAAGAAAGACGCATGCTTGTGAACTTTGGTATGGTGATTTCAGACAACTTCATCTACTTGTTTTCCTTGTGCATATAATAGCAAGGGAATATTTTTCTTCACTTCCTCCCTGCCTCAGCTCTTCAGTGCCTTTCTGGAGTTTCTTGCCTTAAGACTGTGAGGGAAATTCCAAGTTAAAAGAAGGAATGTCTCTCCTTTTTTATCTTCATCACAAGTGGGAGCAGTTGATCTCTCTTCTCTGTCCTAACTTCCGTTTTGCAATTCTTGTGTATATGGACTGTACCAGCCTGCCCTCCAGGAGGTCTTTCACATCCATTTAGATTCAGAAAGCCATATACTCCATGACTCACCTGAGATTCAATTCACTTACCCACATACAACATCTATATGTATGTGTTATGTGGTTGGCTTGCAGATACCTGAATCTTTGTCAGTGTGCAGCTTGTATGAGAGGCTGGGACAAGGTCATCTGTCACTGAGCTATCACATATGTGAGTCCTCAGAAATTACTTCCTTTCCTCATTTTCATCACTGCTCATCCATCAGATCACTGAATTGGTAAACCACAAATGTAAACTCCTTGGGCTATTAGACCTGGAGGTACTCACAGGCTTCAAACTAGATGTGTAAGGGCTTTACTTTTTTGTGGCCTTCTAAATAGTGGAAAACATTGCCAAGAGCTGTATATAGGAAGTGGTGTTTAATAACAGCTTTGTCGAGCTTACAAACTTCTGTGCTGGGATAAAATTATCATGTGGTCTTCACTAACAAATTATATTCTGTGTGTAGGCCTTTCTTTATGTGAAAATTTAATTGCAGATGTAGCTGAGACACCACATTTTGCATGGAAAGATATTTTTTCAAAATATCAGTTTAGTTAGTGCAGCTACATCCCAGATCCTTTTCTAAAGAAGAACAACACACAACAAAGTAACCCCAAAACCTAAACCCCCGAACTTCTGGGCAATATAGACATTACTTTGATCACTAACAGAAAGATAAATAATTCTGATACTGAAAGAAACATTTCCAAATTCCTCCAGTTTTCACAGGGATAATGATTGTGACCTAGAAACACGAGGAGCTGTTCTTATATGTTAAGTGTTAATGTAAACTTTTACTCATCTCTCCTTTTTTTTCTAAATTTTACTTTGAAGTAAAAAGTAGGAAAAAATTATTCAAACTTCTCTGAGGAAGGAGCAGTCACTGTCATATTCCTAGTGAAACAAATAACACAGTTCTCAGTAACATGATTTCATTTGTGAAGAAAACAGCTACAAATTCATCAGACTCCTGTGGCTTCCAGATGAAATTTCTGAAACGTATATTGAGATTGAAGATTACAAAAGAAACAATTAATTTTAGCAATGACTCCACCTTTAACCACTTTTTACTTCTTACCATTTTCATGTACTAATTTTTTTTGGAAATACATTGTCTGCCTGGAAGCACTGGTTTTGGAGTTCCATGAAAAAATTTGTTTATAACTTACTGACATCTGTCTTTGACAAGTTACTTGAAAGAATGAATTTGCCTTACTACAACATTTCTAAACCAATGGAAAACATTATAATGCAGCTGTTAGTACAATATTTTAATGCCATCGTTTTTGCTTTCTCGCTCTTCCTTAGGCTTAATATTACTGGCTAACAGTCACTGCAAAAAACCAGGATGGATAAGCAAAAGTGTCAGTAGTGATTTAGATGTCTGAAGGAGCTGCAAAGCTGTTTGATGACATTCCTAGATAAAGCTAGGAACAACATCCTAGTGAGCATTTTTCCATGCAACAGAGAGAGGTGAGTTCTTTTGCCCTCCCCCAGCAGTGATCATGACCTGTCTGATTGTGGCAGAAATTCCTTTGTTATCTAAAACAACATATTCTTTTTAAAAATATGTTTAGACAAAATATACTTATAATTCAAGAAACTTTGGTACCATGAGGAGCACTTGTACACATTGCCTGAAAACACTACTTGATGCTTAGATCTCATCTCTGATTCTTCTTTTCTGTGCTCAGAGTAGTCAATGAATAGCATTTATTCAACTCTTGTACTTTGACATGAAATTCATTTCTCAAACTGTTTAAGATAGTTGAAATTCAGTGCAGCACGGAAGTCAAAGACAGTATCTTATGTTTGTGCTTTACCGCTTTACCTAAGTGTTCATTTCATTCAGAAGAGAGAACAGATGCAGCTCATTAATTTAAAGTGCAAACATTTCTGAGTAGTTCAGCAATGTTCAATCGTCTCTAGAAAGTATATACTCAGTACTAATATGCATGATCAAGCTATCTCTGCTTTCTTATCTGGAACCTCATTTAACCCAACATGGCATCCAAATCAATGCATGCAAAGTGATGCTGGCTGAAAGATGGTAGCAACTTGCAATTCCACGTTGTTCAGGACTGAGTGTATGCTTTCATATTAAAACAATAACCAAGAATTTGGAGAGGAAAAGCATATGTTAAAAGCTATTCAGAAACAGCAGAGCTTCGGGTGTTCCCAGAGTTACAGCTGAAGGAATACTGCAGGTATATGTTCCCTGGTCCTCATCAGAACAATGCCTGCCCATTAAGGAAAGGGTGAATTCCAGGTCTGAAGGGATACTTGCCTTTCTAGATGAAACTATTATGCTGGTTTTCTAACTGATTTTTATTCAAATTACGGGAGGATATAAGTAAATAATTTCCTAATTCTTCGGAATAATAATTAATCCTTTCATGCTATGTGTTAATGTATAAGCCTCAGTCCCCAATTAATGAATCGGATGCTATAAATAAAAGAAAGGAGGGATTGGCTTTAGTTTGGAAGAGAGAGTTCTTTCAGACTGACTGAAGACAAGGCTTGAAATTCCTCGCATCATTACAGTGAGCACTCAGGAAAAGAACTTGTCCAAGACCAGAAAATTCACTGGGCTCACTTGCCATCCAACTCAAAATGCATGTAATGGTTCAGGGAGCTGATGTGAAGGGGCTTAAAGGGTGGGAAGGAATTAAGCCAGATCCAGTATAGCCAGTGGCCTTTAGAGCTGGCTTTAGAGTCTGGGGAAATCCAGAGTACCTGGGCTTCCTGAACTAGTAAATAGTTTTTGAGAGTGAGCTCAGAAGGAAAGGTCTAGGAAGGGATCAGCCTTGGATTCTGCCCTGGAGGAGGGGAGCAAAGCATCCATTCCATTATCCACATCTGAAGTTAGACATGAGAAGGTTTTCTTTTGATACCTACCAATATGATTGTAATTTCCCTTTCCTGTGAAGTGGCCTAGTTTGAAAGCACTCATCCAAAATATAGGTGAGAGCATTTGATTCCTGAATGAAACTGAAGGGTTCAATTAGGCTGAAAGAAAGCACAGGAGGGAGAGAATTACTATAGAGTCAAGGCTATGGCGTACAAATTTTGTGTGGGAAAGTGGAAATCCTACTCCTGCGACCAGAGAAGTTTACATGTTTGAATGCCTGTTGTCTACAGAAACAGGTTTTGAAGAAAGACCTGACTACAGGACTTGAAGTTAAATGGTGAGAGGTCTAGAGCGCAAGACTTATGAGGAGCAGCTGAGGGAGCTGGGGTTGTTCATCCTGGAGAAAAGGAGGCTGAGGAGAGACCTTATCACTCCCTACAACTACCTGAGAAGAGGTTGTAGCGAGGTGGGGTTTGGTCTCTTCTCCCACGTAACAGGCAATAGGAGAAGAGGAAATCGCCTCAAATTGTGCCAGAGGAGGTTCAGATTGGATATTAGGAAAAATTTCCAACAATGAAAGGGTTATCAGGCGTTGGAACTGGCTGCCCAGGGAAGTGTTTAATTCACCATCTCTGGAGGTGTTTAAAAGATGGGTAGACATAGTGCTTAGAGATATGGATTAGTGATGCTTTTTGTCAGTGTTAGGTCAATGGTTGGACTTGATGATCTGAAAGGTCCCTTCCAGCCTAGACAAATCCATGATTCTGTCATTCTAAATCTCTTAGTCAGACCACTCTATTACCCTCCTACCATGGCTTACAGAGTGGAATAAATTAAACAAGGAGTTACAGCGCTCCTGGATAGACTTTAAGCCTTTTTGTGTGTGTGGGAACTTGAGTGTCATCAAGCCAAGAGACTTGAAACTTCTTCCTGATTTCTTGATGTTTCTCTTGGCACTTGGGTCACAATGGGTACTGCTGCAGACCTCTTGCAGATGGGCTGCTTCATTTTGAAGGAGGCTGTGAGTGGCAGACCTGGCTGCAGTCGGGATCCTGAACTGACAGTCAGGGCATGGTTTCTGCAGAGGACAACTTAGCCCAGGAATCCAGCTTGGCTGAGAAATAAGCCACGTGCCAAGTTTCTCTGCTTTGCTGGTACCAGAGATCTGGCATTTCCTCTACTGCTACTGCCCCTGCACCCTGGAGCCTGCTGCGTCCTACCTACTTTTGTACCCCTTCTCAGACAACCAGATTTGGAACTAACAGCACATGGAGTCAAAGGGGTGAGTTTCTGCACTCTTCCACCCTCCCCCCACACTTCGTAGAGCAGAGTGGGGAGTTCTGAGAACATGGTACACCCCCAAGGGCATCTGAGATGTTTGGAGGAAGTTGGGCCAGGCACAGACCCTACCATGGACCCAGAAAGGCTGTTTTGTGTCAAAAACTTCTTTTTGGTATGCCTACACATGATCAATGAAGTTAGGATGATGAATTCAGGCACCAGATTAACTTCACATCTACTTTTAAGCAGCAGTGTCGATGCTGTCATAGTGTTTGGGTAACTTCAAAGGAGAAGGTGGGGCAGCGCTGAGGCCAGGCTGCTCTCTGCATCAGGCAGTGGCTGACTGCAGAAGGGGTTTCAGGATCATGGGTTTTTGACTGAAACATTCAATTAGTTGTTTTGTGGGTTTGGCCAGTTCCAATCTTGGTCCTGGGCCCAAATGAGCTACATTACTACAACATAAAAGACAAAAACCTCCGCCCTGAGCTTTATAATTGTCCTCCTATAAAATTCTTCCTATGTTTCCATCCTGAAGGATTATTAAATCCTTTGGTTCACAACCTGGTATTTTTTTCATTCCTGAAAATCAAACAAAGCTTTCGGAGAAAAAGAGATTCAAAAGAAAAAGGAGTGGAAAAAAGCCAACAGGGCAGAAAAAAACATTATAATCAAATAAATAAAGTGCATACGTGTATACAAATGGTAGATATTAAGAAAAAGCAGTAAGAAGGCCCAAAAACTTATTCTCTGCTTCAGTCAAAGCTTTTGTTAAATAGCATAGCACTAAAAACTGAGAAATTGCATAAAGAAATACTTAATTACTACTTGTAATATTTTTATGAGACAGAATCTACATGAAATGAAGAACAATTGGGTTTAGTAGTTGGAGGGGATTGCTATTTTCTTCCTCCCCCCTTTTTCTTTCTTTGTTTTGGCAAAACGAGAGATGTATGATAACAAAACAGATAATTTCTGAGATGGAAACTGAGAAGAGTGTTTTATTTGTGTCTAATTTCCCACTCAGCTTTTTCATTCCTTAATCCAGCTTCTAAATTTTCTCCAAACTGGATGTGAATTCCTCACTGAACTTACCTTTCCTGAAATTCATGAGGCAAACTGCTCAAATTTTCCATACTCTTCATGATATTGTAGGTCATTAACACGTCCTTCCGTATATATCTCTTTTTCAGGTCCTAATCTACTTAATGGTCTTTTGTCCAGGAGTTTTCCATATCATCCTCATTTCCTCTTCCCTGAGCTTTTTCTAGTTATACAATATCCTGAAAGGCATGATGTCATGGCATGATGCAGTGTTTTATGTTTTCTGTATTACGTTTACTGTTTTCTGATGCATTTTCTTCTTTTACTTTAGTAATTCCAAATCACAATTGCCTTTTGACTGTGGCTGAGTTTTGAATTAGTATTTTCACATTATATATTCAAAATAACTCTGAGGTCTTTGAGAAATAACAACAAATTCAGGCAAAACTTTTTGTATCTGTTCTTATGAATTTTTTTTCGCCCTACATACACAGATTTTCTCATACTGGATAATGGCTTTAATATTCAGGCAGCTTAATTGCCTGGTTACTCTTTCTAGTGAAAACGTTTTATTGCTCTATTCAGCCAGTTTTAGATTTGATGATCCTGAGTACATCTGTGTCATCTGTGAACTTGGCAAAATTTGTGCACTCGGCAACGTTTGTGAACTCATTATTTATTCCATTTTCCACATAACTCCTGAAAATGTGGAGCAGCAAAAAAGACCTGAGAGCAGATTTTTCCCATGTCATTGTGTTCATTTATTTCTGCCTAGCTATCTGTCTTTTAACCAGTTACTAATCTTCTAGAAACGTGTATTCTCTTAGTGCATAATAATTCCTTTTCTTCTGCTTAGCAAAGGATTTTGCTCAGAAGCTTTGAAAAATCATACTGCATCCGAATGATCAATCTTATAGGCATTCTTATTAATAATTTTTGTTTGTCTTGCTCTGGTTTTACATTTACAATTTTAGTATTTTTTCCCCTCTGGTTGGATGTTGATTTAGTTATTGAAGCTGTTTTCTTACTTAAATATTTTTATTTTCTCCTTTTATCTATATTTCCCCCCACCCCCTTCTTTTGCTAAGATCCCAACTTGCTGTTTAAAATGTCTGCAAGCCAAAAAGCCTTTTTATCTCTATTGAGTTTTATTGTTTAATTGCTCTCCTCCATAAAGCCAAAGTAGGAAGAGATCTGGGGGAAGGGGAGAGGGATTTTGCCATTCTACCAGGGTGTTGAATATACACTGTGCTTTTTACATTTTTCTGTAGCTGCACTTTGATTTTTGACCTTTAAAATGGATTTTTTTGCCTAGATTTTGGCATAACATCGTCATATCTTGTTTTGCTTGAAATTTCATTTTTTTTCTTTTTCCTTCCCCAAACATGGTTTAAGTTATAGAAACTTGTTGAGAACATGAAAATTGTAAAGAAGATTTTCTCTGCAGAGTACTTCGAGACTTCCATATTACACTGTCCACATGTACTATAAAGTATTAATGCTATCATTCAAGTCTCATGCATTGTGTCTCACAGAACATCTTTAAACCCTTCATATTCCATGTATTTCAATGTGCAGCATAGAATGCCTTAAGTGATGTATTTAAGACATGTAAGTTTTATCTCTAAATGTAAGAAGTTTTTGCTGTACTTTGAAGATATGCCTAATAACATTCTGATGCAGAGGGAAAAGGGAAATACAGTAAAGTACAAGGAATATAAAATATTCTTCCATGACTGGAAAATTGAAGAAATCCCACTGAAGGCAGGGACAGGCATACTTCTATGCTCTAAAAAAACAGGTGTAAACATGAGGCATAAGTATGCAGGTGTAAAATCAGAAAGGTAAAGATTCAAATAGACAAAATTATCAAGAGACAAAAAAGAATACTTAGGTTAATAGCCAGTTCAGATAAAACAAAATGTTTTATTACAATTCTTATTATGATTAATGCTAATAAGAATATGGATCATGAAAGGAAAAAGTTCAGTTAGGGAATATTTAGATAAACTAATATTGTATGATATGATACTATAGAGTTTACTCAGAAAAAAACATGAAGCAATTTCTGAATCATTGTGCTCTTCTTGGGCAATGCATGGAGGGCTAGGGAATGCTTGAGGACTGGCAAAGGCAGAGAATAGTTAAAGAGTGGAGCCTATTTTCTGAGAAAACAGTAAATTGGTAAAAATGCAAATCCTTGTTTGTCAATAAAACACCTTCTCAGACAAATTTAATATCCTTCCGTAATAGAGCAAATAGTCTAATGGGCAAAGGGAAACAGCATTTCTGATACAACTTGTCTTATGCAGGCTTTTCATCTGCTCTACATGAGACTGCCATGAACAAATTAGGAAGTCTGGTTTACTCTAAGCTAGACACAAAACTGTACAGGGACCTGTAGTCAAAAAAGTGTTTCTTGTAGCTGGCTTTTAAGGCATTGTATCTGTGAGGTGAAACCAGCCTCCCTTGGGGACCGTGCTTTTCTAAATTTGATGTGTGACATGTATTTGGCACTGGAGAAAAACAAGATGTTTGCAGAAGTCAGCCAACTAGCAGAGGCTGGAGAAAACATGGCTGTAATTCCAAATGGCATTGCTAAATTGCAGGAATAGTCTGAACTCTGTACAATGAGTAACTTCATGGTCACCTTAACAAGAATTTCTTTCTAGCCTCTCATCCTTGACTCAATTCTGCCTGCTTTAGGAATCCAGTATAAGAGAACAGTCATTCTTTTTTGTATCCAAATTTACTCATTATACTTTGATTGCATGAAATTCATCTGACCATATGTAGACATAAACATTGCAGATATTTGTATCTGAACTTGTAATCCATAGTCAAGAGAGAGAAATTGGCTGTGATTTTTTTCTCATTTTAAAGTAAATATCCAAATTAGATTAGATTAAATAATTTATAGAAATGCCTGTTTTCGTTTACTGAGTACTAAGGATTACTATGTTGAGAGTAGCATCTACCTTGGAGGGATATTAAAAATGGGCAAGATGAATCCTTTCTCTCTGGCTGAATCTGTACTAGAAAGGGAAGCACTGCCAGTGAATGTTTTTGTGTTAGTGAATTGCTGGAAAACACCCTGGCTCAATGACTGATGTTCTCCTGAATTATTGCCAGGTACAGTTTAGAAGTGAAAATACTCCAGAGACCTTCTCACTAAGCCATGCGCTTGTAGGCACCATGTTTTAGACACCAAGGGAGTTCATCAGATTATACTAGTCAACTACATACTAATTGGCCTTGCTGACTGGGGAAGTCACTTATTAATTTGCCTGGGAAAGTTAATAAATCATTGGTTTACTAGCACAAAAGTGTCAATTTCCCCTTTCTGTTTTAGAGTTCCCATAAGTGACAGCTCTTGTGCTTTGCATATTTACACTGATTCCCCCCACAAAAGCTTTTGTCAACTTCTTACTTTTTGAGGTATCTATGGGCAACCACTGTTGTCCTTACCAGGAGTGTGGTTGCTATTTCACTCTGCCTAAATCCTACATGAATATATGCAGCCATGATTTCCAGGTAACACCTAAATCATCTTCCTACTGAATTTCGGTTCTGGACAAGCAAATTCTTTGTAAAAGCTGTATCCAATAAATATCTGCTATTCTAATTAGGTCATAATTTTGATGATATGAGGGCTTCCAGATTTTGTTAGCACTCTTTGCTTTGTAAGGTATTCAGCAACTTGACAAATAACCTTTATTCTTCTTTTTTTTTTTTTCTAGTTCTCATGCCACCTTCGTCAATAATCCTCAATGACTGAAATTTCTTCAAGACTTTCAGTTGACTGTATCCAAAAAATTTCTTTCCTCTTTGTGTGTCATGTCATCTCTATGCAGGAGTCTTTTTTGCAGCATAGAGGAGGAAGACAAAGTACTACCAAAATAGGTATGTACATAAACAGGGTATGTTTCTCTTTCTGCACTTATTCTCTCCTTCTATCCCTGAAGGCGTGTGTATACATCATATTATCCAAAAGAGGTCAGTCATTGTCTAGCTTTTCCATACATAGTTGAGGGGAATATAATTTGAACCTCTCTCTAGTTATTTCTGATCTGCCTGGTTTTAGTCCCAGAGGAGACATCAGTGCATATGTGGGTTAGTAATGTGGTGGAGTAGTCTGTAATTCACATGAGCCCGACAGCTTTTCCGTAGTGGATTTGGGGCCATTTGCAGTAGCATTTTCTTTTACTTCACAAGTCAGCAGACCCATTCTTCCAGGTTCCTCAGTGCTGAGTCCCAAAAGCACTGGTATTTGAGATGCATAAGCACCACTATGGGGAAAAAACAGTCTTTAGGGCTTTTTCTTTCTTTTTAAATCATCAGGGTAGACTTGCTGGTCACCAAGATAGCAATTGGTTATTGGCCTTGGCTGCTGGGACTAAGCAAGGAGCATTTCCTGCCTGAGGAGCAGCCACATTCCTTCTCTCCAGGTGGAGTTGCTTCAGATTCCCTAGGTAACCTAGATCCTTCACACTTCCAGATCTTCTTCTGATTCATGCAAATATATATTTCCTGTGTTTCAGTCCACCCACTTCCTCCTAAAGCTTTCCTGCTGTTCTTGAGAGGGTCTACTAACAGCAACTCTTGTAACAGTAATTTTTATTTTCTTTTCCTTCCCAAAGTTCAGTGAATGTAAGACTTAGTCTTTAAAAAGTCTGAATCAGTACATGCTTGTGTTTATTGTAATCCCTGCACACAGTTTTCACAGAAGCAGTGGAAAATCTGCCAAGAAGATGCCTCTAATGAAATATTGAGGATGCATCATCCTTGCTTATTATTGTGATCTTCATTTTTCTGTTCAGTAACTGTCAGGAAACTCTTCTGCAGCTCCTTCTTCACTTTTCCTTTTCCCATGGTTTTCTTTAGGTGTTTACAAAGAGGGAAGTGTTCATTGGAGTAATGATACAAAGTAGTGATTATGGAAACGTATACAGGTAAGTGGTTGTTCTAAACGGATCTCTCCTTTGGGAGTGTTAGTGAGTGTTAGTAGCCAAGATCTGTTTGCAGGACAGAGAAACAGAACAATTTAGATTAGCAAGGACCTCTGGAAGCCATCTGGTCTGTCTCCTTGAAGAGGGGCCAATTTTGAAGTTAAATCAAACTTTGAAGTTAGATCAAGTTTTATTAGGACCTTTTAAGTATGGACAATGCTTCCTATTTCATGTGGTGGCAGAAGTTATCATTTTCTATTAATCTTCTATACCCAAACACCTACATTTTTATAAGTGTTTCTAGATTTCTGTCATTTTATGAAGAGCTTGCAATACTATGTATGCTAAAAGCATGATGTAGAAGGGACCAGAAACCAAAGCAGAAAAGATGCCCAGGAGCAAGAGACAAGTTATTGTTATAAAAGCACTCATCACCAGTGGGCACCAATCAGGGCAGAAGTAACAGAGTTGATAGATTGGGAAAGCTTCCTTTTAGTGACCTCTTGCATTGTTGGAGGGCGCAGTTTCTTCATGCAAATCTAATTTTTTAGCTGTGGTGTTCTTGAGGTAAGGGAGAAAAGAGAAAAATAGGAAGGGCTAGACTGAGCTTAGCCCTGGGCAAGTAATAAGTAAACTAGAAGGGTTCCATACACACCACCTATTCCTCTACAAAATGTACATCAGAACAGGCGTGGGGTATGTGATTTGCTACAAATATCTATATGTTGTGAGCTTGTACAAACTCATTTGGAGCATGCTCACATTTGATGCTGTTTGAACTGGTTATGCTTTTGATTGCATTGAATTCTGTACAGTTAATTCCCTTCTCCTTTAGCTTTGCTGTTGTCAGGTCAGGAGATCAATGGAAAATATAATGGATACTCAGATCTACTTCCAAACCTAATAGTTACTGTTATCCAAAGCAAGAGCTAGTATCCTAGCAGTAAAACTCTTTGCTGGTGACATGGCGGCAAAAAGCTTTGGGTTTCTTTTGATATCTCTAATTATTACCCAAAGTGAATCCTACATAATTTTCAAGATTTTACATTGTAGTGTAGTTCCATCATAGAATATTCCAATTTAACCATGAAGGAACAAGATAATGTCTTAAGTCTATGGAAATCCAAAGGTGATCTCAGAACATCATTATAGTCATCCACATCCTCAGAGCTTGTAAATAACTTCATTTATCAGAATTGTTTATTAGCTTGTACACTGAAGATTATTTTGTTGTAATGTATTCTAACCTTTGATAGTTTTCCTCCTTTTTCTTCTTGTTTTTTAAATTGTTTGAATATATTGAGGGCAAAACAAACCAGAAAGTTACTTAGCGTATGTTCTTCCAAGCATTTAAAATTGCCAGGAACCACCTAATTTGTAGCCAAATTATTTGCACAGTTTGATGAATTGGAAAAAAGTACATGTAGCTGACACAAAATTAAGCAGCTCCTGTGTGCAGCTGATCTTTGGGGATTCTTATGTGAAAGCTCAGAGCTAATACAACTACCACATGTGTTGGCTACTAAAATGCATCTTGTTACTTGTTGCTATGGTCATTGCCTATGGAAAGTTACTTTTCTGCCTAATGTTAAAACATAACGCTTCTTTCTGTAAACATGGTAAGGAGAACTGGAAATATCTTTACTAAGGCACATTATTATAGCTTTGGGCTGTATTTTAACATGATGTGCTCTAAGTTCACATATGCTGTCTTTTTTAAACATGTAATTATAAATGTGCTACTTTGCTGGTGAAACACCCTGCAATAATGGCGGTATGCAGCAAAGTCTGTTCGATTTTTTTTGGTGCTCTCCAACATTTGTCAATATTTCACAGATATCATCAGGATCTTCGAGGAAAATTTGCTTTAAAAGAAAAGCATTTGGATGATGCAATCCATAACAATGCATCTAACTCGTCAAATCCTTACCACTAGAGTAAAACATACACTCAATACTTTTGGAAGCTGATTGTGTGGAATTAGGGAGAAAAATACATAGGCCGTTCAAAGCGTCCTGTTTTTGAGGAGTATAAAAGGAACATAGTTTTTTTTTTCTCTTGGGTTCTTAACCAACAGGAAAACCATAATAAAGAGGAAGACTGGAACTCTTCACTTTCCTTGTCATGGTGTTCTGGGGAGCATCTGATCATGACTATGCACCTTGTATTGCCTTTTATCCAATTCAATTTATTTTTAAGACTACCAAGTCGGTATTTATTTTTTACTTATATAAATGACAAGAAGAAAAGAACAGAAGTAATGCCATATTCAATCAGATCATCTGTCTGTCATGCCTGGTATCTTGTGCTTGGCAGGGACCAGTAGTAGATACTTAATATAAAATTTCATAGCAGTATAATATGCTTATCCTGCTCACTTCCCTGGAATGAGTTCTTCATTTATGACAATCTGTGGTTGTAACCATTTCCTGACCTGTGGGTCTCATCTGGACTATCATTCTATGTGGCTTCCGAAGGATCTATTCTCCATGAGAATTTTTTAACATCTTTTGGAACCTTTGGACAAGATCCAGTGATTATGAGTTCCATAATTTAATTTTGTATGAGATTTAATTATGTGTGAGAAATTACTTTCTGTGTTTATTTTAAACTTTCTGCCCAGTAAATAAATTAGGTACCCCCTGCAAGGATACACAATGCTGGAAATGTGAACGGGATGATGTTCTCTATGATAATAACTCACACTGAAATGAGTGTGACTCCATTCCTTTGCTGAATTAGTGGGTCTTCTGGCCAACCAGACCTTCTGATTACTGGGATTTTTTTAAAGTAAGTCTCTGTTTATATGTATACTTTTCTCAACATATCCCTAACCAGGCAATTTCCATGACTTTGAAGGCATAGATTTTTGGTTACATTTTCACTCTGCAATTACTCTGCCACCTTTACTTTCCTCTTTTCAGTCTGAAGTCAGTGTTCTTACCTGTGACTTTTCTCATAAGAACTAAACAGTGCCATTTAATTGCTGAATATTCTAGACATCATCTGTCCCAGTCAGTATTAAAGTTACACTCTGTCCTCGTGACCTGCTTAGATATTAATAGATTAGTAATGCAAGCACCTGATTAACGGAATTCACTTGTACAGAAGTTAACATTTCTAAGTCTGGCCACTTTGTCACACAGCAAAATCACCTGAGTCACCTGATTTGCAGCAGGCATCTACTTTGGGTGTTGCTGTCAGTCAGAGGTGTGTGCAGAATGAGCTGTGGGGTCTGACAGAACCAGAACTTCTATTAAAAGTGCTGTGAACAGAGAGGTAACTCAGACACCAGATATGCTGTGTTTTCTTGTATTTCCAAACACAGCACTTTCATTCACGATGAAAATAATCATAACTACAACAACCACTATTTTTATCATATGAATGCTTTCACCCTGCTTTGATTAATATATTTCATTGTAACATTCAATCATCCTTTTACATTAATGTTATGCATGCAAGTTAATCTGTTAAAGAAAGCAAGTATGTGGGCGGGTAGTCGCTGTTTTGGTGACACTAAAATGTGCTGACACCTGGTCAGTGTGAACCTCTCTGGGCTTTGGCTTTTTTATATTCTCAGGCCAGGTTCCCTAGGCTTTGCCAGTCTTTTGCTGATTCTTGGTCATGTTCCATCAAGTTGGGGCCAAGTTTTAAGTACTCTGGAAACTGGACTTTGTTCAAACTTTAGAATAATTTATAGTTTGGGACAATATTTATATAAAACTTACTTTGATTCAGCCAGAATTTGGTGGAATTGTATGAGTTTTGTTTCTAATTTTATATCCTATTTGAATGGATCTATGTAACTGGAATCTGAAGCTGACGAATGCATATGCTTTTGGAAAAAAAAAAAATTAAAAAAATGCTTAGCTTAACTAAAAGTACTAGCTGGTTTTGCCTATTTCCATGAAGCAAAGATGAGTAGTTTTCTTCCATATACTACATTGTAAAATTAACAAGGTTAAGGGATTCATTGCAATATAATAATTTTCTGGCAAACTGAGATGTTCTAATAGGATCATACTGTGGTCTTAAATTGTTCAGTGCCTGTCAGAGGAAACAAGTATTGTACACCTACCCTGTCAGTATGAATCTCTCCATGATCCTTCTACATTATCTGTAAATAATGTAGCATCTACATTATCTGTAAATAATGTAGCACACACACTAGAAAACATCTGAGATCGATTCTGGAGTGGAACAAGTAGTTCTCTCACTCACAACATTTGGAATGGTTTACCTCTTGCATGTTAAAATGTTTCTCACTCAGAGAGAGATTACACAGACCAGCAAAAGACAATTTGACCGGAGTCCTACATCTGAGGGAGGGTGTGCAAATGCAGAAGTCCACAATCTTGTCACCTATGGATATGTTGCTGGGTGGCTTCTCGCTGGAGGTTTTCAGCTCAGCCTGAAAACAGTTCCTGAAATAACAAATAGACCCAAGGAGTCTCATATGTAGTCTATGTAAAAGTCCATTGTGTGCTTAGAGTAAATGAGGTGGAGAGGCTTGGATGGGAGCAGGCACAAGGACCTGTGGGGGCAGTACTCACTAGAGGGTGCTGCTCATGTAGAAGGAAAGCATCAGCTGATCCAAAGAATGCATAAAGGATCTTGAAGATAGTGTAAACATAAGAGATAATTTAATTCCTCATTGTCAGTTTTCAAGGTGAGGCTTCTTAGCACAGTTTAATTTAGAAACAGACTTAAGGCGATGGAAATTTCCCAAGAATTTTTTTTTAAATGCAAAATTTATCTCTCTTTGCTTTGTAAAATGCCTGCAAAAAATCATTTTCTGTGATGTAGATGCAATACTTATTTAGTGATTTTGTGAAATTGATGTTGATTTTGCAAGAGTGATTACACTGTGTGATTCTAACAGCTGCTTCAGTTTAAATTGATGACAGGTCTGTTTGTTTGGAAATAACTTACGTAATTACATTACAAGGCCTTGGGGTTATAATGAATAATTTCTTTCAATTAGTATTCTATGATTTTTTTTTAAAGTCGATATTTGTTGTGCATACTGAAAAAAAAAATCAGTGTAAGTGCAGTTGAAATGAACTACTACAACATTCTAAACCAACTGTTTCCTTACAGGGACATACGTTTTTAGAAGCCCCAAAGTCAATGGCATTAAACCTTATTAGGACAAATTTTGAAAGAGGTTTACAGGTCCATACAGAGGTATATATAGGCTTGAATATTTCTATGGAGTCACATAAAGTTGAAAAATTTCATAATTTATTTTTTTTTCCCCGTGAGTGGAAATAACTTTACCTTCTTATTCCTGTATTCACACCCAAACTGTACATTAGATGATTTTGTCTCAACCAGGTCCTCAGTAATTAGCTGAAGATTTCTTAAGGGTGCAATTAAAATGTATTGTAATTGTTCAAGGTGTTACCTGATCTGTTGTTTTAGGTAAACACAGAGACTAGCTTGGCAAAACTTAATACTTGGCCAGATAAGCCCAGCAATGAGAGACATTTTCTGTTGTCTAGAACATAGTTTACAAAATAATCTCTGCTGAAACTATCTCAGGTTTAGTACCAATGTACAGGAAAATACAGGTGGGTGGTACTTGAGTTTTTCTCCAGCATGTGTCTCAGGAACATCAGTATTAAATTTATGATCAGTATTAAACTTGTTATGAAACTACCTATTTATGATAATGTTATTTACTTAAACTTTACTGTGACATTTGTTCTTTGTAATTCAGAATTTGATTATCTTAAATGCATTATTTATTCCAAAAGGAAGAGTACTTCTCTGCTTCAAAGACCATGCAAAGACTTCTGCATATTCCAAATGGCACTAAGCACTCTGAGAGGACAAGTGAATTGAACCATTTGTATTAGTGACAAGAATGAAAATGCTTTGTTTTATTTTAGAGAGATGTCTCATTTGAGAAACAGAATCACTTAAAACATGTTTACTTTTTGACTTACATATTTTGTTCCCATGTCTTCATCTGTACTCTTAATGTTAAGTCCCTGGAAAATAATTAAGCTGCTATCCTTCAAACACTTATCAAAAGGAAGCTCACAGTGTACAAACAGTAGTCACAGCCTTATTGCCTCACCCAAAGTCAGCAGAGTACTGCCATTGCTGTTTTCTAATCAGAAAGCTGTTTGGGGAGAAGAGCTGTGGGAAACTGACGGGAAGCTCATCTGGAATCCCAGGCAATCTGCCCTAGTATTACTACCTAGTCACTTCGGTTGATATATTTCGTCCCCAGACATATTAAACCACTTGGAAAGACTCCAGTAGACTCCAACAGGCTTACAGTAGGCAATTATATGATTGCTGGAAAACTGGAAATTGATGGACTTTTACTTAAAGCAGAAATTCTTTTGAAATCAATGTAAAATGATATGGGAGTACCTTAGCAGATATTCATCTTAGTGACGTATGTGTGCTTTCCCCTAAGCACTGCCATTGCTAAAAATATATGAGTGGACTCGAGGTTTATTCAAATACTTCCTTCTAACTGAGTTGGGTGGGGATGTCATGTTTGCAGTGTAGAAGTGCGAGGGAGCTGGTACAGGCACAAGACTGCAGCTGTCTGCCTTGGGCATATGTAGTGTTATATGCTCACTGGGCCCATCGGGCACTGGAATGGTTATTTTCCTAAAATGATTCCAGTGTTGCATTTCCACTGAAAGAGTTTCCTTTATATTGACAAATTGATTGTCTGACATAGACAATTGCAGATATAATTTTCATTACTTTGTTAAAAAAGAATAAAATTAAAATTTACTATCTCAAGCAAGTCAGCATTCTGTATTCCCTGAATGTCAGGTTAGTATCCAGACTCCTCACCTCTTTGTGTATGAAGCCATGAATTAGTGCAGACTTCCCTGTAGCCAGTTGGGAATAGCTTGAAACATGTAAATGATACGTTAGAAACAATTATCCACTCTTCATTTTCCCCGGGGAGTTCTGAGCCTTTGCACTTAAACATTCATACTGCCTTATTGAACTCACTGAGACTGCAAGCAAGGATTGAGCCGTTTGTAATAAGTTTGGTCTTCAGGGCTTTATGAATGATTTATTTCCATTTACAAGGTACTGTAAGTTGGGCTGTATATAAAGCACTTATGATGTAATATTAAAAGATGAAATTGTGGTTTTGGACTATTACTGGTTAGAAATTTTCAGATTCAGAAATAAATATACTGAAATCAGAGTAAATCCAAAAAAGCAATCCCATAGGCATGTTTGTTTTCCAGCCAGGCATTGTAGTCTTTCTATACTGATGCTTTGTGTTCAAGTTTAAAGTTTCCCCAAAGGGCAATAACTTCTAACAAGACAGATTATTTTATTTTTTTTTACCTTTTATAGACTCTCTAGCTTTCTCAGGAATGCCATGAAGATGTTTTGTTGGATAAAAGCTTAAGTCATGAACCAGCATTGACTTTTCTGAATGGTTGTGTCTGTAGTGGTCTGCCACATACACTATGCAACAAACATAAAGTTAATACAATTTCCTATCATGTGTGCTGACTATAAGGAATCAGAGTTGACATTCATGCATACTTATTTCTATAAGGAAGTACTTCAGTTATTGCCTTTGTCTCCTTTTAGTTTCCTTTCCTTTTTTTTGCCAAGAAGCGTGTTTCTTTCAAATGAATCACTAATTTATTTTTCCAGCACTATTATTTTGTTTAGCTAAATTTTGAGGCCTTCTTAATAATCTGGAAGGAAATCTTGGCAAGAAACAAAACAGATCTTGAGTTAGTTGTCTGAGTCCATTTTTACACTCCTTTAAAAAGACTAAGGAAACATTTCAAAAGAGTTCAAAGAGAGGGAATAGAACATTTGGTGCAGATGTGACTTTACGGCATGTGACTAGAAAAGAATGGTAACACAAAATACACAATTTGACTACCAAATGTAAACAACTTTATTTCATATTGGTTTTAAGGGTGGTTTTCTCCTTGCTTTGTTTCATGGCATGTATTGATTGAATTTTAGCAGCTGGATTGACTCTGGGTTTTGGATTATTTAGGTTTTTTATGTGAGCTTAAGTCTGTGTTGAGTATTAAGCATTCATTATATACTTCACTACAGCTTTCATTCAGTTGCAATTATTGTAATAAGTTATGAAGTATTTATAAATTATAATAGCACATAGCTCTATGAACAATTTCAGTGCAGTTAAATCTTTTACATATTTGTGTCTTGTGTAGATATTTAATAAAAGCTGAGATGATGCTGCAGCTTTGAGGCATTAAAAAAAATCTGTCTTCTCTTGATCTGCCTATTTCCACCAGCTTCATGAGGTCTTTGTCAAAACAGGTTAATTTTTGGTTACCTTGAGAGAATTTGTAAGTAAGGCTGACAGTATACCATATAAGACTGATTTTATTTTTTTTTTTCATAAGCATCCAGACATAAGAATAGCAACGCAGTACTGAGTCTTATCTTGCTGTTATATGTTCCTTCCTCTCTCCTCAACTTTTGGCAATCAATGGCTTAGGGATTTCCTGAACTAGATTGAGCATCTGGACCATCATATTTTAATAGCCACTGGTGGACCCTTTCTCTGTGAGTTTGTCTAATCTCTTCTTTAACTCCATTTTGCTTTTGGCCTTAACAACATCCTGTGGCAAAGAGTTCCAAAACGTAATTATGTGTTGTGTGAAAAAGTACTTCCTTTTGTTCATTCTTAAATACTTGTTATGGGCAAAGTGCATTCTCTGGTGAGTGATAGCACTGATTTCTTTACTATGCTGGGAGGCTATCGCTCCCTGGACAATAGGTGTTCCCAGTAGCAGGCCAATCTGGTTATATGTGGACATCGGCAAGAAGAGTGACAGGAGACAAGAGAACTGTGTAGTGGCTCCTAGTTTATTTGACTTTGCTCTGTCATGAGACTATACATAAGGACATTATACCCTTAAATAGGAACCACACTGCTGGTTCATTTATTGATGATGTTTAACAAAGTGGACAAGTGTTTATTGTAGGCTCTTCCTCTTCCCTTACTTTGCAAATACTGTTACTAAAAATGTATCATTTGGTAAAAAATTAATTCTTAGGTAAGCTGTTTTACTGGTTTTCTGATGCGTAAAACTTAGGCTTTTTACTTAAGCAGCAAAAGATTAGGACCAATATAGGTTTTCTGTTGGTTTTTTCCTGTGCTACCATGAACTAATTTTGAATTATATCAAGTTGTTGTTTGAGTTTACATTTGCAGAGCAATCCCACATGTTAAAAGGAAGATTCAAGCATTAATATTATTGTCGAAGTACATGAAGATGGCTCCTTTCACCTGGGTTTTGAAGACTTGAATGAAATTGTTATAGGGGCATACTTGGCTGCATTATAATGTGATCTCCTCTTCCAAATTTCATTAAATTCAACACTTATTTAACAATCAATAAAAACAACATGTGCCCAAAGAAACACCTTATTTTACCTGTAAAAGAAAAACACAATTTTTCTAGATTTTCTAGAATATAGTTTGAAGGGGATATATGGATCATTTTCTGTTGTCAAATTGTAGGTGTCTCCCTAGGTCAGATGGCAGTCTCAGTCTTCCCTTATACAGAAAAACCTATAAGGATGGAAGATATTCAAAGAGAAATTTAAATTCAACTTCTGTGCCAAAGAGAGACACTGTATAGGAGGTAATCTCTTGCTCCTAATTCAGGTGCCTGTTTCTCTTTATTAGCTGCGTACAGATACCAGTAAAACAAAGCTGTTTCCTTGAAGTCTGGAGATGTGGATTTCCTCCTTGCAGGTCTCACTTTAGAGGGTTGTGAACTCTCTTGCAGGTGCTAAGGGAACTCTGTAGAGTAGAAATGAAAGGGAGGGAAAATACAGCATTCACATGGACTGTGGGATTCAATTAAATAGGAATTTAACTTTCTAGATGTTTTTCAAACACTTGAAACTACTGCCATGATTTATGCAAGCTTAAGAGGTCAGAGTGCAGCAACTTCAGTCAGTACCATCTAACTTAAATTTCACATGCAAAATAATGTCCAGGAAAATGTTTTTTTCTTTTGCTTCAAAGGAGACAAGTGATTTTCTCATTGATAAAACATTCAATAATAAAAAGTCAGTTGCTTACAGCCTGGCTTGCACTAGGAGCTCTACAACAGTACTCTAAAACACAACTCCCATTGTGGTAAGTATAGTCCTCAAATAATTTCCTAAAATTTCCTGGGAAAGTAACGGGTTTTTTTTAATGTTAAATATACAATATCGTTTTTCTTGAATATCTGTTTTCTGAAATAAATATACAAGTAATGTGTTTTAATAACAGAATGTTTTCTTTTTTTGCAGATTGTATCTGTTCACCATGTGCTGAAGTAAATTGCAGATGATGGTAATTTCTTTGGTACAAAGCCATCTGCTATAAAAATGAAGACATGGGCAACTTCTACCTCTTCTATAGAGTCTCTATGTGGGAGATAAAAGGCCTATATTCTTAAGGCTGACTACTAACCTTTTATAGCAAATTTAAGATCCTTAAAAATATTGACTAGTAGCAGGGGGAGTAAGTAATCACACAAAATTTATGAAAATCAGGTTACTTTATGATACTCTGTATTGGTTATTGTCAAATGGAGGTTACCTGAGCCATGACCCACCTTGATAATGCCAGCCCACAAGTTTATTTGACAAAGTACTTTGTTATTTTTGGCAAGCCTGTTGACTGAGAAGAGCTAAATGGTGGTGGCCTGAGAATAAAGAGTGACATTCAAAAAGGAAACATGCTATAGGAAGGATAAACCTGTTAACCCTAAATTTCTGAATTTCATTCAGCAATTTCTTCAGTTGTTCCCCAGTAATTTTTAAATAGATGGTCAAATTATTAAAAATCCTTATGCAATTAAAATGTGACTCTATCTGCAGGTGCAGCTGAGCTTGCTTAGACTAATGGGCTTGGGTGCTGGTAACAGTCACAGCCACAGCAGCGATGAAACCATGAATTAGCTGCTAACATTTTTAAACAGGTTCCCAGACAGGTTTTGCTGTTGAAGTTAAGGTCACTGTCTTTATGATTGTACTGTAATGAGTACCTGAGTGGGTCAGGTTAAGACTCAGAAATGTCCCACCTATAACTGCAAAGGCAGGCATAATCAAAATATACTGTGTGTTATATGGTATTTTCACCTCAACATACCTCTTGTATTGGCAATTCTTCAAGGGCTAGATGAAACAAGTTATAAGGTCAGAAATCTTGCAAAATAGGAGGAAAATATCACTGGTTTGGACTCTGAAACTTTTATGTAAGTGGTTAGATCTTATTTTGGTCTACTACAAGTACATAAAGACAAACGAGTTGGAGCGGGGTTAAAAATAGTCACAACTTTTATTTCTTTGACCTAGACTCTTTGTATGTCCTTCACAACCTGTGTAATTGCATTGAATTTGCACAGAATGCTCACTGCATGTACCTTATTTTTTCAATTTCTGTTAATAGATGTTTATTTCCCAGTTTGGAAAATAACCTAGAAATGCATATTGTCACTTTAAAATCAAATCTATGATGAAATGAACTTGATATTTTGTGAAAAAAAAAAAAAAAGCTGGACTCCACTTGAGGTTTGCTAGAGTTCTGATTGCACATCTAACGACAAAAATGTAGCCAGAATCCCTTAAAAATATTGCAGCATAGAGGGAATGGCATATATAACCGACATTTTAAAATATTTAGCTTTTATATAAAAATCAAGGAATCCCTGTGTTGGGAAGAGCAGGCAGGGTGAGTTAACATGGAGGTTTTATTGGAAAATATTTGTAAGTGCTTTAAACAGGCTTAAAACTTCTAGCCATGTGGACAACACATGTATACCTTAGCTGAAAACAATATGTAGTGTCCACTATTCAAGCACATAGAATTTTTTCATAAATGCATTCTTAAGTCAATAACTGTGAAACATAATTCCTCATATCAATGAAACCCAAAGTTACTTGTTTATTGACCGAAGTGAGCAGGAAGAATCAGCACATGCATTAGCAAAATTGAAATGGCATCCCACATGACTCACTTTCTGAAATAAAATTTTTTAATAAGTGAGAATGATATTTTGAGATGGAAACAGTAAGAAAAAAATATAATGTTTGCTAAAATAGAGGAAAATGAATGTGCTTCTAAAAAGATAAAATGTTTGTGGGGCTGGGTGCTTTACTCTGGAGGGTTTTTTTAGTTTTAAATAGTTGGTATCTTTGTGCATAGCTTTTCATTTTAACAGTATGTGGGTTGGTTGGGGTTTTTTGTAGCCTCTTGCTTCTACAAATGTGTTATTACTTGAGAGGGGTACATCATGACGTTAACAGTAGTTGGTATTTCACTCCTGGAATGGACTACTTCTGAAAGGAATATGAGCTTAAAGAAATAATCAATCCTGACTTAGATTAGTCTCAAAAATATTACAGTGGTATATTTTGAAAGGTATCTTGTAAGTCTTGGCAGATTTTTTGACTATTATTTTATTTGTGGAAGCGTAGTTTCATGTGACCTAGAACTATTTCACGCAGAGATAGAAAGAACTGCTGAGGTCCCACTCAGGCAGTTTGTTGCAGCACCCCAGGGCTGACTGGTGCTCTATCAGCACATTAGGTCATGTCAGGAGCAACAGAGCTTGCAAACAGTGCGGGCAAACTGGTGAACAAACCCCTGCAACTAAAGGGGGAGTGACACAAAACAGGTGGTGTACACATCTCTCTATGTAGATCTGTGGGTAGGAGGTGGGACACTGACTCAAACACATCAGTTACTCACTCATATAGCTTGTCTTTTATATATGCTTAGAAACATTTAAACTGACTGTATATAGCTGAGCACTTAATTTGCTGTGGGGTTATTTTTTTATTTTAGTTTTCTGTGCTTTTTTGGGGGGAGGGGTGGTTCATTCTGAGCGAGACAAAGTTTCACAATTCTCTGCAGTGGATTTAGCTACCTGGTTATATTTTTATTTCCCTCTAGCCATGACTATCTACTTTCAGGTTATACATATTTCTCAGAGGTTTTGAAAAAGAGGTAAGTATATACTTTTAGATAAAAGGGAGACACTGATTACTAGTGAACTACTTCTGAAACTGCAGTTTCAGAAGGAAATTCATGTCACCTAAACTCTTTAGAGAACCTCAGAGGGCCTTTTTTATCTTGTTCCAGAGATTTCCACCCAGAAATGTTTTGCTACTAACTTCAAACCCATTCTCATGATTTTGGTTTCAGAAGTTAAGACAATTGGCCTACAATTTTCCTTTGTGTTCTTAAGTGGATGAAGAATTTTTGGACGTAGTGCCCTGCAAGGACTTTCTTTGTAGAAACAGTGTATTTTCAAGTGAATCTGAAATAACCAGAAAGCAACCTGTCCTTCTGGAAGCAGAAGTGGCAGTAAAACCTGTACTTGCAACTTGAAGATGTGCAGTTATTCAATGAAAATGTGGAATGTGCTATGGCTCGTGGTAACATCTAGGACACAAGACACACTGAGGAACAATCCCCTAAAGAAAAAGCAAGAATACTTTTTTCTCCTGGGATGAGACTCTGACATGGAACAGGCTGCAAATCTCTGGCAGGCGAGGGTATGGTCTAGCCGGGTGGAGCTGATAAAAGGTGAAAGGCAGGAACCTGCAATTGCACTGAAACAAAGCTGTTGTGATAAACAGGATTAACACTGGCTTCCAGCTGGGTGACTAAGATGGGACCCTTAGCCATCACTGTAGAAAGCTGAGATGTAATCAAGACCCTGGAAGAAAGCTTGGATCCAGGCCGAATATCTGATGACATAAGTCCCTGCTACTGGGAGACAAAGACCACATGTGTCTAGAGATGGTGAAACTTCAGTTGCTGGAACAAACATTTGCTCAGATTTCTCTCCATGGTGAATGGTGCAGTTCTCGTTACTATGTCTGGAGACTCATTTTCATCCCCACTGGAAGATAAACCTTAAAAACAATTCACTGCATGGAGATGAAAAAAGTCATTTATGCGAGAAACAGTTTTAATTATTATGATGGTAGACTAAATACTTACATAATTTTTAGGTTTAAGCCTCTATTTCTAGGATTGTAAAACACACAATCAGCACACAAAGTTGTGCCAATGTGGTTTAGCTGTTAGTTGTGTCACTGCTGAGAAGAAAAATTGAAGTACAGTCCAGTTTTTTTATTTTTTTACACAGAATGAAATTTTTAGGGTTTCACATATGCCTTGAGCTCTTCTTCTCTTGAATGTTGCTAGGCACCTTTCTTTGACAAGGTTTAGTACAAGGCTGAATGTTGTCAGATGAAGACTGTAGAACCCTTGTAGCCTTGCTGACTTGCAGGTGAACAATAATGTTGTTTTACTACACCTTTTTGTGCTGAACATCCTTTTTCACTAGACTGTCCTAGAAATTCTCAAATTAAAAGAGGCCTACAATAAAATTGCTGACATAAATCTGAAATCTCGACTTGCTATTGTAGTATATAAAACTAAAAATTGCCCTTTGAAAAAAGGAAGTTGACATTCTGCCCTGTTAAAAAAGGTTCTCTGCTGTGAGTTTCAGATAGAGAGTCAGATCAGCTGGTCTTCTGGGTTGCTCTCATTTCCAGTGACAAGTTAATCAGTGTAGTACTAGGAAATAAACAGCAATGATCTAATGGTCTCCATGAAACACTTCATTCAGCCATTTTTAAGAATACATTGCCATCTGGTGTACAAAATTTTGAATTTCTTCGTCTTTACGATTTAAAATCTAGTGTCCTTGAGCAGAAAATCTTCCATCTTCCAACTCACTTCCTGGAATCAATCAATCTATTAAATCAACGAACTAAAGCTTATTGCACCTTTTAATGCAAGTATGTTGTAAAGTTTTTCTGAACATGTGCGATTTCATGCAATGGAAATAATACATTTAAATTGTTACAGAGACTACTTGCATTTAGGGTCTATTGGTTCCTTCTGTGACTGAAATATCTTGTTTTATCTCTAAGATAAGAGAGGAAAGTGAATATAATCCTAAAAAATAAATTGGGGTTCTATTAATAAGACAACACTGAGGTGAAGTATTCTTGCTGGTTGTACTTTTTGCAAAGGGAAGTTTGAAAACAGAGAAGTAGATCTTCATCCTAGCTAGATTTATGGGGATGTCTCACTGTTTAAAATTAAGTAAAAGTTTGATTACTATTATCTAGTTTGATTAAATTGTATCTATGTCCAAAAAATGTGGTTAACAGCAGATTTTGAATAGTTACTTTCATTTGGTCTCACAGTAAGCAACTCAGAGTTTGTATTAGCTAGTAAAACCTGCTCATCAAGCACTACATTCATCAAATTATAGGCATCATACAATGATTTTCCTACTAGAAATACAGGCAATCTGGAGGGGGAAAAACAAAAAGGTTTGCTTAAATGCATATCTTTTCTGAAGTGTAAATAAAAATCTGAAGTGTCTTAAAAGCAAACAAAAAAACCACACCATCCCCTGCAATCTAGTCTACACCCCAGCCCCAATTGCATCCAGTCCAATGAGAAATGGAGCCCTATTTCAAACTTAATTTTGGGATTATTTCTGAATTTCCATATAAAGATTTTTTTTTTAAATTATTCTAGTTAAGTTTTAAAAAGTTGCCTATTTTCAACAAATTTATAGTCCAACAGACTATAGTTTGGGTAAATTTTAGGTAAACTCGTAACTTGACTTTCTGCCAATGTCAGCATACTTGCTGCTCTGTGCCTCTACAATGTCCAGTACAATGGGGTCCAACTCTCCTTGGTTGTCAAGGGCTGCCATGCTAATAAACATGTTTAATACTAAGCTTCTTTATCTTGGGTTTCTGAGGAACTCTTTTTCTCTTCTCATGGAATCTGAGGAACAAACACACGAGGTTACTGGGTCAGGCTCTAGTCCTTCTAACAATGAATTTTGATTTGTTTAATTCATCTGTCAGGATTTGTTTAGCTTTACATAATTACTTCCAGGCTTATCTGTGATAACTTAATGGCTTACTTTTGTTGTGACCTTTTTGGTAAGGTTGTACATAAAAAAAAAAAAAGCACTGATTGCTTAAGAGGATGTGGGCAGTATTATAAGAGACATTTGCTTGATTAAATGGCAATTAAAAAGAGAATGTAATCAAAAATACAGTTATGACCAGCTCTTGTTCATCATGACTCTTGTGGAGCTTAAAGGTCTATCTATGCTGTTACTTAGAATGGTTATTACTATTTATTACTTGTATGCTAATGTAAGCACGGCACAAATGAAAACTACAAAATGGCTACTTCAGTCCCTTTAAAAAAGAAATATTGTGTCAAGTAAACTCCTAGTGAATTGCATTTTAAAAATCTTCCCATTTTTCATCCTGATGCTGCTTGCTTCAGTCAGGTTGAAACTCACACTAGAAAGCTGACCCTTAAAAAGACAGTAATTTTCAGCACAGAGGAATGTTTTGGCACAGGCTGCAGAAAGCTAGAGCTGCTTTGATTTTTTTACATTCTGTTTTGGAGAATTAATACTTCAAGAGAAGCTAGTCCCTGCTGTGTATGAGGATGTAAAGATATGATTGCACAAGTGTGGGAAGACAGTGAATGTTTGCACCCCCTAATAAAAGAAAGAAGACTCTCTAGATCCCTATCTCACTGTGACAGCTTTATCTTATCCCTGTTAAACTATGCTTTGCACCTGATTGCTGATGAGTCAGGAAAATAAGGAAAAAACCCATGCTACAAATCAGAGAGTTGTTTAATTATAAATGTACATAAGAAAAAGCTAAAGCTGTCTGATTAGGTAAAAATAAAATAATGGAAAAAAAAGTCACTTTAAGATCGAGAATAGACCTTTATTTCTGCTTCCTCATCAGGATGATTTGCAACATTATCTCTAATTCTATGATCACATTATAATTTTTAAATAAGGCTGCAATCTGTGTTTTTCCAATTTACCCATGCAATTATAGCAAGTGAATCAAGGGATAAACTGATGCATTTTGTTTTCTCACTGAATTGCCTTTTTGTCTGGGACATAGGCTAAGGCTGGAAGCCACAAAGTAATGATTTCTGTTCCCAACCTTTTCTTGTTGGTCAATTTTTAATAAATATTAAAAGTCTTATCTTATGAAGCTTTGCAACATATCAGACGTGGTTGCAACACCTACATTTAACAATGGTCTCAGAGGAATATAAAATTGAGATGACATGTCTAACCAGAATCTTGTTGCATAAATTGAAAAAGCTCCTAGATCTTAGAATAAACTACTTGTTTTTATTCTTTTCAGTCTTTTTTGTTGTTGTTATTATTTTGTTCCTACATAGTTTTCAAGGCAGGGGAAAATACTTCTTAATCGATTTGCTTCATTATGTTATCTGTGAATAATAGCTATTTGTGCTTCTCTGTCAAAGATTTGTAACCAGCCTTGAATAGCAAGGTAATTTAGTTAATTTGTGTTTGGATTTTCAACCAAATAAATGTCTTATTAAAAATAAAATTATAGTATTTTTTCTGCAGGTTTAATGCTAAACTTGGATTCCCATTTGTGTTTTGCAAGCAGAGTTAGCTGTAAATTCATCTCATCTTGGACTGTATTTTTTAAAGAACTTTTAAGATTGTAGTGCTGTTCCTAAACTGCTGTGCTTGTGCCAGATCTAGATCTCTCCTCGTCTGTATTTCTTCTTCTGGAGTTAAAATCCTAATTCAGGCCAGCTGCTTAGGTAGCTAATGTCTAGGTTTTTTTTTTTTTTAACCAGTGAAAAATAGCAAATAGTAGTAAACACTCTCTGTGAGTGTGGAAGATGGGCAGTTGAGTCTCTGCTCTAAATCAAGCATGAGCTGTACCAGCTGGGGCAGGTATTCACAAGCTAGATGAATCTCCCAAATATTTCTGTGCTGACCTTTGGCTCTAAGAATGCTCTGAACAAGCCTGTAGGTTTGAGGTCCACTGGCAGATTGGCTGTTTTCTGTAATGTTACATCTGTAACTGTATGTTGCTTTAAAAGCTCCTTAGTGGAAAGTGTACCTTCCTGTGTGACCCAAGGGGATGGCAGCTCTGAGAGCTAAGCTGATGTGACTTTGCCTGTCCCTTCCTTTCTCTCCTGATCATTTCCTGTGAGGAGAAATATATGATATGAAGTTCATATGGGAGCATGGAATGGCTTGTTTAGTCTCTTTTTTCCATTTGTCACGCAGGGCAGTTGGCTCATCCTCACCTGAGCATTAACTGCTAGCTTTCCATGCCAACTAAAGCCATCTTCTGGTGTGCCTCCAGTGAATCCGCTTGCCCTCAGCCCTTCCCGGCCACCAGAAACAATATTGCTCCTGCAAGGGACAGATGTGACATGTACAGGGACGTAAAGACTAAAGTGCAGAAATGGGTTTCAGGACTAGAGAGAGTGCACAAGATGGCCACAAAGGAGAGAGATGGATACTGCTTTCATACCCAAGCCAGAGATATTTTATCACCCAATAGAAATAAGGTCAGTGAATGTATTTGATTTTGTTGTTGTTTTCATATTTTTTTGTTAGATTCAGTGTAAATGCTTAGACCATTGTGTCACTTGATAAAAGGTGGGGACTGCAGCCCATGGAGGACTCAGGCTGGAGCTGAGCCCCATCCCCTGTGCCAGCTGTCACCTTACCAACTGACTGAGTGCGACCTGTGGCAAGAGCAAGGAGGAAGGACAAGTGGCAGCAGGGAAGGACTGAAGCAGAGACCAGATGTCTGGGAGGAGAGGAACCTGAAGTTGAGCCTGGGAAAGGAGGAGGAGTGCTTTTTCTGCAGGTGCTTTGATGCTTTTCTTCTTTCTTTCCTAATACTTGGACCAGTAATTAAATATATATTTTAATCCATGATAAACTAAGTTCCCCAGGTGGAGTCTGTTTTGCCTGTGACATGCATTGGTGTTTGGTCTCCCTGTCCTCATCTCAACCTCTGAGCTTTCTCATTCCTGTTTGTCCTATTTTTCCCTTAGTCCCATAGGTAGGGGAGAATGAGTGAGTGGCTTGTGGGAGCTTAGCACCCACCACACAAACCCTTTCCTAATGGCTGTTACTGTAACACCAGGCTTTTTTACACCTTGATCCTGAAGGTGAGTCTTTGTGGCCAGAATGTGGTCCAGTTCTGAGGTCAGTGAGGGATTGCAGAGGAGTAACACCTACCTAGTCAGTGGCATAATGAGGATAAAATGTCCAGGATAGGCCTAAACTGTGATTTTTCATATTCAGATATAGATCAGAATGGCCTCTTGTCTGCTGAATTCAGGGTTTCCACACTGGCCCTTCTCTGTGCAGTCTTTGTGGACTTAAGCTGCAATTTCCTTTTATTGCTTGACTGTGGGAACGTGGAGGAACATTGTGGGAGCTCTCTTGGTGTCCTGTCATTTTCCTCCATTAAAAGTACCCAACATAGATTTCCAAATTGTGACTGTGTCTGTAAATATACTTCTATATTGCACCCTACGACCGACAGTTCACATTTGTTTATGTGAGATATTAAACTCCTTTGAAGCCCAGCTAAGAGGAAAAGTAATGATGAGCTATGGCACTCTTATGCTGTCTTCTGGTTTTATTGGGACTAAATATTGTAAGATACTAATTATATACTGGAGTAAATACTTTTAAGTTTGGCATCCTGAATGTAGTAATCTACAAGTAACCGGGAGGATTATTGAAAGTGCTGTACCATTACTTGGAAGAGATTTTAACCAGTATATTGATAGGCTGCTTATAGTCCTTTGCATTTTTACAGCAAACCATCTTAGGCTTTTCCTTGAAAATGAAACTATTACTTTGGATTCATCCTTCACTTTGTCTGATACTATGGCACTTTTTGATCTTTGGTACGTACCTGCTATGCGCAACTTTAAGTATACCCTGAAGTACTTCAAGAGATAAAGTAGTGGTGTTAAACATATCCAATGTTTAGAATTTTCATTCAGAGAATCCAATATTAATGAAAATATTTCTGGAAAAATACCTACATTAAAGAAGATTTCAGAAGTGAACCCGTTTTGGTGCTAATTGCATAACAATCACAATTGCTTTTCCAATCAGTTCATGTATTTTTTATCTTTCGTAGAGCGGAGTGGACGAACCTTGCCTGAGGGCACCCTATGAGACATTTTGCCCACTAGATGGCAGAAGATACTTTGGACCAGAATATTCAGCCATTTATGCAACAACTACAAATACTGAGTATAAATACTGGGATTTGCCCACAACTACAAAGATTTCTTTTATTAAAAGTATCTGTGGTGATGTGATACATTATCCATATTCATTTGAGTATGTAGGCTCTCTGCAAATAAATTCTAAAATTAAATCACACAGGTTCGATTCCAAAATTCTTTTGTACTTAATGTGGCATTGAAACGATACATGGGTTTGAGAAATTTCTGTCCGATATAAATATATAAAAAAATATACTTATCCAAAATAAGGTGCAAAGAAACTGACTTAATTACTACCATTATAATGTTTTCATTATCATGGAACGTGTATCATGTTTTGAGACCCTATATATTATAATATGATACAATATGATATAATATGAGATANAGGACTAGAGAGAGTGCACAAGATGGCCACAAAGGAGAGAGATGGATACTGCTTTCATACCCAAGCCAGAGATATTTTATCACCCAATAGAAATAAGGTCAGTGAATGTATTTGATTTTGTTGTTGTTTTCATATTTTTTTGTTAGATTCAGTGTAAATGCTTAGACCATTGTGTCACTTGATAAAAGGTGGGGACTGCAGCCCATGGAGGACTCAGGCTGGAGCTGAGCCCCATCCCCTGTGCCAGCTGTCACCTTACCAACTGACTGAGTGCGACCTGTGGCAAGAGCAAGGAGGAAGGACAAGTGGCAGCAGGGAAGGACTGAAGCAGAGACCAGATGTCTGGGAGGAGAGGAACCTGAAGTTGAGCCTGGGAAAGGAGGAGGAGTGCTTTTTCTGCAGGTGCTTTGATGCTTTTCTTCTTTCTTTCCTAATACTTGGACCAGTAATTAAATATATATTTTAATCCATGATAAACTAAGTTCCCCAGGTGGAGTCTGTTTTGCCTGTGACATGCATTGGTGTTTGGTCTCCCTGTCCTCATCTCAACCTCTGAGCTTTCTCATTCCTGTTTGTCCTATTTTTCCCTTAGTCCCATAGGTAGGGGAGAATGAGTGAGTGGCTTGTGGGAGCTTAGCACCCACCACACAAACCCTTTCCTAATGGCTGTTACTGTAACACCAGGCTTTTTTACACCTTGATCCTGAAGGTGAGTCTTTGTGGCCAGAATGTGGTCCAGTTCTGAGGTCAGTGAGGGATTGCAGAGGAGTAACACCTACCTAGTCAGTGGCATAATGAGGATAAAATGTCCAGGATAGGCCTAAACTGTGATTTTTCATATTCAGATATAGATCAGAATGGCCTCTTGTCTGCTGAATTCAGGGTTTCCACACTGGCCCTTCTCTGTGCAGTCTTTGTGGACTTAAGCTGCAATTTCCTTTTATTGCTTGACTGTGGGAACGTGGAGGAACATTGTGGGAGCTCTCTTGGTGTCCTGTCATTTTCCTCCATTAAAAGTACCCAACATAGATTTCCAAATTGTGACTGTGTCTGTAAATATACTTCTATATTGCACCCTACGACCGACAGTTCACATTTGTTTATGTGAGATATTAAACTCCTTTGAAGCCCAGCTAAGAGGAAAAGTAATGATGAGCTATGGCACTCTTATGCTGTCTTCTGGTTTTATT
>VXBJ01006506.1:1117050-1139752 GCA_013400055.1 Nycticryphes semicollaris | reverse complement strand
TAGGCTCTCTGCAAATAAATTCTAAAATTAAATCACACAGGTTCGATTCCAAAATTCTTTTGTACTTAATGTGGCATTGAAACGATACATGGGTTTGAGAAATTTCTGTCCCACATAAATATATAGAAAAATATACTTATCCAAAATAAGGTGCAAAGAAACTGACTTAATTACTACCATTATAATGTTTTCATTATCATGGAACGTGTATCATGTTTTGAGACCCTATATATTATAATATGATACAATATGATATAATATGAGATAATATGATATGATATGATAAAATATAATATAAGTATATAAAGTGCTTTGTATTAAGTAGCATATTGAGTTGCTGTGTGGGAAGCTTTTTACCCAGGAATAGTGTTCACTAACGTGATTCATGGTCATTCAGTTTAATGTGCTTTTGGTACAACACTGTGACAAAGCAGTCGTCCTTGTTTTTCCAGCTTTTCTTGGAACATTTGCAGTTCCAGCAGCTGTAATACTCACTGAATGATGCAGCAAATAATAAATACACTGCACATATGCATAGAAATATATCTCTCTCTAGCATACATGCATATATGTAAATACGTACCTGTGCTGTGATTTATTTTTCCCTAAGTGATTCTCTGACCATCAGGCAAACGCAGTTGTTAATGCCATTGTTTACTGTGAATTTTCCATAAACTTTGGCTTCAATAACAACTGCAAGCTGGAAACACTGAAAACCCCACTTATCTCTCAGGCTAAGGGTGACAGAATATATTCTGAAATATTCAGTAGAAAGCAAATGGGTATTGAAGACATTATCTCCAGGAAAACTTACCCTATTGTTTTATATCTGCATAAACAGCTGAACTGCTGAGTATCAGTAGAAAGTTTCCAAATGGAAAAACACTTGGACTTCTGTTAGTTTGCTTTAATTAGCTGTTAACTTAGTTATCTTGTCCTCATGATTTAAAATATTGCTTAGATATTATGTAAATTGTATATTACTGAGACTAAGAGAATCACCCATACTTTTAACAATGCCAGTTCTAACCCCCATTTTTTGGCCCCTTATGATTTTCTGAACTGTAACACTTCTTCAGGGTAGTATTTTATATCCTGTCTGTGCCTCAGGCTGAGTTTTTTGGAAATTTTTGGCTGAAAAGCTTCAGCCATTTCCAAGTGAGCCCCAAGAAAATTAGTTTTTTATTCCATGCTCGCTTTTAAAAATAGGGGAGGGGGAAATCTTTTCTTTGAATGACTCTTGCTGTTTGGTGCTCTGAAGTTAGGATTTGAAAGCATGAGGAGGAGGAATGGGTAAGAAAAGGCTGTTTAGAGTCAGAATATGACCTTTGCTCCTCATGGGAAAATCTGTTAAAAGCTTTTGCAAAACTGCTCTTTGCACACAGGCGGTACAATCTCTCTTGGCTTTTGTAGTGAATGTCTCCAGAGAGTATGCTTATGCCAGAGAGAGGACTCTGCATCCCCACGGCACAAATGAGAATGCTACTCTCTGTCGCTGCTCCCACCTGTGTCAGGTTGTCCGTTTCACAGGCGACGGAACATTCCCCAGCCCATGGGGCTGCGGTGGAGCAGACTGCATTCATTATTCCCCATTTTGGATGTCTGCATCTATGCCAGACACTGCGTGCTGCTCCCTGTACAGGCTTTCTTAGGCACAATATGTATAATCTCTTTTTAAAGCCTTAAAATGAGCTGCTGCCAGTGGGTGGGGTAACCTAGCTAAGATATATATATTTCTAATCTGGATGAATCTGATCTGATGACTCCAGTGAGAGAACAGGATATGCATTTCTGGAAAAGGAAATTGGGGCTGGGTGAGCATAAAGAGGGTGCCTATTCTCAGCATAAATTGGTTTCAGGTACCTTGTTTTTCTTGACAGAGGAGACTTTCTAACAGTACCCAAAGGCATCTCTGTACTTTTGGTATCAGGCAGTGTCCCCAGAGTAGCTCCTGCAGTTTAGTGACAATCCTGACCCCCGGTTCCTGAAAAAAGTAGTTTTCTTGGTGTGCTTGGAGTATACTGGTCCACCTTGAATAAGAATTCATTGTTCCTTAAGAACTCTTAAACTACCACAAGTATTTAAGAGTGGAAGAAGTCTCTTTTATTCTGTTAAGAGAAAGGGTTAAGGATGTATTTGCATGAAAGGAAACAGTTACCAAAAGACAGGACAATGATATGCTGCAGGAATTTAACTAACCAGTTTTCTTTTCAGCGCATTGTAAGCCTTGGGAAGTAGAATGTGTTCTTGCAAGAACTGGCTTGTGCAGAATGAAGCCTGAGAAAACTACCCTAACACTACCGCAAAACTTCTGAATTCTTACCTTGCATAAAGAAGAACAGAACACAAATGTTTCTTCAAAAGATATTGCGTGGTTTGAGGAAGTCCATTGTATGTATTAGTTTACTGAAACCATGTGCTGATACAAGCAAATGACCTTTTAACTTATTAGGGCTCCCCTCTTATTTTGGATAGTTGGGGTTTCTTATGCTCTTCTTTCTTCATCCTTTTACTAGGCAAAAAACCTAAACATTGTGAAATCCGTTTCCCTTGTTTTAATTGATGTCTTATCTCTTTTGTAGCAGCAATATGCTGTTAACTACATTTCTTAAGTCAGCTCAACCTTGCTTTCTCAGCTAGCATTTTCAGATCTACTGTTTCACAAATCACATATCTCAAGAAGCAATTATTATACCATTATCTTAACAGCACTATAGAAATCAACTTGTCCTCAACAGTTCATGGAAACCAGCTAGTCTAGGTAAACACAGAACTGGAAGAAAATTCTCTGGACAGTATAATACTTCTCCCTACATTTCTTTAGGGAACTACTCCAGTGGATTCTATCACACAGAATGGTGTCATGGTCTAGAAATATCCTTTCTTGTGTATGAAAAGTNTAAAACAGAGGAAAAATGTTAAACAAAGGGAAGCGGCAATAGTTCTTTCTGTGAAATATCTTCTTCTGATGACATTTCCAACTGATCTGAGAACAGCTAGAGTTCTGGGCAGGTATAGGGTAGCTGGTAATGCTGCTTTGTGGTTCTAAACAAGTTTTAATGCTCTTGTTGATACCATATAAATATTCCAAGAAGACCTACACTTGAAACCAGTTAAAAAATCAACCGTGTCATTTGGGGGTATATTTGGGTCTATATTCTCTTTGTTGTTGCTGTAAAAGATAACACAGCACTCCTTTAAATATACATTTCCTGTGTCCAATAAAAATCTTGGCTCTTAGTTTGCTTTCATGTTAGCAGAAGAGATTAGTTCCAAATGACATTAAGAATCAAAGAAGCTCAGCAAATTAAGGTGCCTTAAAAATTTGTCAAATAAATCCAATGTAAAGGATTGTTTGGTCTTGATAGTGAAATAAAACAAACAAAAACAACATCCCATGTCTGCTAAAATTTCGGTATGGTGCTGGAATGGAGGTCAGAGCTTCCTCGATATGAAAAGGAATCCTGTTACGGGGATAAGTAATCAACCACCTGGGAGAATATAAAACTAAAATGAGAGGTGTCCACGGAGACACAGCAGTGCTGCCAAGTTAAAGATTTAAATCCAAATAAAATATTACAGTAGTCTCAGGTGATAGCATCCATAGAAGTTTGGACCTCATTAGGGGAATTGAAAAGCTTAGAGCTGTTTCCAGTAATAACACTCAATTTAGTTGGTTAAATTAAAGCCAAACTAATCTCCTTTCCATGAAGTGTTTGAGCAAGTTGTAGAAAACTCCCTCATCAGTTTTCTTGTAGGAGAGAGAGAAGTCTCATATAAATAGTGCTGCAAGACTGAACTCAAACTCTTCACACCAACCTGGTAATTCCAATTTACACTTTGGTGTGGTCGTATCTCTTCACCTATAAAAAAAATCTAAGACCTCACTATTTCATCCTTCATCAGATCTTATAAAATCAAACTTGTGGAGAGTGTTTGAGTTCACGAGTGTCAGCTTTACTCTTGTAAAGAAAGTGGTGAGTTCATGTTTTCAACAGAAGCTGATGGAATTTGGTTTGAAGGGACTGGAGTAGAGTTTTCCTTTTCATGTGGCATCCTCAGTGTTTTTTCATGTAGTCCTCAACTGCTTATAAAGATTCTTAGGAAACACTTAACTAACCAGAATTAAAAGGAACTATTGAAGTAAGAAACAAAACATGTTCTATACATTAGAAATAAATATTAAAGTTAAAATGAACCAAACTAAGCAAAAGCTATACTTCTTCATAATTCAAGGAATACCAAATACAGGTAATGGCCCTGTACAGTGTATAAGAATATCCTTCAGTAAAGCCTGTGAAGGATTTCTGTGAACCAGGCTCACAACGCAACAGTCTAATTATAAATTCCAGTGTTTATTGGTGATTCAATTTAGTAAGTGTCCATCTCAGTTTTGGTCTAGCCAGCCTTGAATAGTACTGTCATCCTCTATAGTTTTCCATGACACTTCTGAAACAAGTGTCAGTGATACAGCAAACTTTCTTTTCCAATTTTCCTTGGCTTTTTTGAATATATATGTAGCCAAACTGAATAAATTCTCTATGTTTAGATTTATCAAGAATTTTGCTCTGACTAAAATTAGAACAGTATAGCAAATGTGAGCTTGATATCATAATAAACTGAAAGTTGTGGACACCATCAAGGCAAAATTACCTTGTTTTGTATACAGAGTTTTAGTACATGCATATAAATAAATCTCGAAAAATATGACAGGTCTGTTGGACTTTTTTGTTACTTACTGTATTTTACAGCTTATCCTGGATTCAATAAAGTACTGAAGAGAAATTGGCCTCAGTGAATTTCAGCATGTGTTTAAAGGTTAGCATATGCAGAGAGCTTTGCTGAACTGGACATCTCGCTTTTGTCTTGTGATTTATCATGCTTTTATTATGCTTTCATTGTGCTTTCCAAGTTTCTCATGCTTGTCACCTTTGCTTTCACGGCTTAGATAATTTTTACTTTAAGAACTCTCTTCACTCTTGATAAGTAGTGTAAAATTTCACTTTTCAAAGCAAAAAGTGTTCTATGGAAGCTGTGTACAACAGGGATGAGAAACACAGGATGACAAGACCAATCAGGCCTCCTGAATCAGCAGGACCAACCTCAAGATGCTGCTTTCTTATCATTTGAGGTAAGGAGGTGTTTTATTATAAACAGGCTTTTTTCATCGGTGTGCTGCCAACATCGTGTCAAAAAACCTCCAGGGTGGTCCATTTGAAGCTTATTTGTAAATGTGCTAATTGTGCTCAGAGATATAGGTCCACAAACATGCAGAAATGAAGACATTGGACCATTGGGGATCCAGATCCCACAGGACTATTCTGTCTGCAAGCTATGGCTGCTTTCCATAAGGATAGAAGATTACATGCACATAGCATAGGTACTTCAAAGTGATCTGTCCAAGTTCCTGCTACCCTGCATGTGTACACAGGATCCACAGGGCATGAAGTTGTTAATGAGGGAAAAGTTGTTAACTTTAGGGTGCAAAACTTCAGCTTGACAGTCAGTCTTGCAGGTATGGTCATGTTGTCACTGAGCAGATTACAGTGGTTTCTGAATAAAAACAGTTTCTACCTCGGTCATAAATGGGCAACTGAAGAGTGGGTTTGTGCTCTTTGGATTGGACTAAGCAGCCTGGGGTGTGACAGGAGCAGAAAGGCTCATTCCCATGCTATGGATGTTTTCTTGCTGATCTACCCAGGTAGAGCATGATGAAGATGCTACCAATAATGCCCAAAGTCTTAAGTAGCCTACACATGTATCTAAAATATATTCTTATCAGTGCCTTTATCATGAGAAGTTGTAGAGAGGGAAAAGAAAAACAAAGCCTTGTTTAAAAATAAAATAGAAAAAAAAATTCTAGAAAGTTCAAAGCTTAAGCTGATCTTCCACATCAGATTTACTGTATTTCGTGCAATAGTTGAGGTCATTTATGTTCTTCAAAGTACCTTGGGTTAAAGTAATCTCTATTACATAACACAACCTTAAAAACTTAAGGATGCCCACCTTGCACTGATTTGTTGATTTAATGGGATCTTGTTTAGCCCGTGCTCTCTTCCTTTCCGTGCCTTTTTCCTTCTTATTATTAAACTTTCTTTTTTTCTCCCTTACAAAGTATACTGATATATAAATTGAAGTACTATGAAGTAATGTAATATATTTTGTTTTCTAAAAAGTAGTTGATCCAAAGTCATCTTCGACACTCATTCTAGGCAATAAATATTATAATTAAATATTACAATCAAGCTGTACTCATTTAAAAACTCCCCAAAAGAGCTGAAGCTAGCAATTCTTGTTGATAAAAAAATTCAGTGGAAGCTGTGGTTTTGAAAGCAATGCATGCTTGGACCCCAAATAATCACAAAATCATGATATGATTTCATTTTATTCAGTGCTCCTGAAATTACTAATTGAAGAAATTAAATTATAGGAATGAATCATATGCTTACTGAATACAGCACATTTGTGAAACTAATTTATCTTTTAGGCTTTTTTTGCTATTGTATAGAGAGTCTAGAGAGTTTGGTTGTTTTTTTTTTTTAATAACCATGTATAGCTCTCTTAAACTGTGAGAGTCTCTTTGGAATATAAGCCTGTTTATTTTATTGTGCTCTGTTTAGTTATTCTAAAAAAAAAAGTTACAGACACATAATTGTAGCCATCTGTTGTGTTTTAAGTCCAATCTAGCCCAAAAGTCAAAAAAGTCATGGCAACAACTTATAAAAACAATGGCAATAATATGAACTCACTATGGTTACTGGTGAACCTTTATTTCTCCCCTCAAATGAAGTAAGTTTCCTCAGAGAATTATTTTAATGTTTGATTTATTTCTTTATTAAATTTGCCCACAGTATGACCAGCTTCTCTATCAAGATTGTCATATAGCTGTCTCCTTGATAGTAAATCTGTGTTTCTTCAAAAAGGTGAGTTCTGTTATTATACAAAACCAAGCTCTAAGGGAAACCCCAGTGCTTGCCATATATTACTCTAGCATAAACCAGCAAGCAGGATTAAGACTGTTTAAGAAAATTTATTAGTGGGGCAGAATAATATTTATCATATAGTATATTTAACCCATACTCTGACAGATTTAAAATTCATTATTTATAGATTTTAGATATTTAATTTATTTGGTTTCATAATTCACTAAGATATTCAGTAAATAGTTTTTTCAATGAATTTCATCAAAATGTCAATGATTTTTAAGAGAGATTGTTAATTTTCAGTATTAACCTGTCTTTTTGACATATCCAGTTTGTAAGTGCACCACAGTTATTTTAACTAAGAGGGGTGCATTGCATATACATAGATACTTGTACTGTGAGCAATACTGTGACTTGTGTTGAAAATGACCTTTAGGGGTATTGGATAAAGTTGGATAGATGGGTACTTTCTGCTACTGCAGATCATTGACATGCCATATTTCATTAGATCCCTTTTCTGTATCTGTGGAAGAATCACGGCAGAGAAATCTATGCACAACTCTTTTTACATAGTCCTCCACACACCTACCTCCTTTTTTAACAGAAAGCTGAAGAGTGTTTGGGAGCAGTGCTGTCTTTTTAGGAGAATTACAAAGCACAGGATCCTAGTGGCTTGTAAGCCCCTGAGAAAGGTGAGGGTGCCCGAGGTATGAAATGTACCCTGGCTGGACCCATTTCTCTCTTTTGACTATGAAGAGCCTTGCCTTCCAATGATCATAATTTACAGTCTTGTGCAGTGCTTGCCATTAGGCAGGAATGGTATAACCCCAGGCCATCTACAGACAGTTGGTGGTCCAGTGGCAGAAATCACGTTTCCTCCAGGTGATCAAGCAGTGGAGGTTGCTGTCTGCCCTACAAAGCTCCCTAATAGTCACCAACAGGGAACTGGGTTGTTTCTGTCAAAGCAAATCAGGCTCTGTACCCGTGGAGTGAAGAGGAAAAATAGGAGATCAGTTTCCAATTGTTTAAGTGACCTCCATGAGAAATAAGAGGAGATGTAAGTAATATTTGTAGATTGCTTTATTTAGCTAGTAATAATGTAAATAAAGCAGCATTTCATATTGCTGTAAATGGGAGGTAAAATCAGAACTGTAAATTATGGTGTATGTACAAACTTCATTCACAGGTATGAATGTCATGTAACAGCCAACCAGCTTTTTTTTCACTTCCCATTTACTGAGTTAATTAAGAGTGTGGGTGGGTGGCTTTGTTTTTACTCGTGGTTCTTTTCATAAGTATATCTACTGAGCATGGGAGTGAATGCACTCTCATTAGTATCTGCCTCATACTATGATTAAAAGTGATGGTGGGGTCTTTTACAGGCTATTGCTAACTTTCTTTTTTCAAGAGTGTACAAAAATACTGGTTTGTAACCTACATATGACATATTTACAGAGTGTTGTTTTGGTTTTTTTCCCTGAGAAACTTACACTGAACAGTTATTTACATGGTCAGACTTCCCCTGTATTTTCTTGAGTTACGACAGAGAACTTTCTCCACAAGATCATCTCTCATTTAGCAGTCCTTGGAGACTCTTCTCCTTTTGGATCTCATACTTTTGCTTTTTTGGACTTCTGATTCTCTCCTATTTGAAGTAATTGACCAGGTATTTTTCGTTATTTCTTGTTTGCATATGCATTTGTGCAACTGTCACTATCTGTAGCCACTGTGTTTTGATTCTTAATGCCTGAAGTTACCTGCTTTGATACATTCCTTTATTATCTTTTATCAAAGAACACGGTTACTGAAAATCAAGTTATTTTATGTCATCCATACAAAGCACTCATCTCTTTACTACTTTATCATACCAATCTTTCTCAGGCTTCTTGAATGTTTTCATCAGGAGCTGGTCGGTATGTAAAAGTGGGGCATGCCTGTGGTTCAGAAGGCAAGAGGCGTGTGTGGCTGCAAAAAAGAATTTGTCCCAGACTGGAGTCCAACCACTAGTGTTGTCAGTAACCTCTTGTCATTACCCACAAACAGCAGTCATGCAACTGCAAGAGATTCTGATTTTTTGGATACTGTGTCATCTGCAGCAAGCAAGTGAAATAGTCTCAGAAAAAGGAAAGACCTTAGGAGATGCTCATCGTGCAGCTCAGGAAGCTAAAATACTGATGATGCTAATTAAAATGCAAGTGGGATGGTTTGAGATGAGTTAAAAACAAGGTTCTTTTTTTAAAAGTTAGCACTTCTTAAGACCAGAGATTTGAGTTTCTAATCAGAGATCTCATCTGTTAAACAGGTGGTTGTGCAAAACATTTGAAAATTATTAGTGGGATCAAGATATCAGAGTTGTGTGTTGCAGTGTTTGGAATGTCACTTTGCTCTAAACCTCTCTCCCATTTCATCTCTTTCAGTCTCTGGTTAATATTAATCTGGGCTAATGGTGCAAACATTCTGGGTGTGATGCAACAAGGCATAAAAGCGTGCTCATAATTTGAAGTATTTGAACCATCCTTTTAACTGATAAGCATATGATTAAGTACTCTGCTGGAATGGGGCCAGAATTACAGTTTACTGCTAGCTAGAATGAGCTTGTTCGTGTGCTATAATGCACACCTTTAAATCTGATTCCATCCCTGCACAGAATGAAGCTGGTACCTCGTGGGACGGACTGTTATCACATTAAACAGCCAGACAGAGTTCCAGCCATCCTCCAGTGCCACACAAAAAAGAGACAGGAAAAATGATCTGTGAGTGAATCAAGCAAGCAGGCCAATTTCCACGGTTTGCATGAAGGGAAAATCTCCCACTGACTTAATTAGGTGCACTGCCTGACTAAAGCCTGCATGATTTGGCCAACATTTCCTATCATTCCAGTGTTATGACAGAAGTCACCAGAACAATTCCAGCTGAGAAGTAGTCAGGCTCCACACTTCATTCAGAGAACAAATGGAGGAGGACTGCAGAACCTGCATATAGATTGACAAAAGCTAATGATCCCACATAATCCTGTTGCTCAGCTCCTGTCGAGCTCTCGGATTTAATGACCCTTTGGTTTACACAGTGACATGAGACAGAAGAGGTTTCCTGTCAGAATAATAAAATGAAGCTTTTGTTCCTAGCTCTTGTACATTTTGCATAGGAAGTTCTATTTTGACAAATCCTGTAAAAATAGTATTTTATTTCCAATAGACACTCTTAACCTTTTATTCTACTTATATTTTTTTCTGTCATTGATTTGTGGTGGCAGAGATTTCGTTTCATTAGTTTCCTATTTACATATCATTTTTGTGAGCCTGATACTTAATTCTGGTTTATTGCAATCACTCCCCATAGTATTTTGGTTATCTCTATTTGTTCCTTGAATAACTCTAATCTTGACAATCACTCAAGTTTAAGTTACCAGATGCTTCAAGAGGAAGAGCTCTTGCTTTTGAAGGACTTCTGCATCTGTAGGTGTCCTCCTCTTAACCATAGAATACAGAATTATCCTCTTTCATTTGCTTGTTCTGTCACACCTTCTTTTTGTAAATATTATTTCTTAAATACATCTTTTCACATTTTTTGCTGTTTAAAAGGCCTTATTACCTTGCCTTGTATAGTACGAAATAACAAAGTGCTGTAGTCAAATCCATGCTCCTAGGAGATGGACTCTACTGGTTTCTGCTTTCACCTTTGTAGTCATCCTTTTCTGGGAATTAGAAAAGGCCCCAAACTCCTCCAAAACATATGGAATTGATAAACATGATGTCAAGGCAATCAGTCTAGTCAGTTTGGATAAAGGAGTCAGATGATGGGGCTGGTGTTCTCTTTCTTTTCCATTGTCACACACAGTCTGTTTGTTGGTCCCTCTCATTTCCTGTGTGATGAAATATTGCTTGAGCCATATTTGGAGGATCAGATAAAGAGGTGTTTCAGCATATAGGAAAGCAGAGAAAAAAAATATGGAGCAGAACATGCAGTAGCACTAAATGCAAGAATGCTTCATTATCAGCCCTCAAATCTACTGGCTTTTCTAAATCCTGGCACCCCACTCTGCTTCCTTGTTCTCACCTCCACAACCCTGCTAGGTGGTGCTGGGTCCTTTCTGCCCCTGGACAACCCAGGTGAGGGTGCTCCTTCCCTTGCATCAGCATTGGCTGATTAAAATTTGTTTGAAATCTCACCTTAAAACTTCCCTCTTTCTCGTGATTAAAAGCAGAGTGCAAATCAGCATCCAGGAGATGACCTACCACCACATCAGTTGGATTTTGCTGTACGTAGGGACCTTTCTGGACTTCGGTTAGATGTGGACACCCTAGGTTCAGACTCCAGTCTTTCCAGTCATCCCATACATTACTGTTTGTTCACCAGCTTTTCTGCCCTAGTGTTATCACTGAAGCATATTTTCCATCCTTTTTTCCTCATACAGCTGAAATCAATGCCACCTAATAAATAGCTGGCGAAGAGTGATATTTGAGACATCTGAAACCTCAAATATAGATACTCGAGAAAGGCATGTGATATAACTTCTGTGCTTTTTCTATGAATTTTCTTGCTGTGTATTTCTCCCTTAAATTTCTCATCACTTTGCTTTCACTGTTTCTTTCACTGTTCTCCAAGGACAGAAAATAATAACAAATACTGTATTTCCATTTTCATTCAGCTGTTTGGCCATAATTATAACTCTTTGGTAATGTAATACTGATAGCTGTTTCAGGACCCAAAATAAAATGACAAGACAATGCATTATTTTCTTTGGTTTTGGGTTTGATGTTTTGTTTTGTGGGGTTTGGTGGTGGTGGTGTTTTTTCTTTCCCAAACCATGTAGCAGTAGATTATCTCCTGTGCTCTTTTCCCTGGGCTCCACTTGGAAGATCCAAAGGAAGCAAAGGCTTATTGGAGGTCCTCTTGGCAGCAGGCAAACTTCTGGAGGAGGAAGCAGGGAGAGATCTGCTGGTAAGGCTGACTCGTTTATCTCTTTTCTTAGCCTGGGAGTATGTTGGAGAAAAAAAAGGAAGTGACATAATTAACTTTGATAATGTCTCTGGTTGGTAGATAGTCCTGGAGGAAAAGGTCTGAATAGTGTTTGTTAGAACAGTAACATTCTGAGGCCAAGCAGAGAGAAAGAAAAGGGTTGTGAACAATGCTTTCAGCTGTGTCTTTGCTGTACCCAATGCCAGTCAGGCATAGAAAAAAAAAAGAATAATTTTAGAAACATATTCTTTTAGTCGTGGACTGCTTCAATTCACTATTTTTTTTCAGTTAAAACTGTTAAATGTTTCTATCAATCTCATTTGTGTATGTGCCTGTGTGTTAACACTATTACAGCATGTTAAATTACACATATGCTGGTGTGACCTACTTAATTCTATGCACATCAGGGTCCTTCTCTGAATACATAATTACCACCACTGTATTCCTGTCAAAATTAGATAACTAACATTTGTGGACTGTACCCATAAAGAGCTGATGCTGTTTGTTGTTGTTGGCTATAGGAGGACACACATTCCAGCAACATGAAGAACAATGGAAAAGAAATCAAGAAACAAAAGCAAAGCCCAAAAAAACTGATGGAGGATGTTTATAGAAGCAACTGCTGTGGAGGGAAAGGATGAGGGCATAGCAGGTGAGGAGAGTGTGACCCACAGTGATGATGAGGACTGTAGGTGCTGGGAGGTGCAGCACCCCTTGTGGCACCACCCTGCCTCCTGCCCAGCCTCACCCCTGCTGCTGGCAAACAACTGGGACTTCTTGGGCTGTTGTGTGATGTGGTTTTTACTGCAGTCACATATTAAAAAGGAGCTTGCGTGCAAGTATAATGTATGTTTCCGTGTCCAGGAACTGAAATTCTCTGTAGTGTCTTGGGAGGGATGCCACAAGGTGGGAGCTGTGGTGATGCATAGGGAAGGTCCATGCATTTCGGTGTCACTGGGTAAGGTTCTGTAGGACCTGCCTAGGGCAGTCAGAGAGCATAAGCAAAGAACATCTTTTCTTATAGAAGGCCTGGGTGGTACAGATTAAGGCAGATAATGCAGATACTGTAGTATTATACTTCTCAAAGACCTAAACTGTAAGCCTTCCTGGTCACAGATGAGAGGAATAAAAATCTCTATTAAAAAATATAAAACAACTGAAATCACCAAAAGACAGTTAATAATGACCCATAAAATGCACGCAATCTTCCAGTCAACAATATAAAATTTATTTAAAATATTTAACCAAGAAAGACTACTAGAGGCAAGAGTCTCTTTTACAAGGGTGTCCTGGCAAGAGGGGCGGCATAACAGTCAATTATTACAAACAAAATCCAGGTTTCTTAATTAAAATGCAAAATACTGGCTCTGCTGCATAGCCTGTAATAAGTTATGTCTTGAGAAGACTGTAATTATGCTGGCGCCTGTTAGTGCCGCCATAGTTAAATCTGTCACCGTTTCCATTATAAACCCCATTTTTAAGCAATTTATAATGTAGCCATAAAAAATAATTTTAGATTGAAACTTGGCAAAGACATTCTTAGACTGAAAAGTTTTGTTTCTTTTTTTTTTTTTATATATATATATATATACAAAAATAATCTGTTTGGTCATCTTTATGTTTTTAGGAGAGCACTAAATAAGCCAAAAGTTATATGGTTTTGAAGCTTTCTGGCCATCCTGTAGTATAAACATATTTTCTTTTTTCTTATGCATCAAGAGGATCTTTGAAGGTCCATAAATGCAGGAAAACAAACTTCATGATTCTTTACAGAAAGAGTGAAGAATGATTAACTTTGAATTACAATGAAGAAATAAGAGCAAATAGAAATTAGTTAACTTTGAGCTTCAGAATAAATCATTGCAAGATGTTTCTGCCATAAGACTTCCCTTCTCATGCCAGAGGAAGATGTGGCCAGAGCGGGAGGCAACAACATCTCAAAGGCCTTGGGTGGACAGCAAGGGTGAGACTGAAGCTCTCCCAGCAGCCCATCGTGTCTGCTTCCTCTTGCAATGCTCACAGGAGGATAATATCTGTCTGAAAGTCATAGAAAATTCTCATTGCTTTTGTCCCAGTGCATATTTTATCACCAAAGGGTTATAAAGAAGAGAAAATGAGCACAGAAAACATTGGGCATCGGCCCTGAGGAATCAACATGGGAAGGTGCATCTGTGTGCTTAGGCTATGGGGAAGTAAGCTATACCTGCTAAGCACTATTGATATAATGACTAAGTAAAGCAGTTCCTCATGGATCGTCTCAATCTAATCTATGAAAGAAAAAAATCCAGTTCATTCTTATGATCTAATGCTGAGTTTCTAGAGAGGCGGATATATTTTTTGATGAGTAGCACTGACCAACAAATAGTAAAACCTATGACAATTTTATTGTCAATTCACTTCCCAAAGGAAAATACTTTCATTGACTGCAGGCCCAGTCTGCATCTGTAAGTGCCTTAATTTCCATGACTCAACTAGAATTCTTCCAGGAAATGCTATTTGTTCCAAATTAAAGGTCTGAATGCTAAAGAAGGAGCAAGGAAGGTAGTAAAGCTAAAGAAGTAGAAATGGAAGACTGCTTGCCCATGTGTCTCTACCACATTCAGACTACAGTGCAGTTTCAGATGCAAAGGTTGTGATGTAAACCATGTTCCTCTTGCCTAAGCCTGGTTCATGAGAGACATGGATCCTCTATTTAACATCATACAGATCCTGTTTTCAGACCTCTGGCAACACAAACATGGTTTAGCAGCTAAGGAGATCTTTCAACTTCAATGTACAGATTTTAGTGCAAAGTAGGTATATACCTTCTCAAATATTTCAGCTTTTCTCAACCACTGTAACAAAGCTCTGAGGGAAACAACTGAGTTTTCTAGGCCAGCAGCATAAACCGGCTTTTCACTTTATTCCTTTGCTTCGCCAGCTTAAAAAATTCTGGCTTGAACAGACTGTAGTAGTAAATTTTGGCAATGATTATCCATTGTTGATTAAATTAATTTCATCAGCTGTGGCCTATTGTAAACATCTTGCAAGATAAAGGCATTACATGATAGAGGAGAGTAAGGTCTAATGACAAGTTCAAGAAACCAATAGTTTCTTTTAGAGACTGGTCATTGCTACTACACTGTTACTGCACGTTGACTAATTTAATAAACACAGCCCTAGAGAGTTTAAAAGCTTCCTGTGATGTGTTGACACACTCTTGTGTCTCAATGCAGCTTGGTTGCTACCTTGTTTTTGTTTCTTATGATGATAATTTACTAGAAACAAACACACAAATAACATATTTACTGACAGCTGGTATGGAAACCATGACAGCAAAACACTGTTCACTAATATTACTGGACAATTTGGAAAATCCCTGGTATTGTACTGCTGCTTCTTAGCTGACTCTGACATTCTATTTTTTCCTGAAAAAGCCATTGTTGTGAAGATCTTACAGCATATTGTAGCTGGGTGGCTGCCAGTTCCTCAGCTGGCTCTGGGCTGCCTCCATGATGGATCATCATGCCTGAAAAAGTCCATGTAGTAAGATCAGTCAGCACACACCAAAGATTTTAGGGTGTGCATAGTCTACCAATGGTCCCAAGCACATTTTTTTTCTTTCACAATTCTCCTCCAACAGCAAGAGATGACTGGTCTCTCAAGTACTGCGTGATTCATGGTAGTGCTCACTTAATCAAAAGTACTGAAGCAGCAGCTCCTCTTTTGCTGCCTGAGAAGCCAGCTGATCTCTTACAAAAGAGGAAACATTGCTAAACAAAGGAAGTAATTTTGAAACAAGAAAATAACATCTGTCTACAGATATATGGGGAGGGGAAGAAGAGATATGAAAATGGGCTGGGGGGGGAAGGCTTAAGGTTTAAAAAGCTGAAAAGAAAGTCCTTGTGGGATCAGAGGCACCATATCCAAGTGGTAGACTAAACGTAGAGAGATGTAATGGGAAGAAGTATAGGAAAGAAAGAGAAAATGTGTATAAAACAAAGCACAGGGAAAAGGTATAAACCCACCAAAACTAATATACAGAGCTTGGGAGACTGCTGCATCATCCAATTGCCAGTAGAGGTGCTAAAGCCACGGCTATAGAATTTAGTAACAAAATGCTCAAGGGAGGGAATAAATCCTATATTTAGATAGGTAGAGTATTTCACGACATGAACAATCGTGCAACACAGCTACCTAGAAGGTATCTGTTTAGGAATGAATTTCTATACATATCTGTAGTTGAAAGCAGAAAGACAGTCAGCAAGAGGCAGAAGAGTTTCCCTGAAAAAGCACTGGGGCCAGCCCTGGAACACCACAAAACATTTATGGCCGTGCAGCAGCCAGAGAACAATGAAACTAGCAGGTACCAGTCTGCAGCTGGGGCACAATAAAACCCTTCTACAAGCTGAGCCAAGAATAATCTTTAAAAATGCTATGCTTTGCTACTTACAAAAGTTGCTCTTATCCAAGTGTTTTGTATTTGCTGCAGTGCAGTTTCTTTTTTTTTTTTTTTCCTTTTTTTTTTTTTTTGTCTTTTAACTAGTTAGAGGCTTATTGTAAACCAAAGGGGATTTCTGGGAGTTCTTTGGGTTTGTAAATTATGCAAATGACAAGACTCTGATGTTGGACCATATTATTAACTATATTTTGTGGTTCACATATTCTGAAGAGTATGTGTGAAACAAGTTTTTCTTTTTTTTCCAGTCCTTGAACACAGTAAATTTAAAAAAAAAAAAGTCTTTAGATTACAAAATTATTTTTCTCCATTTTTGTAATGTTAAAGAATAGTATATTTTTAATGTTACAGACTATTCTGTGCTGATAGCTTTACAACATTGTGCCTGTGCTATGAATAGAACAAACTTCACAGATGATTATACTTAAAGCTGGAGGGCTTTCTGTAAATTTTAAACAAAGTGTTCTACTAAATGGCATCTATAAAATGCTTGATGACTTACCTCCTAGGCTGATTTGTGATTTTGCCTGAGCTTTTGAAATCCTGGATGAAAAACTCTTTTGCTACAGGAAACTGATTAGTAACTGAATAAATTGCACTATAATCTAAGTACTGAACATTTCTACATAGCAAGTATTATTTTGCAACGCGTTCCTCTTCCTCCAGCATAAAATAGAAGTGCTCTATGTAATGCCTAATGATCCCCAGGAATACATACAAAGAGTATAGATGTCAGTTGCTTATCCTAAAATGCCGCTGTAGCTGAGCAGCACAGCTATCTTTGTGGTTCAGGACAGCTGTCTTTCTGTCCTGATATGAAGTTGACTGAAGTAATAAAGTTGAACAAATTTTGTGTTCCACAAATATAGTGTTTCTGTGTTTGAAATGATTTCTGTCTATCAATTAGCAAACATTGTGAGACTTTCTGGAATAAAAGTGGTTTATATAGATATGCAACGTTTACAAACAGTGTACTCAATTTATGTCACAGTTGCCAACTTCTGCAGCTAATTCTACCAATTTTCACACTCTATCCATTACAAGTGGAATTCCTTTTGCATTAGGAGGGATGTGTTTCCCTGAAGCAGAAGAATATGTGTTTCTTTCATATGCTTGCAGGGTAAGAACACAACTTTCATACAACATACAACTCAATAAAATAAGAAAAGTCCCTACAAACCCTAAGTGAAAGTTGCCATACATGTTTTGTGGATTGGACATTTGGAACATGTGAATTTATACACACCTGTGTGCAAAGGCTCTTGTGTACACCTCATGCAGTCCCTACCATTATAAATCCAATTTAGATACATCTAGTATATATCAGGTATGCCTAACTATGGTGTCTGTGTAATATTTCTGGCCCAGGAAGAGTCCAGAAGACTTACTTTCTTTTTGCTGCAGAATATGTAACTTTAACCTTGAATGATTCTCCTGATCTCAGCAAACCTTTTCATAAAAGTCTTTCTCCATGTACATTTTACAGAAATAGACTTCCAGAGTGATAACAAGGACAGTCTTACACATTTTTAATGCTGGATCATCTGTTTATGCATAATATTGCTCTGAATGCCAAATTTAGCTGGTCGTTAAGAGGGAAATAGCCAGCAGAATCACTCAGCCTGCATGCATAACTTTCAGATTTAAACTGCAAGTATCTTGGAGAGGGTCTGCATTTTAGTCTATTTTGCATGTGTCAGACAGCCACAGAGAACCATTGCTGTGGGAAACCACTCTCAGCTAATGTGATATTGAGAAACTGGTGGGATCTGCATTCAGTAATGATCCACTGGTTTTGTTTTTGAATAGTGGACACTGCTTATAAAAACAATCCCACCTTCAATGACTGCAGTGACCTGCTGGATAGTTATCTGCTTTGTTCCACCATCGAAATGTTGTGATCCTTTGGAATCTGAGACTGTGGTGATCTGGATTCCCAGGTTTCATTACTTCCCTTATGATATTTGCTCTGACATTGTTTAGGTTACTACAAACATAATAAGCTCTGAATTCACTCATCATGTACGTGTGTCGCATAGTTTGAGAATTCATGCAACTGCTTCCCATCTCGGGCTGCATGTTGCTCTAGGGCTCTTTGGCTTCTGGGATGCTGCTTTCCAGGTGTTCCTCTAGTTACATCCTCCTCTGTCTGATATGTATCCCTAATGGGACCTCACTTCTAGAGTCATTTTAGTTTTCCTTTTTTATTTTTTTAAAGAACTGGGTAAGGGCTGGTCAGGTGAATTATTACGTTGCTTGCACGTTGAGCATCTGGGGAAGAAAGAAGTTCTATCTGTGTGCAGGCTTTATATTTCAAAATTTTAGTTTTTGATGCAGAGTAAACCCAGAATCTCTAGGGCATCATGTTCAAATCCCTGGGTCAATACTTTAAACTGACCACAACTGTTATTTAGATTTGAGGTCATCTGAAAATGATGTGAACACAGCATCTCTTTTAAGCTTCAGTGTTACGCAAACATCTTGGAATAATTTTTTGCTGTAAAACTTGAAAACTACATCTAAGATGACTTTGAAACTGAGCCCTAACCTAAACTACATCTAGATATCTGGGCTAATCTATTTTTATATATTATCAAATAAAATATCTTCACATGCTGAAATTTTATATAATATTTTTCCTCTAGAAGTGATTCATAGTGAAGATATGAAATGGGACCGATTAGCTATTACAGATTCCTTTCATTTCATAAGTAAAGTTTTTAATTTTTAGAGCAGACTTTATTTCCCATGTATGAGATATCCATGTTAACAATGATTGTTTATGGGACACGGGTTTATTACAAAAAGACATTGTGTTCATATTAATACAAAATATTTTTATTTTCATGTTCTAGTCAAGGATGTTTGGTGCCTCAGTTAATGTAAAATGAAACCTTTGTATTTAAGTTACATGGTTGGTTGTGGTTCCGTCTGAAAATAACAGGAGCTGTTTTTGTCAAACTTTTGATTACTAGTTTATATGTTTTCTTACTCAGATTCAGTCTGGAAAAATGTTTACAACTTCAAGGCACCCTCAAACTTGAGGGCATTTTTGGCTTTTTAAGTGGGAAAAGACTCCAGACGCTCTAATGGGATAATATAGGAAGTTTCTATTGCTGGATGGACTGATGGGCTGAGGACTGAAATCCTCTGAGCAATCAATCCACTGGCTTTTATGAATGCTTAGGGAAAAAAAGGAAATATATTGCTGGAAAAGAGAAATAAACTTTGTTGCAGGATCTGTGATGGCCAAATTCAAAAAAGACATATGTATGGTAAAGTCTCATGTGTCATCGCAACTGTCTGAGCAGGACAAGTGAAAGCAAAACAAAACCAGGAAATAGTACTTTTCTTATAACTAATGGATTTTGAGGGAAAATCTCAATGAGGAAAGAAAGCATATTCTGATTCTGCCTGCTCTTCTGCTAAGAACAGGACTTTTGCTAAATAGCTTCATAATTAATTTTAGTGTTAATTCAGCAGGTCCAGTATGAGATAAATCCTTCCTTGGGAGAAGCATTGTCTCTTATGTGTGCTGATTTATGAGAGACAATCAGCTATATTTTAATGATAGCTGAACTAGACTGTAAATATAGACGAGGACTCACGATATATGAGAAAAGCTCATTTGTGCTTAATATACTAGATAAATTGTTCCTGGCTTCTTAGAGTGTGACTATACTTGCTGTCACACTCCCATGTTTACTCAAGAACTGTGTGATTCACTGAGTAGGTGATTGTCATGTAGGGGAAAACCTGAGGGGATGCATTTTATATGCCTTCTTTTTTCCTCAATGTCACGTATTAGCCTTTTTTTGTCCTTAGTTTCTCCTGTTCATCAAAGAAAAGTCTCCTCAAGATGGAGGGTAAATTATAGGAGTGGGGAAAACGACCACCAATAATCCGAGCAACATGAAATTTAACACAGTAATTTGTTTTAGTGAGAGGAAAACACTGGTTGCTGACTGCCATAAAATTCTTAGCTGAACCCCAACTTCATGGGCAGCCTCTGTAAAATCTATTTAATATTTCTTATTTCTTCAGTTAAGCTGTTTCTTTCTCCAGTTAATAATAGGTTGTGGAATTAAATCTTAGCTTTTGATATTTACTGGGAAATGCAGTATGGCAATTTATGAGTCAAAATGTACTTTGAATAAATTTTCATTGCAAATTACAGTTTATGAAAGTTGTGACTATAACCATAATTACACCATTGGCTCTGCACAACTCTCGCTTGCTGAATAAGTTTGTTTTCATTCAGATTGCATTCCCAACATTTTCAGAAAAGAGTAAATCGAGCCTCACCGACAAAATTTCCTACAGAGTTTATTAAAAAGGTCACCTTTGTTTGGCAAACTTACCTAAAATCTAAACATTTCTTGAATTAATGAGATGCTATTTTAGTCTACTATGAGAGTTTCCTATTCAAGTTTACTTACCCATAGACTCATAAGGAAACTCACAAGAGCTTCCACATTACACTGTGCCTTTAGCTATCTATATATCCTAAACTTGTTAAAGTTAAAATTGATTCTGCAAGCTGCTGGGAAAAAACCAGCCGATAGCCAAAATTAGGTATATTANGGGGAGAGGTTTAAAGCTCTGTCTGGCAAGAGAAGGGTTAAGGACTTTTTTGCTATACCCGTTTCAAATTACAATGAGAAGCCTCTTCTTTCCCAGCAGGGTTGTGCTTACATTAGTCTTTAGATCTCTCTTGAAGAGAGCTGTTATATTTGTGCCTGCTTGAGTTGGAAATAACAGCTCAGAAGCTGAAAAGGGTAGAATGGATTTACAGAAGGGTTTTTTTTGCGAGTAAATTAATGGCAACACAGTAATTTGATTAGTACATGCTTTAGAATTACTTTACACTCAAGCGATTCAAAAGATGTTAAAGTTATCACCAGGCTGCTGGACAAATATGTGTTACACCACCAAGGTACTGATCAAGACAAATCTGTGACTCAGGATTTTATCTTGGGAAGAGCGCAAGGTGTACGAAGAACTCAGAATAACGAGGGACGATAACTCTGGGAACTACAATGTGTCAGAAGAACAGCTCTTGCTAATACAGCTCCCCACCAAAGACCTGGTTATCTAAGTTTATATAGGAATGCCTAGGTCAGCTGACAAAATACTGGTCTTCTGCTCCATAAATGCAGAAAAAACGATAACAACAGTGGAAAATTGGAAGTCTGAATTTCAGCTTTCTTAGAAATAACTGCAACCTGACACATTCCATAATATTTAAACAGGGTGGGGGGAGAGAAATCACCAAAGATGTTACGTTTAGAGATGACATTGACATGAGGAATAGGTAAATTTTGTTTTTCAGCCACTGGGAAAGCAGACCTCATAGGAACTCAGAACAAGTAGGAGAAAGGATTTTTTTTTTAATTTTTTTTTCCTTGTTCTTTTGCTTTTCAAAGATGAACCTAACTGCGCTCAAAGCTTTTGTGGGCTTGCTCTGGAATTGCTGGGTTCTGGTGGGTCACGCACAGGGAGGTTTAGGAGACAATCATGTCCATTCGAGTTTTATTTACAGGAGGCTACGGAACCATGAGAGAAGGGAGATTCAGAGAGAGATTCTCTCTATCCTGGGTTTACCTCACAGACCCAGACCATTTTCACCAGGAAAGCAGGCTTCTTCTGCACCCCTTTTCATGCTGGACCTGTATAATGCCATGACAAATGAAGAGGACACTGAGGAGCTGGAGTATTCACTAAAGGGATCAATGGCAGGGGAGAGCAGAGGGATGCGGAAAGGATACCCTGCCTCTCCAAATGGATATTCACGGAGAATACAATTATCTCGCATGACCCCCCTGGCCACACAGAATCCTCCCTTAGCCAGCCTGCACGACACCAGCTTTCTGAATGATGCTGACATGGTCATGAGCTTTGTCAATTTAGGTACGTGAAAAAATTTTCTGTTTCTGCTCTCTTTGACAAACTACTAGCCTGATGTGGAGAGGGGCAAATCTCTCGGCCGGACCGTAACCTGTTCTAAAAAAGCAGGACTGGGCACGGGCTGCTGTGCCATTGGTAAAAAGAAAAGTCGCACTGAAGGTAAAGTAGCTACGTTGTAGGTGGCCATGGAAAAAGATTTTTCTCACTGTTTATATAAAGTCAGTTTCTATAACTCCCCTCTGCTGGCTTCTGTTTTCTTTCTTTCATTGATGTAATGAAAATTCTAGCCTTAGGCCAACTAACTTTTTTTTTTTTTTTTTAAATCTCAAAAAATCAGGCACTTATGCCTATTGCTTAGTTATTTCCCTCACTGTTTTGCTTAAAACTCAGACATGAACAAGCATAAGTTGTTAATATTTTAAAGCCTAGAATGTTATGAAAAGGTAAAAGTTAAGCCATTTCCGGGGGAAAAAAA
>VXBJ01006506.1:1068087-1117042 GCA_013400055.1 Nycticryphes semicollaris | reverse complement strand
GGAAAAAAAAAAAAAAAAAAAAAGTAGAAGAAAAAGCAAAATACTTCTTGGGTTATGTAGGGTTTTTTTTCTGTTGGTAAGAGTCAGAGTTTTATTATCTTTTCAGCTGGATGGCTGGTTTTTTAAATAATCTGTTGCTGTTTCTTTGTTATTTCTGTTTAATAACCACAGACTGTTTTATTAATCTGCCAAGGTGCTCAGAGTCTGCAATTGTTCTTATTTTCTGTGTCATAAATAAATTAAATAACAAGTGTAGTATTAAACACTAGAAACATGCAAGAAAAGAATGCTTTGAAAATAATATAAATTCAGACACAAAAACTTATAAAACTAAATTATATTGGCTTCTAAGTATAATAAATATGCTTAACCAGTTATATTGTCATTAAAAAAGCAGTTACAGATTTGTTTAATAGAAGGCAACTTAAATCTCATTAAGAAAGCTGCAAATAATTAATGAAATATATTTACTATTTTTATAAGTATTTTAAATACTGCAGGACTCATAAAGTTAGCTAAAAAAACCCTTCGTGTTTGATCCAAATTGCAAGAGATTTAATTGAAAACTTGAAGTTTCTCAATAAACTGGTGCAAAATCTGATGAACCCTTGCTTTCCAGGATGATACTTTCTGTAGAAACTTTTTAAACACTGGCACATTTTCCACAATAAATTCAGATTATCAAACATATTCTGTACCTTTTATGTCTACTGGGTCTTTAATCCTTGCTGCAGGATTAAAATTGTCTCCAAACTCTAAAACTTGCAACAACTCAAATTTTTAGGAAAATGACACCCTCGAGTTTAGTTGCCATAATAAAAAAATTACTTATTGTTACTTATGTGGGAGATAAGGAGGTGTTCAATTCTGAGATCTTTTTCCTTAAGAGTAACATATGTCCACAACTCTAAATATATTTGGTTTTGCTCTTGCTCTTGAAATTGTAGACTAGAAAAAAACGAAATCTGATTTTTGAAAATGTGTTCCTCATCCTTAAGGAAGAATTACCTGTTACCTGTGTATTACTTTTGAGTTATCATCATATGCCTTGATTTACACAGAGTATCTGGAGTCAGCTGAATTTACAATAGTAATGTTGTAAGGGAAATAGGAAATGCTCTGATCTACTAAGCATTAGTCAAAACCCTGATTCTGCAAAAATTTTCCTTGTGTATCCTGAGAAATACCCTCAGTAAATGTCTCAGACCATTTCATCAGTGGCCTGGAGGACTCTTTACATGAGACCTAGCCTTTGATATCATGAAGTGTCTTTGATTTCATGAGGACTTCTTGCAGACCATGAGTTGAAGGTTCAGTGTCAGATACATCCTAGCCTGATCCTGCTGCGCTTCCCAGAGAAAAACTCTCTCTGGAATAATGCAAGTTTCCACTGAGTGTCTTACCTTGACTGGGAAGTTTCTAATATTTGTATCATTTTATTAGGAAGACAGTATTGCCTTAAGAAAGTAATTTTGAGAGCTAAACTATATCTTAGCTTTCTAAACTCTGAAAACTGGGGGGGAGAGGCCTTTTTTTCCTAGTGATTATGATTAATAGACAGCATTAACTTATTAAAAAACACTGTGTGAATACCAGGTTTTATTTGGTCACTGTGAAATTAAAACGTGTCTCAGCTCTAAGTAAGTCCAACTCCTAATTCACTTTAAATGCCCTTCCATACATGCTGGATATTGTGGTTTATCACACATTCCAACATGTAACATGCGTAAGAAATATTGATGACCGATATAGATTAGCTTCAACATTTTTATTAAACAATCCTATGTTTCAGTATAATTAACATAAAAATGAAATAAATCACAGAAACAGGTAACCATTTTATATGATTTATGCAGTATAAGATCGTGACAGATGAGGGCAAGCTCTTTTAATGTACAATGGGGAAAAATATGCAGTGATAAGTGAATGCTAACACTGTACCTTAAAATCAATAAATGCTGATGCAGCACAGTAATAACTCAACCAGTTTTAGATTTGAAGCCTCGGTCAACTTGCATCAAATTAATCTGCTCTGCAAATAGTGGGCAACATGCTCATACTTGCACACCATTAATTAAATAAGGTGTAATTATAAAGCTTTATTAATCATCACGATATTTTAAATTGGAACTTTTGTATAGAGTTGTAGCTGGTTACAATAATTTAAGACATATATTATAAAACAAGAAATATGTAGCTGAGCTGTTGGATAGGAATTATTAAGCATAAGCCTGAAAAGGCTCAATAAGGATAAAAAGTAAATTAAAAAAAATAGACAAGGACAAATAATTTTATATTAAAGAATGAGAATTGAAACTGATACACCAATTTTGATAAAAATCAACTTGCCAGATTTGCAAACACCTCACTTTCAAAAACAAATTTGAAAAATAATCATCAAAGGAACTGCAATTATGATTCTGTCAAGCAACCAGGGAGAAAAACAAGACTGAATTTACTTCTCCCGAAGTTAAAATTGTAAACACCTGCTCTTTATCCTGGAATTTATACCAGCATTTCCATCTCCTTCTTTCTTGAAAGATACAACAAGACAGAGACTGTATCTTGTCCTGTATTTTGTATAAAACTGTGTGCATTGGCAGCTCTCCATAAATATTGATGAGTGTAACAGAAGAGTTAACTGGGGCTGCTCCAGCAGTCAAAGAATAAATCCTGCACTATATACACTGGGGTTTTCAGAGATCTGATTATATCACCTACAAGTTCAGGACTTTGTTTTCCTCACTGGGTGTTTTTTTTTTTACCCTGTTGTTATATTTTATTTTATTGTTGCAAAGCCCTGACTGTTCGGAGTTCTGGCATCTTCTTTTTGGCTGTTTTCCCAAAACGACATATATAGGATACCCTGTTCCTCAGGGAACAAGCAAATAATACTCATGGAGTCCTACTCACTTTTCTGCTCGCTCAAAATTTAGTTAAGGAAAGACTTTGTTAAGATAAATGTTAGTGTTCCCACTCTTCACCTCTCACCAAAAGAGCAGGGTTGAATAAAAAAATATGTACGTGATTGAAGCTTGGAGAAAAAGCAGCACTTTTATAAACTGTATTTGAACATTTCAAGGATTGAATTTTCCATCAGCATCAAAGTGACCATTAAATCCACTGTACTTAAGTGTTCCTTCTCATTCAATTCAAATGGTCTATATTTTTATTTGTTTACAACACATCTGTAAATTTTTCTCTAAATGGATTGCTGCAATTGCTAAGCAACTCAGTTTTCTTTCTCCATATTTTCCTATAAGATAGAGGATAAATATGTATACGTTTTGTGGTTTTCTGCTGTTTTCTTTCTTAGAATATAAAACTCAAATGTGAAGATGACTATAAAATTTGTGACCCTGACCTACAAATACTAATTTAAAGAAAGATGCAATATTGTAGAGATTTTTAAATTAATCTATATACCCCAGAAAGAAACCTTTCTTCTTCACACACAATATGGTTCTGGAATCTTAATTATAATAATCCTCAACCTACACAAGCTGTGATCAGTTCGTAAATCAGATGCTGAAATCAAAGGAAATTTTGCCTGTTTGAGGCACAGATGTCTGTTCATGTTTCTTCAGCTTCTCTACCCAAAGCTTATACACTGTAGTGAAGATTATGTTCTTCTTTAAAACCTGAAACACTAAGCAAATACATAAATTCACAAGATTTACAGCTCACTGTGTTCATCAGAGAATGCTAACATGGCAGAGAACAACTTTTATATGTCTACTTTGAGAAACCTACAGTACATCAATCCACACTGAATACCTGTGAAAATAATACCTTCATTAAACACGAAAAAGAAAGGATTCCTAACTGCAATCAGACCTGGAGTGTAAAAAGTAGCTGCTTTCTTAAATTAAACTAATCCAGTTTCTACAACCTTCTACTCACAGCTAACATATCATTAGCGAGGGATACGGAATGCTAAACTATAAAATGCCAGGAGCTGTGGAAGGGGAACTGGATTTGAAGGATACATGCAAAAAGGCCTCAGGATCATTAACTTCTCTCCTCAAAGCTTAGGAATGAGCACACTTTCTTTTTTCCTTTTCCACTGTATTTCAGATGTTGCTGTCTTAATTTTAACCTTACATGAATTTCCTTGGCTGTGGTACAGTTTTATTCCCTTAAATGCAGGCTCCTAATGAAAATATTGACACAAGCTTAACTGAAGTGACGGAAATAGTGTTATTATCTTGCCTTGGACAGAGGGAGGCTATTATGGAGATAAAACTTGTTAAATAACAAATAGACCTCACGTCTTTAATTGAGGAATTGGATCAATACTGAGAAAAAATGAGAAAACATTTGTTAAGTTATTTTGAACGGCAACCCAAAGTCAATAACGTGGCACTTTCCACTCTTTTACATAAACTTTAAAGCAAATTAGATCAAGCAGGTCTCATTTAATCTTCGCCCAAAGTGAAGATGCCAACTAATCACTTGAAATTCTGGAATTTTTTCCCCTTAATGAAATTTCCATCACCCAGTCAGTGAGCTGTGTTGTGTCCTAGGTATAGAATCAGGCATTAGAAGTTACTACTAATGATGAAATAATATAATAAAATTAAATATTAAGACAGCTTTTTGAAAAATAAGTTTGTTTCTTTCTAGAACAAAAGGACTTTACCCACCAGATGACATTTCTAAAAATCCTCACTGAATCCTAATAATTCATTAGGCAGTTTTAACCAATTTTTGTGTGATGACAGAGCAGGTTGTTAGGGATTGTTTTTAATTTTGAGCAAGAAATATTCCTTTTTTAAATTACATTACATTTGTGCTTTATATTGAAATATTTTATATTTCCTTTGAAATCTCTCTTGTTACATGAACCTTATGAACTATATAGCTCTACCTCAAAATAGGTTTGTGTGTGATCCATAAATATCATCTAACAAAATACTGTTTTTATAACTGTCAATTTATTTTTTTGCCAAAGTTAACACTTTAAACCCAAGTAAATTGTAGTATCTACCCAGCCAAAAAAATGTCAAGCTCTCCATTAACTGGGGTATAAAACTGTCTGACTTTTCTTGCCGACAGATTTGAAAGAAATTGCAGATAACTGAAGAGAAACTGATTTAGCAGATGGTTAGATGTGCATGGTGAAAAGCTATATATATGTGTGGATACTTATAAATACATATTATTATGAATATTTTTCCCATTGGGAAGAATGGCTGACCCAGTTCCGCTTCTTCTTTAGAAAGTGCTCCTTTCCAGACTAAACACAGACTTTGGGTGGGGCTGTGGGGATTGTATGTATTGTACAGTACATATTTTCCCAGGAAAACACAATCTTGGAGTGACTCTGGCTAGCCATGAAAGAGAAAGAGGGAGGCTTCTGGAAACGCCTCTGTGCAGAGGGTATTAGTGGAGGAATCCGCCTGCCATGGAGTGGATGGAGAGCCTATTGGTTCTCTTCCTAACCCCGGGATTATTTGCTTAAATAGCAGGACAACTTTGGCACATACATGATCTCCCACACTTATTGCTCCTGTTATTATTTTTTCTGAATGTCAAATTATGCAAAGAATTTTACCATGGCTACCTGCCTACTTACTGCCTGAATTATGGAGGTAATTATGACATGGGCAGTTCCTTTTTCATCTCTTTTTAGCCACGGCAGTTCCTTTCAGCTTGCTTTCATAGGCCCACAAACTAATAGACTTTTGCAGAAAATTGATTGATTACAGTCTGATCATTCTAGGTGTCATCTGGTGTTTCCACATAGCTGAGAATGAACAGTTTATGAAGTGCCAATTGCAGCCTCCAGCTAAAGAAAGGCTCCCCAGGGCTTCAGGAGGGCTCTGGCTGCTACCAGACTTTATAATTATTTCCCACACTTTTCCCCATCCTCTCCTCCTTATCCATTCCCTTGTCTCTAACCCCCACCGTCTAGGCAGGGTCACTGAACTTTAGTTTTATGTCAGTGGCATTTGGCTGCAGAAGGGATTAAATGCTGAGGAGTGGTGAGGCTAGGCGACAGGGTAGGAGATGGAGAGGGAAGAAATGAGAACAAGCATGAGAGAAAAATGGCAAAGCACAGACCAGGCCTTACAGGGAGGACAGACTTCTACCTTCTCAGTAAGCAGCACCCACTGTGCTGGACACAGACCCTCTGGGCATGGGAAAGGTTCACAGTAGAGAATGAGCCTCTGTAAGAACTGGTATTACTGGGAGAGTTAGTCCCACTCCTCTGTGCCTCACGTAGAGCACAATGTTGTAGCACTGGGGCATTTCCCAGGCTAGTAGAGTTACAAAAGTGGATGGAAGATCATCATGGTAGGGACAAGGTGCATATGGACAGAGAAACGGCAAACCCAAGAGAGAAGGAGTGAGAATATGATAAATGTTGATAATGTGCAAATGAAAGATAAAATTAGACCAGGTATAAGTTTCTTCTGGTGAGCCTTGCAGGTGAAGGAAGCATTTTTCTTCTCAGTCTCTGGTGGCAGAGCGACTACCTCAACCACCCCAGGCACTTGGCTCCCCGGGCAAACCTTTTGTCCCTGCAAAATAAAATGCATCTCCTCCCACCCTTCAGTATGCGTGTGCAGGGAGTACACAGATGGACTACTAACATTTGCAGCCATAAATAACCTAGAAGCTAGCTTTTAAAAACCACAGGTTAAAGGATGAGGGCTGCCATGACGTACACAGAAAGGTTGAGATCAGAGGAGTAGCTAAAAGGGGTTGGGAGAAACAATGAATCCCCTTGTTCTGAGTCATATTTATGAGTGCTCCATTGCACCTAAAGTTCATATTTTATTGGGTAGGCCATGGGGTTTCCCCATTTGCTCATCTCTTAAAATAACACCCCTGGTTAAAATTTCCTATAAAACACAGAAATGCTACAGCAGGCAGAACTTGTCAACCCTGACAACTACATTATTTAAGTTTGTGGGTGGGGTACACCAAGCAGGAGCCGGTTTGTGTTTTGCACTGAATTATGAATTTGTTTCTGTACAAAAAATGACCGTAAAAACAAGTAGAAAAGGAGAGGTATTACAGCTTAGTTCTCCACTTAGAATCTTCCCACTATTATTGAGAGATGCTTCAAAGGGTGAATCTAAATGTTTGGTTCCAAACTCTTTTTGAGCAACAACTCATGTGCAATAGATCAAGAATTTAGCTTTATCAGCTGCTATTGTACAACTCAGTGGCACGTGTGATACCTTGCCAGAACATGGCTTTACTTTTTCTCCCACTGTAATTCAGGGGAAACTGAAGACAGCCGTTATTAATGGGTCAGAGCCTAGAAAACTTATTGGGACAGCTGGTGATGGTACGTGATATATATCCATAGCTGATAACCAGTGGCTTTGCAGGAGCAGCTCTCCACCTAACTCTGCTCTTGGAAGGCAATCAGAAGGAGATAGGAATTTGAACAGCCCAGACTTCTATTAGGTTTATTTTTATCTAACCTAGCAATAGATAGGTTCTTCTAGCCCTTTGAAGATTGTGTCTATTAAATAAAACTGTTGTTGTTCTAATTCTCGTGTATTTGACTATAGCCAAATTAATGAAGCTATATTCAGATTATCTGGAAAAGCTGTACCCATAATTCAAAGTACTATAAATTAATATAAATTTGTCCAGGCCTATTAATTTAATTTTTTTTTTAAGTGGAGAGAGAAATATAGGTGGGGTATTGAACTATAAGGTACTTCAAAATAATTTCAAAATGTGTTAGACTTTTATAATGTGGGTGCCATCAGTCTGGGAGGCAGAAGTGTTAAATTCTGTCCTGGCAAGCCTAGACTACAGAAGAGGAAAAAGCAGGGACACTGAATGATTTGTCAGTCTGATTTTGCAGCAGCGGGTAGTTGGCACCAAATGACACTGGATTCCTGGAGCCATGGGATTCTAGTGGTATGGTTTGCAAGGACATTAGCTGAGAAATGCAACAAGTGGGCAAACAGTGGTGCAGATGATAAAGCCATGGTAGCAAGAGTAAGCACAGCATATAACCCCATGACAGCTGTATTCTTCGTGGTGATTTTTGATGGCTGAGACCCAGCAGGAGCACAGCTTTGTGAAGGTTGTTCCCAAGGTTACCTCAGCTGTGGTATCTGTCAATAACTGCAAGTCATAACATGCTAGTCATCCCGAAGGTTAATCTGCTACTCCTGACCAGGTTATCTGCCTGCTTTGTACGTTAAATGTGCACAAATGGTTTGCAGTGAGTCTGTTCCAGTCTCAGCCTAGCCTAAACCTGAAAGTTGGAGAGTGAAATGTCTGAGCAACCGAATAAGAAAAACCTGAGAGCCTCAGATAGAGAATGAAAACAGTGTACCTCTGTTTACCAATCCTCAAAATGAGGATAGCTAAGTATTTCTGTGTTCGTTTTCACTTCTCTGCACTCTCACTCTTTGACCTTGCAGAGCACCAGAATAGCTTCTTATGAAACCTCTTTTTACTCTGGCTGTGCACTCTCTAAAATACCTCGCTCCTAAGGGCTTCCTGACACCTTGTGTTTCCTCATGGTGATTCTCAAGCATTATTTTAGAAAGGACTAAACAAGTCTGTTTACAGACAGATTTACAAAATCATGAAAAAAACAAAGAAGCACTGGAATTAAAGTACCAAATCTAAGATTTGAGATCTGGTGCAACGCAGAGATGACTTGTCTAGCTCTTGTTCTCAGAATATAGATTAGTGTCTCTCTGAGGTATGTGTGCATGCATATCAGCCTGCGTGCATGGCTTTGTGTGTGTAATATAGAAAGCTCTTTAGTTTTAGTCATTGGGATTTTTTTCCCCTTAAATCATAATATTCTTTCCCATCAATACTATGTGGCTTTAGCAGCCCTGGCCTTTCAAGCTGTCTGTTTGGTCCAGTGTTTATCAGATGACCGTTTGACCTCCTTGTTAATTGTACTTAATTACATCCTGTTGTAACATTTTGAAATAAGGAGGAGAGTTTATGGATCTGCTCCAAAAAGCTGAAGAGTAAAACAGCAGCAGAATTCAGTGGTATGAGGTGCTGAGTAATCTCATAGTTAGGTCAGTAACAGCTCTGCTTTGTCCATTTGATTGCAAAATTAGGTCCTTAAATCCTTCCTTTTCCAATGAGGATCCTTGATACTTTTAAGAACAAAATTACAAAATTTTCTTTGTTCTGAGAAGGGCATCTCCTCTCTTGATTCTCAGCTTGGAGCTTTCTCCAAAGAGATCAAGGAAGGAGTGAGAGGCCTATCAATGGTACTGCAAAGGCTGAAGTTCACATATGATGTTATAAAATTGACAAGCCCCTTAGCAATAAATGATCTCTCTGTGGTTTTCAAAAACTTCAGAGCTCTTTATGCTTCCACAGAATTGTGAGTTCCCATGAGCTTTTTGGGAGTTGTATAATATTTGCTCTAAGATTTTCTGTGCGTTGATTTATGGGCACATCTAAAGTTTCATTAAAGAGCAGCAATTATCCCTTGTAGTTGTAGAAGAAGCAAAAACAAAAACAAATCATCATCCAGAAACAGATGCAGTTCTTGAAAATGGGCACTGTAAAGGCTTAGAAAACAACTCAAACCCTTCTTATTTTATAATGCTTTTCGTATAGCTGATGACTTTTGAAACACATGGGCTTGACCATATTGCTTCTCTTCTCACTAAAGATGATATATATATATGCTCCTCTATTGTTGTTGTTCCATAGTTCAGTTTTCACAGACTTGGTTTACAAGATTAAACTTGATTTCTTGAAATGAACGAAGACAAAAGGAATAAGATGGCTAATACTAAGTGAAAAATCTTGTCCAAAGGCTTTAAGAATCACAAGGCAAAAGATGACGCCTTCAATTTTATTTTATTAAAATACTGATAATTACTCATTGGAGAATGAAGTGCCATGAAGAATTAATTACTTGTAGTAGTAAACTACACATAATTATGGCGTTATTGTAAGAGGTTTATCACTGAGCATGAATTGTATGCTAGATAAAAACGACAAGTTATTAATGCTGTGTTGTGAAACTTTAGGCTGACAATACTGACTGTGATTATCACTGCAAAGGGAACAGTATTCTTGGGAAATGCTAAAAATCTGTACTAAGTCTTTCAGGTAATGACAGCTAAACCTACAGTTCAGCCACACACTGAAAAAACTAGACATTTGCCTAGTTAATGATTTTTACAAGTTGATTTAAGTTACAAGCATCTATGATAAAAATAAAATGCAAATTTGCTAAATAGCAAAGTAAGTTATTCAGAAGGCCATAATGTTTGATGTTAAGCAATAGTAAGTATAACTGAAATCATACAATTAAATATGATTACTTTCAAGGAGACCTGCTTATTTTTTGAGAATTTTGAGAGGTACGTGTAATGTGACACAATATATTATTGTTTATTATAGTTTAAAATTAGGTATTATTTCAGGATAGAGTTCTTTCTTCTCTTAGGCTAATTGGTGTGTTTCTTTACTAATGTCATCTTACAATTCTCGAGATGAGTTTCTACTTTAACCACAAAGGTCCTCAAAAAGTACTTTTTTTCATTAAATTTCTTAAACTATTGAATTAATAATCATGTTTACTGAGGCTGCATATCACATGTACAAAGAGATAATTTTTTATGAATAAAATTTTAATTTATGTAATATTTTGTAAAATCTATATACATATATATTTCATTTATATATATATAGTAATGGAAAATCCAGAAACAATTTATGCTATAAAGTGAATACCAAGTAAATTGAGTTCATGTTGCAATTCACTGGGTCAGAATGGAGGGAGGATTGTCATTAAGATATATTGCCCCAATTTTAGTTTCCCAGCAATGGTGTTTTGCTTTCTCTGTATTTGTATGTATTTAGAAAAATACAGAGGCTGTGCTTACTAGCATGTGTGTGTATACAGGAGAGATCTAATACAAAAGAGGTTTATCAGAGGACTTGAATCAATGAAACAGGCGTAAGTGTGAACTGAATTCTTGTCTCTGGGCACAACTCCTGAATTAGTTAAGACCTGTTCATTCTGTGTTTATATTGTCATCTGCTTCTGTACAGGAATTAAGCGTCTTTTATTAACATTATATCACATTGGGTCAATGAGAGTACTGTGGACCCCAATAAACTATTCTGCTTCAGCTTGTCTGCAGTTAAGGAGAGTGCTCTCATCAAAATGGGAATGAAAGCAAGCCTCCAAAAGAAAAGGCTGTAATGATTGCAGTTGTGAGCAATAGATGGTTCTAAATTACCTGAAAAAGAAAACCAGGCCTCTGACCAAAGTTAGGGCAGTAGCCACTTCTAGCCCTAGTAGAAACAAAGGTTTAGAGCAAATATCTGCAAAAACAAAGGCTGATGAGAAGCTGCAAAGTGGATGTCAATTTTTCTTAATGGCTTTGTACAAAAGAGATTGAAAATCATTTGAAATAAAATCACTATGTTAGTGGTCAGGTTTCCACTCCCGGTTCATTCTTAACCTCTGCTTAGAAAGAGACCCAAATTGGTCTGAGGCATCAGCTCAACTATTAAGGGTGGAGAGGAGCCAGTATTGTATAATAAAAGCTTCAGGAGATCATCTTTGCTGTTCCAGAGGTGTGTTACGCCTACAGATACCTCCACAATCAGACTGAGTATTGTGTTTGTAAGTAAGTTGGCGAGGCATATGAGAAATGCAGTCCCAGGTGGAGTAACAGTGAAAATTAAGGAATGATACAATCACGTCCACAGTCCTGGGCAACCATCTCTAAGTGGCCCTTCCTGAGCAAGGAGCTTGGAGCAGATGACCTTCTGAGGTCCCTTCTAACCTCAGCCATCCTGTGACTCTGTTACAGAGTGGTTACAGAGAAGGGGGATCTTACTCTTGTCTTGTATGTTGACATCGGTCATTCCTATTTATCTTTTTTTCTTGGAGTGGAGTGATGATTTTGCTCAGATTAGTGTTGGACGAACAGTTTTGTGTGCTTTTTCTTTCTACTTTGGATTTTTTTTTCCTTGCTTTTGATGTTTTTTTGAGACTTCTGTGTCTCTCTCCCCAAGCTTATCCAAAGTAAACTACTATGAGGGATCACCACTTATGATCATGTTACCTGGATCTAATCTGTGCTCTTTCATGGTACAAATATTTTTTTGTGAAGACTGCTTTTCCTTTCCTCTGACAGTACAGGTGTAATGGCTAGATGGCCAACCCAGAGATCTTTTAATTCACTAAGAATCAGTGAGTTTCTGTTCTGAAAGAGGGTTGAAGTGTTCACTAACTTTGGTAAGATTTAAGTTTCTTTCAGGGTGTTTTTTCCTTCTTGTTGAGGGGATTTATTCCATATGTGGGGTTATATGTGGGTGAAATAATCTCTCTTTGTGAGAATAAACCATGATCAGATTAGACTACCAGAGCTGCAGAGGAGAGTATGCGGTTTGAATTAGTATAACAAGCTGTTAAACTCACAGCCAGTTCCCAAATTGGCTGTTAAAACCTGCATCTGAAAGTGCCACTCACTACCACTGCCCAGTCCCCTGGCTGCTCTTCCTCCTCATCTTCCTCCTCATCTTCCTCCTGTTTGCCCCCAGGTGTAATGTCTGGGAGGGCCCATCCCTGCTGCTCTTCTGGCCCCACAACTCTGTTTCTCAACACCACTGGTTAAGCTTTCCTAGGTGGGTCCCTGGTGCTGGCTAATAAGGAACATGCACAGGGCAGACCTTTCAAAACAAGGGCTAACAAGTCCTCCAAGATGAAATTCCAATCTCTTTACATTTTTAATTTTTAAGCTGATGACTCAGTTAGTATAGTGATTAGCCCAGTATACATTTGGGCACAGCAAATACAAGCCTGAGGAACTCTGAAATGATTTGAGCCACGCTGAGACACTGGTACATGGCCTGTAATCATCTATTTTTTGCAAATGAATTTAATATCCTATCTATAATACAGTACATCAAAATAATTTTAATTATATGTGATAAAACATTTTTCTTGAGATGCTCTTGAGGGTTTTCTTCCTCATCGTTGTTACAGCTGGACTGTTTTCTATGGAATGTTTGGTCAGTTATTAATGGATATGAGCAATATTAAAATACTCAGATGTGAGCATGGGGTAAGCAGAAAATAGTGCCTATCAAGTCGTATCCAGTTTGGCACGCAGACACAACTGCCACGGAAGCATTTCTGACAAATTCCACAGAGGGTAATGGATGGTGTTCATTAGGCAACATGTGCAAATGGTAAATGGCGGAGTGACTTGCCACCTCTGGGTGGAAGTGAGCAGGGGGTTAACACGAGCAGGAACTAAGTAGATGTGGGAAGACAGAATAGGCTTTAATGTTTAGCTTTTACTCCCCTGCCAGTTGCCCTGTGATGATATATGCCCTTTCACCCTGCTCAGAAGTTATGTTCCATCTGTATACTTTTACAGTGTCAAAACAGTTATAAGTTACACCTATTTTCTGACCATTGGATCCCAGAGGTATTACTTTTGTTCCTATTCAGTTGCAGCTGAACCCAAGAGGGATCTTTTTTTTTTTCTGTCATTTGTTAACCTTGAGGCTGTGTTGATCTGACTTCCTGACTTTCACACACAGTCAGAAACCTGGGAATAACTGTTAGCTTTCTTTGCGACGATCTATGATTAGAGAAAAACAAAACTAAATATGAGAAAAAATGGAAGTCGATTGATAGACAGTATCAAAATGTACTGGTTTTGCCAAAGCCCAGGCAAAACAGATGTCATTGAAAATGCAGATAAAATTAACAGCCTCAGGCATGGTGATGTAAGGATTAGCTAATTTAGCTATGTATCAGCTCAGAACTATATATTGCAGTGATCTTTGATCTGTTTTATTCTTTCAAGTAATGATTTATTTATCACTGATTAAAATGAACACAATTAAAAACCTAGCAGATATGCATTTTTAAAATAGGCATTTGTGATTGGAGTGCCTTTGTAATATAGTGTGACTTAAAATCCTGTCCATATTACATTCAAAATAGCAAACACATTACTACTGACAGCACAAAATAGGTCCAAATGTGACTGACCTGTTACTGTTAATCCTAGAGTTGTGACTAGCTGGACTTTCAACTTCAAAATTTATAGAGGAAGATTCAGCCAAGATTCTACCACCATTAGTAGAATTAAAAAGTACATATATGCAGTGTATCTTTTGTTGTGCTTTGTGCTGCGGCTGAACACTTGGAAGTGAGAGTTTTGCATCTGAGAGGCTGAAGGATACTGTGCATTATACTGTTGAAACCAGAAGAAAAATAAGATTTTGAGGAATCACTTTGTCAACTATCTTTTATATCATGACCGTGATAATACCCAGACTTAGATTCTCATAATTCTGTTCACTTCCAAAACTCAATCTTTTTATTCTGGTTACTTATTCCTACTGTTGCACTGGCCAGGATCAAACCAGTGTAAGAAAAGCAGGGTGTTGCTTTTCCACTTATTGTTCTGTATCAACAACTGAAAGCCTTCCAGCATTTAATTATTATTGGAGCAGCTGCAGCACAGCACTTGTTTTGACTTGTTGAGCAAGTGCAGTTGACTTGGAAGACACAGAGAAGAATAAACTGAATGAATAACACATGTTTACCAATGAATTTTTCAGCAAAACATTGGCTATTAAATGAAGACCAGCAATTTCATTAAACCATCTCTTTTAGCCATATTTCAGTGTGAAATAACAAGAAGGCATCATTGGTGATCTCATGGTGTACAGTGCACCTGGGAGATTATAGTGAGAAAGCTGAGCTCAGTTGTGCCTCTTTGGTTGAGGCATTTCTTTAGGTCTGTGCTTATAAAAGTTGCTGGCAGGCACTGGTATATGGTTCCTGGGAACTCTTTTCTGCTCAGGGTGAATGCTGAGAGCTTTTAATTATGTACTGAGCTCTAACTCTTAAAACAATTAATGCAAATTCTTTTACATATACAGTTATATTCTACCACGTTTTTGTAACTTCCATTATTTGCCCGATTGCTGACTACCACTTACTAAAGTTGAATACATTGCACGTATGTTTTCAGGGAATTAGAAAGCAGAAATCACACAATTTCAGAGTCCACCTTAATAATAATTTAGTGTTCCAAAATATTTTGACTTTTTCAAATGTGTATTTTGTTAATTGGTAAGAATACATTAGATCTTATTGACTACTTCCACAAAATTTAAAACTTTAAATTTTAATAATGGAACACTTCTTTCCTGGTCATTCTCAAAAGATGTAATACTAAATGTTTGGGTAAGATAGATGAATATTCTAACATTTTTTTATAAAGCATGGGATATTGAAATATATTTCTTCTGTGAGAGATAAAGGAAAGAAAACCAATATATACTTGAAAAAAATCCAGACAATGTCATAGTCTTTTTTTTTTTTTTTAATTTAAAATTATGGTTTTCCTTTTCATTCTCGCTCTATATTCTGTTGCAGTCAGTGAAGGCTTGCTCATACAGTTCAGTAATTCTGTGCAATTATGGAAGGCATATTCTACCATTAAAATCTGGATTCAATAAACAATAGATGATTTTTCATTTATTGAAACTGCCACTAACTGCACGGTATTTCATCTAACAATTTCGAACTGTCCCTAATTTAGTTAAAATAGCCAAATGTTGCTTATTGATGCCAATAACTGTCTGAAAATAAATAATTTAGTGAAATAACTCTAAATTTACAGCAGTGTAACTTGCTTCAGAAACTGACGTATCAAGCTTTCTGCTTTGTGTTTTAACAAGAAAGTATATTTTATTTAAAAGCAATTTACATCATTCTTTCAAAACCACATCTATAATTACTTTAAATACAACCAGTGTAATAATAATAAATACAGAGAAACTCAAATATACAGAACTGCAATAAAGCAATTCTTAAGAACAGAACTTTTGCAAATTAAAAAAAAAAAAAGTTTCTGCAAACTTACCCTCCCCATTTAAGCAAAAATCTCACTGATTACAGAAATAGTTTTGCCTCAGTCAGAAGGGGATCAGAATTGGAATTAAGATTCTGACAATGAGTTCTTTGTTTAAAATAGGATATGTGTGAAATGCAGTTTTGGGGACAACTATTTTCAACCTCTGCCTATACTTTTATCTTAAGGGATCCTTACATGCCTTTTCTTGGGCTTTGAGTATGAGCTGATCCATTTTGCTTGGAGATGAGTTCCCAACAGATCTAAGTTCAGAACTGAACATCCCCAGACACATGGACAGACATGACTGAAACCTGTACAATGTATTTTTCCACCTCAGGCTGGGCAATGAGATGAGGAGGGAAGTGAAGGGTTATTAAGCCTAAATCCTTTCCTTTACTACTGGCTACAGAGTAGTCAGGGGGACACCAGCTCACCCTTGCTCTGGTGATGAAAATGGGTAAAAGGAAAGCAGACAACTTGGTACTAAAAGGAGAACAAGCAAATAGGTGTATGACTCTGAAGCTTTGTAGTAAAAACACTCAGGTGAATGATTATCCAGTAAATGTCTAATATAAAGTAAATATAACAAAAAAAATCAAAAGTAAGAGCAAAAACTTATTTCATTCTTATTTTGAGCCCCGACCCTTGCATTTCTTCTGTGCAGTAGCCCAGAATGTCCCACTGTTGGGCTGCTCACCGTCTTGGCAGCTAGGATACAGTCATTGAAAGCATCTGATAGGGACTGAAATATCTTTAACTGAGCAAGGGCTATCTCTTAGTCCTGTTCTCTGGAACTGCAGATGACTAAAGGGGAAATGTAGATAAACTCCTCTGTTCTCCTTGCTGGCTGGTGCAAGACAGTTGACCCTTAACAAACAGAAGCGTCTCTCCACTGAGTGTATTAGGCAGCCGTCTCTAGAGTCCGGAACAATCCTTTAAGGACAGGTGACTATTTTTATCAGTTTCAGTGTCTGCCTCAAAATAGATTTCCTGAGGCCAGATCAGGATTCTTACCATTCCATAAAACAGATTAAACCTGTTAAGGCAGCAGTGCCTAGACAAATAGTTACATGGTCCGGTAATTATTTTTTTTAATAATAACTTTTGGAAAGCTTAATTTAAGTTTCTAAAATTAATGTTAATTTTCTACAGTGTAAAAAACTGAAGTTACAAAGCTTTAAAATATGTCTTTAAAATTTGTTATCTGGTCTCCTCAACTGAGATTGATGTTCTGATGAATGAGCTTCTTCTCTTCATTAAAATAGTTGCACCTAGCACAAGTGTTTGGGTTTCTTTTTAATCTTTCATTTTGCTCTAGGATCACATCTTCTACTCACACACCCTACAAAACTTTTGTTGCCTTATTTTGTAAAAAATGAGTCAGTTTAAATAGTCTAATCATAGAAGAGAGAATATGTTTCTAGAATTTGAATGTTGGCAAGAAGAGCAAGAATGAGGTAAACAGCTATTTGATGTCTGTCTTTTCACAGTAGCACAATAGCTAATTCCTAGGGCCTCTGACCTTTTAGTGTCCTGTAACAGAGTACTTGCATTAATCTGTTGCTTATCTGTCACCTACCACATTTGATATTTCCAGCCTCTGCTTTCAATTATCAGTCATTTGAGGCAGCACTGAGTAATTTCAGGAGAAAACGCCTGGAACCTTTGACCTGTTTTTGTCAGATAACCACAAGTGTCCACTGTAGATAAACTATCATTTCATTATATTCAAGATGTAAACGAGTGTCTTTTGTAGTGTATCAGTTTACTGTAACCTTTATCACCCTGAAGTGATTAAAAGTGACTCGTTTACTTAGTGCTTATACAAAGAATTCAGAGTCAAACAGTGAAATTCAGCAAGAATAGTGTAAATGACCCCTTATGGTTACACAGTCTGTAAGACCCTCTGTTTTCCCTTGGCATGTATATTTAGTAGTTAAACAGTGACGTTGATGAGTGAGGCTTCATTATTAGTGAATCCAGCTGGGATCCTGGGATCTTACATTGTAAAATCAGTTTATTCCAACATATCTTTGGTTTGTTCCCCAGTTTGCCAAAGAAGCTTTCACTTTCCCTACATGTCACCACATACCTACCATTTCAGGAAAAGCAAAGCACACATCAGTGGGGAACTAATCACTAATGAAAGAGCACGTCTAAAAGTCCTTCATGCCCTATGACCTAAACTCATAGCTAGCACTTTTTACATTTTTTAAGTTCAGTTAAGCAGACCTTTATAGCTGAATTGGTAAAATACTGCTTGCTCATTATACTGTCTATCCATACATGTGATTTGTAATTTTTTTTTCAAGGAGACAAATACCCTTCTTAATGAAAATTCTGATATTTTCTCTTGATGTAAAAGATGAGCCCTTTTTTCCAAAATAGCTTTTTGGTGTAAATTTGCCTTCCTTATTCTTAGAGTTGGGCTTAGCATTAATACAGTATGAATATTTCATCAGTTTGCCACATGGGTGAAAAATATCATTCTTTCCCATCTTACACACAGGTGTTTGTGATATTCCCCTGAGCCATTATTTGTCTGATGTAACCATGCTGCTGAATATATTAGTCTCAGGTGGTATAAAAAAAATTTTTTAAAAAGTTGACATGAAGAATCCTGATCTATTAATGCAAATGAAGAATTTTGTTTAATTAGCTCTGACCATAATATTCCAGTTGTTTTTGCTTAGAAAGATTATAAACCTCCAATGGTTAAAAAAGGACTTCCTGATTTTCTGATCAACCAGTTTTTAGATGCTGTGGTCGGTCCCACAGAGATGCATTTTGGCAGATGAACTGAGCAGCGCTGTAATGACACAGGAACATTCTGGAAGATCGGAACACTTAAAACTTTTACCCTGTATTTTTTGGGCTACGGGTGTTGAAAAGCCCTCACATAAAAAAAATTTGAGATGTGATGCTCCTCTGCACTTCATGCCATTTCAGCAGAATAAAGGTCCTGAGAGACACCCTACTGAGCATTCACAATATTCCCTGACAAAGCATTTATTAGATAAAGAGGAGATCAAGACTTGTGTATTATTTTTGGTATTAAAATACTCAATATAACTAAATAACATTTTGCTTTTATAACTTGGCTATTATTCTAGCCATTAGTCAATATTGCAACATCACAGCCACTGGTTTTTTTCACTCTACTGTGTAATGCAGGATCTTAGCTTGTCCAGATTTCTAAAAATTGTTTCTACCATTGGTTGACTGAAATATACAGTTTGAGATTCTGGCTTCATTGTGGAGAGTGGGACCTCCCTGGACTCGGGGTTTTCCACAGTGTCCAGTGCCCATTTCCTACAGCTCTTCATTTCTGCAGGCTGCTGCTAGTCCCAAGACCTGGCCTGCCTGGAAACGCTCTCTCGACCTCAGGAAATTTTGAACTTGTGTCCCTTTCAGATGGCAGTGCTGTCTCTTCCATGGGTATACATGGAAACACAGATACGTACTATCTGTGTGAGCTGTAATAAGTCCTTTTGGGCTTGTCAGGAAATGGCTATCAGTATTCTCTCAGCAGTTGTGAGTGGTCCTGAGAAAACTCCACAGATGCTATTGCAGGGTATTGTAGAGGTTTCTGTCCAAACTATAACAGAAAGGGAAAGAACTGTTTTTTCCAAAATAATGGTACTAATAAGAATGTACTTGTAAGAAACTAAACAAAAGGAAACCTCAAACCCAAATAAAAAAGACACAGACCAGGAATACTGGCATTTAAACCCTTTTTTCAGCTTTTAATTCTCCGATGCTTACTCATAGCAAATAGTGCTTAGTTATCCACACATGCTGGAAAATACTTGCTGAATAAATAGTAACCAAAGATATCAGAAAGTGTGGTACATTAAGTATGCCTTTAGTATATTTCTCATTTAAAGGTTATTGACATATCTGTTCAATGTTAGTTTTAAAATGCTCAGTTGTAACCTTAGAAACTTGCAGCAGACTCTTCGCACTACAAAAATCCTCCCTGGTTCAGTGCATTTGCATATGCTAATCTCTGCCAAGTTCGCTCCAAAATGAAAGGCTTTACATGGACATTTAAAAAAAAAAAAAGCAAACAAGCCCCAAACCTCGTCAGATCTCTGTATATATCTCACAGTTTAGAACCTGGCAGTGCAACTGCTAAATAGCCTGTATCCTGTTTCTCTTCAGTAGCAGCCCATTCATCTTCAGGTACAGAGCAGCCAGTTTACATGCTTCTGCCTCTTTTCTGCTTTATTTTTTCTACATAGTGTATGATGGCAAAGCCATGTAAGCTAAATATGTGCTTGAGCCAAGGAAACCTCACAGCAGACAATTTTCCTTTTGTCAGCCAGGAGAAAGTTCATTTTCACCGAAGATAAAGTGTCCTTGTAGCCTATGTATTTTATTTTTAGTGGTTCTTAAGACAACATAGGTTTGCGCATTTGAAAAGAATATGCAAATGAAAACAAGGGTGGTTTACGTTTTTGAAAGGCTAAAGGGAAGTGTACTGTCAAGGACTAGCTACATGGCCACAGGTGTCTTAACTAATAACTACTGCTCTGAAAAGAATTTAAATACTTTTCCTTCATTAGCGCTCACTTTAAGGTGTCTGTAATTGTACCCTTATATGGCAATCCCCAAATTTTTTTTTTCCCACTTTTAGTGCATTTCTATTTTGTAAGACCACATACACTTTATAATAATATACATATGCAGCTTTATATATATTTATGTATTTATACACATAGAAATGCATGGTGTATGTAGGTGAAATTGCATAGATGTACACATATACACAAGCACATAAGTATAAATACACACATATATTGTAATATCATACACATTTTATTATTTTTACATGTAACTATTATCTACATATGTGCTATTGTTCTATATGCTGACATTGTTCCTTCATTAGATTCAAGGACTGTTAATATTCAAATGTAATAAAAGAGCGAGCAAGGGTTATAGGAGGAAGCATTTAGTGGAGCTGGGTGCAGCCATTAATGTTTAGCTGGTTATCCAAACTGAGTCCCAGTTCTGAATGGTTTAGGCTTTGTCCACAAGTGATAAAGCAAGGCACCTATCTCACAAGGCAGGAGGGACTTCTTCAGAAATGAGAAGTTCTCTCTTGCAGAGAGCAGCTGTTTCACAGGTCATTGATACATTGCACTCCGTAGCAGTGGAAACCATGGATCATTTTCCTTTCCACATCCGTAAAATCTGAAGTATTAATCCCATAAAATGGTCATCAGCCAGTACTGCGCCCTGTAGGTTCCCTTGCCACATCAAAACAGGTACTCCATTGCAAAAGCTGCTCCTAACTCAGGGTCAGAACTGCAGCAGACAGTGGAATTAGCCATAAACTAAAATCCTCTTTATACTCACCCTTAAAATCTTGTGCAATCCTGAATTAAACAATGCTGAGGTTAATTTTTTATATGAAACTGTGACAGCGTTGGAAGTAGTGGGAGCGGCACCTGCCCACCTACAACAGGTTTGAGGGGACTTCTCACAGCACAAGTGGTGCTCACTTTGCCACTGGGGTGCCAGAACTACTCAGCCCCGATCCATGGCTCCTACATCTGACCACTGGCAAGGTGATGCTTATGCCACTAGTATACAATGTGTGGCAATTTATGTGATGCAACTGTTTCTTAAAGATATAGTTGTTGCAGTGCTCTTTCGTACCACATTAGAATTTATTACATCGAGCATTCCTCTCGTCTGGCTGGTTATTAGCTGCAATTAGTGTTTTCCGAAGTCATCTGTGGCTCTGACATTACTACTGCTGTGCTTATGGCTACAGTGAAGTCCTAAATCCTTTCACAGTTCTTAGTTTGTCCATATTTCTAGTTACTAACATGCCCTCTTTCAGCTTTTTTTTAATATTCTTTCCACTCTGGCTTCTGGAATTTGTATAAAAGCCACTGAGGTTTTTTTCTTTTGAACTGAAGACATTGAGCTGGTGGAATTTCCTTTAACTGGAAGTTTGCCTGGGCTTGTGGTTTTATTATTTGCACAGTTTTATATTGTCCTGTTTGTTTACTCCCAAGCACAAGGAACGCTCCATTAATCATGGGAAATGGGCATTTGTTTCACCTCTTTAATTTACATTCAACTCTTTTTCTCACAGTTGAAAGGGACAAGGACTTCTCCCACCAGCGAAGGCACTACAAAGAGTTTCGCTTTGACCTTACTCAAATCCCGCACGGAGAGGCAGTGACAGCAGCCGAATTCCGGATATACAAAGACCGAAGCAACAGCCGCTTTGAGAATGAAACAATTCAGATTAGCATATATCAGATCATCAAGGAGTACCCAAACAGGTACCCTGTTGGCATGAATGTGTCACATGTTGAGTAACGTCTGGTGTTTCTATCTTAAGTAGGGAAACAATAGCTGATCACAAGCGTACCCTTGGCAAGACACCTTTGCTACCACTGTGATTTGTGCAGTATTAATTCCTAGGCAATGACAGCAAATACCAAGCAAAAATAAAACTTACTTTCAATGTAATTTATCCCAGCTTTATGGAGAGCTACTTGTCCAATCTCACCAAATAATCTGCCCACGCATAGAGATGGTGAGGGTTCGTGTTCTCAGGGAGCAAATAGTGGAGTCATATGCACAGTCTAAGTGTCTGGATTTGGGAAATGCAGCATTTGCTGCTGCTGAGTTACTACCACTCAAGATTCATTTAGCTCCTTAAAGCCAGATAGACTGTTCAACTTTGGTGATGTTTGAAGGAGCATGGGGGTTTCTGCATGTGTTTTAATATTTTGCTGCATGTAATTAAAAGATAAAGTTACCTGACTTTAAGATGACATATGCACAGTTAACACATGCACTACACCATAACTGAAAATGAAATCAAATATGACATTACACATGAGCAAATCTCTGAATCTGAGTTTGCAGAGCTCTGTGTGTGTGAGACATACTCCAAGACTCTGCAAGATCTGAGTAAATAAATGACCAGATTTCACCAGGCAAGCTAGCTAAATACCTGAAGAATCTCATTAAGAACTAGTAGCACTGCAAAAAGCTACATACACCCAAAATTTGTATTTTGAAATTAAATCAGTGTATGTCTATTCTCAGAAAAGTGGAAGAAATAAGGATTGTTTTGAGATAAACAAAATGTCTCCTTCATCTTGGAACAGATGAAATATTTCTATCCTGGGCATGTTTAGCAAAAGCAAGGAAAATGGCAGCCTAAACTTGCAGAGTATTCTGGAGTGAAAAAATGCTCTGCCACCAGTTAGCTTGAAGGCTGGGCCAGAGATCAAATATCTTTTCTGCTCACAGAAGATTGAGCTTATACCTTCCGGGTGAGATCTCTGAACATCAAGTTATAAAATTTTTATGGATGTAAACAGGGAGCAATTTTATATCAGTGGAGCAGAACCAACAGGAGGGAAAGCACTCATCCTTCCAGAATACCTTCAGCTGTCTTTAGTAAATTTGAGCAGGAACAAAACAGTGTGGAATATTTTTTTTAAATCTGCCAACAGCTTGAAAAAAAGTCTTTTGACATAGATTCTAAAAGAATTTTCCTGGAGGAAGGAATAAAACGGGAAAGAACAAAACATATCTTTTTCAAGAGCACAGGTCAAGGTTAGGGTGATCCAAGCTCTTACAAACTCAACAGATTTTTTTTAAGAACTAATGGGATAAGTTAGTTTTTCTAACCTGTTTGAAGTTTTCTCTTTTAGGTGTTGTTTTTTTATTGTTGTTTGGGTTTTTTAAGTTTTCTCAGTAAGCATTCTCTATTCTATTTTAGACAAATAAAAATTGTTTACTACTCTGAAGCCAGATCACACTTTATTCTCAATCTGATTTGTTAAAATGACAACTGTCTCTGTGAAGCCATTAAAGAATGCTATTGATTTCCTTCAATACAGAAACATAAATTTGTAAAGATTTTATTTTTGCTATTATAGACACAAAAGTCCATGTACTCTAATTGAAGCATGATGCTGAACATGTAATAGTATACCACCTATTTGATTTCTGTGAAAATGTGTGACTAGAAACTTCAAATGTAGACTAAGTGTTTTGTTCCTATTGATTTTGCCAGTCTCTACTCATATAGGGAGTATATAAAGGCAAATTCCTCAGTAGGACAGGATGGGAGAAGGCCACAAGCTCTCTACTGTTCAAATTAGAAAGAAGAAACTTATCCTACATGCTTCTTGATACTTCCAGACAGAAGAGCTCCCAAGAATGTCTTTTTTTTTTTTTTAATTTTTTTCTTTTAATAAAGCCAAAGCTTTTGCTTTGGGGTCCAGACTTCATTAGTGCTATTCATTACTTTGTCATCTCAGATTTTTCCTACATATGTGCATGAGATTTTAGATGCAATGTTTTCATAAGCTGCAACTGGAGAATGTGATGGTGAGAGAACTGAGAGTGTGGTGAAACACTGCAACAGGTTACCCAGAGAAGCTGTGGATGCCTCATCCCTGGAAGTGTTCAAGGCCATGTTGGATGAAGCTTTGAGCAACCTGGTCTGGTGGAGGTGTCCCTGCTCATATCAGGAGGGTTGGAACTAGATGGTCTTTAGGGTCCCTTCCAACCTAAACCATTCAGTGATTCTATGATTCTGTAATGTCAACTTGTTACTAGTGCCATACCACAGGAAAACTGCTGTGTTTTGACTCTGCTCCTCCACCCTTCTTTGCTCTGAACAGGAAATGTGGGTGTCTGACAGAGCTCTGCAATGCCAAATGCTGTCCTGCCATGCTTTCAGGCAAGGAGTGCTCAGCGTGTAGGGTTTCTGAGTTGCAGACTGAGGATTATGTTGTAGTCCTGGACATTTTTCTGTCTCTGTGGCAGCATGGCTGCTGAAGCATGTGTGTATTGAATTTGCTCGGAGTCTGTTGAAATTACACTCTTTGAGACTGAAGTTTTCTCTTTGTTCTAAGTACATGTGAAAAGCACAGGCTATGGCGAGGCTAACTTTCCTACGCAGTCCTGCCAATGTTCTGCTACCCAGATCTTTTGTCATGACGAAAGTAATGTAGTCCAACAGACCAAATCCTTGTTCATGATCTGGTGGCAGCTAGCCACTAATTTAACTAAACCCCAAGGATTCTTCCCGCATTAGGGAATCCTCAAGTGGCATTAAGATACTACAGCAGCTTCCTGGAATGAGGCGAGAGGTGAAGCAGTGTTATGGGGATGGCCTATTACATAGTCATGCTGATTTGATCTGGTTGAAAACTTTGCTGGGTTTGAAGGAGCATATAGATGGTTTATTCCACCTTTACTTCCTTAAGTGACCCAGGAGAACTGGAGCTTCTTAGACGTTCTTCTGCAGCCTCTTTGCTGAAATTCTTGACTGTGGTAGCATTTCTGCTGTAGACAACTGGCCGTTTGGGACCAGACTGAGATCACTAAATTTAAACAGCCTTCAGAAAGGTAAAGCCAATCAGCTGTATTCTGCCTGTATATGTTCACTGTTGCATTTCAGGCTATTTACGACATAATGCCCTACTTTTTTATTATGTGTTGTGGACTATTTTTTAAATAGAAATATTTTTTAAAATTAAAGCCAAAATTTGCAGCTGTTTTTAATTTTAAGTGTGATCATTTTTTTCTTTTCGTAGAATGAAGGAGAATTTTAAAATTAAAAATGTCACAAAATGTGATGAGAAGTTTAAGTAAATGACACCCACCAGTGGGGGAATCCTGATCCCAGAGCTCTCATTGCCTTCTCAGGGGGCATGTTTTCACTGTATGTTTATATCAATTGTGAAAACAGTGGGGTTTTTTCCTGATAATTACTTTGAATTTCTGTTTGAATTTTGAGTTGCTGTTATGTGGTCTAAATCATTAACATGGGTCCGGAGGCTCTTTCTCTGTTCTACTATGGGTTCTCAAGAATCAGTTCTAGTTTTCTCTAGGTTCTTACAATGAATTTTTTGTTCATTTGCCGAGTTAATGGGTAAAAACAATCTGCCTCTTTGAATCTATTACTTTAGCCAGATCACTATGCTTGTAGGAAAGCAGGCAAGAAGATTGACATATCAATGCCAATGACACTTTGGTGTCACTTTCTGCTGCAATACAAAAGAATAAAGTAGCACTGGGGAGAGATCCATGGGGGAAATTTGTCCTTTACAGGGGTTTCAGCACTGTACCATGAGTGGTGCCCTATTCTGCTTTGGCATACAAGACATTGTGTGTCCTGACTTTTGAGAACATTTCGTATCAGACTCAGAAAAGTTTGGAACTGAAAGACTTTATATGTGAAAACAATTATGTATTCTAGGAGGAAACAAGACAAATGTGAAACTACAGCACTGTGATATTGTAATATTTTATATTCTATTCTATTAAATCTACTGAATGATATAAGAAATATTTATAAATAAACATCTTAAAGACTGTCACATTCAGAAATAAACCTTTCAGCTTTAAATTCCGATAAAACTGCTTATTAGAGAAAAAAGTTGGCATTTAAGACTCCAGAGAGTACTATTTATGAGCTTGTGGTACGTTGTTAATTTGTTCAGTGCTAGCATAACAGGTCAGGCTCTTTTGAATTGTAAGACTGTTTTCATGTTAGCTCCAGAGGGAGAACGTATGTTTTCTCCTTGTGTGGTCATTAGCGTAGTCCTACCAGAATGGAAGTGATAAGAGTCCAGCAAAAGATTATCCTTTAACAGAAGGGAAAAAAGGGAACTTGAAAGAAAACCCATCCAATTTTCTATTTTTTCTACAAAAAACCCAAACTCCTTTATAATTTCTGAGCTCTTTAACCCAATTCTGCATGTATTTCTCACATGTAAGTAAACATCTGCTTGTCATAGCTCATTTGGTCCTATTTTCCTGTGTGTTGAACAAACATAGTTTCAAGAGCCACACGAGATGTTTTTCCAGTATCAGACCTTCTACGTACATTTACAATGTTTAGTCTGGATAAGACAATAAATTCCTATGATGTTGTTGCGATTAAGCAATTAAGTGACAAAACCATTGTAATTATAAATCCACTTTTTATGCACAAAGCCTATTATTTCTGTCTGTCTTACCTCTTTAGTATTCATGCTGTCTGTAAGGTAACAATGATTCCAAGGTCTGTAGAGGCCAAGTCTGTCTTTAGTTGACTTGGACAGTCAAAATTTAGAATAAAATATTTTTTCTTTTATATTAGTCTTTTGATTACTATTTATGGCAGAAAAGAAACAGATTTCTGTAACTATAGATTTGTGTTTAAGAGGCTGAATGGTGCAAACAGTTTTTAATAACGCATGCTGCTTTGTAGAAGCATTTAAAATGAAACTGATGAGAGTTATATATCTTGGGTTTACTGTGGTCATTGTAGTAAATTATTTGTAATACAGATGAGTTTCTGGAACCATTTGTGTCAGGAGATATGTGAAAACAGAACACATAAATGATCCATGCTAAACATTTAGTAACATGATTATACTAACTCCCCTGAGCAGCCCTTCTGAATTACTGGAAGATTTTCATGGGAACAGATTTGAGAGTATACCAGGGAATCAAGGGTTAAAATGTAATAATTACATTACTGAATAGATATATAATTTCTACTTTGATATAGAAACTTATTTTCTAAACATCTGTACTAATATGAAACTATCTGATCTGTCATCTAATCATGTTTTGTCATATGATATAGCTGCTGTCATATGTTATTAATAAAAGATTTTTTCTGCGACGTTATGCCTTTGAATTTTAGTTGAAATTGGAACGAGATTTTGACATTTTTTGTCTTTTACACTGAATGGTTTATAAAAGTTATTCTTCCTTAGATATTCTAGTGCTGAAAGATGAATCCTTTATACACAACCTGAACTATATGTTTTGTGTATTTATATCAGGAAGCTGGATTTTTCAGATTTTCCAGAGCTGTAGTTTTCACATGCTGAGACTCATTTCAGAAAGGCCTCTCAGGGGAAATACCTGTATTATACTTAACGATTACATGTTAGCTACAGCACATGCTGTGTTGTGTCATGATGAGGGTATGTCAAAGGATTATTCATTTGGACTGCAGGAAGTTATTGTCAGCAAGGAAACTAAGAACTAAAATTAATAATATTTGAACTCCTTAACTCTCTATTTTCTTTAACTTAGGGATGCAGACTTGTTCCTGTTAGACACAAGAAAGGCTCAAGCTTCTGATGTGGGATGGTTTGTGTTTGACATTACTGTGACCAGCAATCACTGGGTGATTAATCCACAGAACAATCTGGGCTTGCAACTCTGCGCTGAAACTGTGGACGGTAAGATCATAACTGGAGATCATAATGCCATATATGCTCTTGCTATCTCTTGCTGGGAACCTTTTCTGGACGGGTTGACAGTTCACTGAGAGTTTATACGGAAAGAACATGAGTCTTATCCTGCCATAGCATTAGTCTGCAAGCTTTCTATTATGTTTATTTCCATAGAATATGGAAATGATAAAGCTAATTGAATCAAGTTAAATTCAATGAAGTTTGGGATAAAATCTTGTAAATACAAAATGGAGTTTGTATGTAGATTTGTAGAATTTTTTATTTAGAAAGTTTCTAAAGACCTTTCTGGGCTGATGTGTGGAGAAAGGTACAAAAAAATCCTCAGGAAAGTTCAGGAGGTACCTCATAGCTGCTGGTACTGACTTTGGAGAAAGGTTAACAATAGGGTAATGTAGGGATTGGTTCAGTTGGAAAAAAAATATTAAAACTTTTGTGTCTTGAAATGAGTTAAAATTTTGAAATATTGAAAATTTTAATTAGCTGAACAATAGAAAGAACATTATCAAAACTGAAGTCAGATCTGTGGGGTTTTAGTACAAATTTACTAGGCTACTGGATTATTCACAGTTATGCTCTTCATTAAAAAGTGAAAATGCCTCTCAATGCAAAATAATATTTTAGAATAGAAGTTCTTTACTTAGACTTCTTTAGAACCTAATAAAAAGAGACTTATATACTTTTCTCTGTGATGGTTCACTTAATCCATACTACTTTACAAGCAAACTTTCAGATTTAGCTCTTTCTTGTCAAAAAGCTTTCTATGTCAGAGGTCAAGGGATCTATGATGCTAGCTAATCTAAACCTTAGCTGACATAATGTTAATGAGTAGCAGAAGAAACCCTGGTGTAAGGATTAATATTTTTTACTTCTTCCTTTGTTCGGACTACATTTTCTCATTGTTTTTGATCTGAATTCTCCCTCAGGCACAGTTGGGCTGTGAACAAAGCCTCCCATACTTTCTCGGCAAGTGCCGTGGCTGCTGGAGAGTTATGCAAAATGTGTCCTTTTGTAGGCATGATGCTTAAAAAGGGAGTTGGCAGGCTTGAAGCAGAGCAGGCAGCCATTACACCTAATATTGCCTATATGGCCAGAGTACAGTCAGTGGAAAAGGGAGGCAGCAATGTAAAGAAGACCACGTTGTTGCTGCATTCAACCAGCCTTCAAAGACACCAGCACCGGAGCTCGGGCTATACGGAGAGAAGCTCTGCTGGGCAGCCTGGGTTTGTGAGGCCATTTTTAAGCCCTTAAAATTCTGGAGAGGTGACACCTCCATCAGGCATCCAAATTAGGTGGGCTGGCTTCTGGCCAGCTTTCCTGTTCCAGAATAAACTCAATCCTTGACTTTTTTTCCAGGAGATTCAAATGCAGAAATTCTTGAAAATTAAATATCCATGAAAGACATTCATTAAGAAACCCTGGAAACAGCAATTTGTTGGTTCTAGCCTCAAAATTATATCCGTTCAGTAAACAGCAGGAAAGTCTGTATGGGTAAAAGGAAACCTTTAGATTAATACACTGAAGAAATTGTAGAAGAACAGTTTATGTAAATATTTCCCCTGTCCTACTCCCAAGATCAGAAAGGTGATAGGTTATTTTCTATTTTAAATTCCAAAGTCACAGGCAGCTTTACCTTCTGCACCTAACTTTGAATTTCTCAGAGTAGCTCCCTGAGTGAATAGGGAATTCCCTTCTTCCTGCTCTTTCTGTTCCCTTTTCAGTTTATTCATGCAAGAAGAGTGCCCTTCTAAGGACTAAAGATTTCAAAACTATAGGGAAAACCTGTGCTATACCACTTCAGCTTAGCATAAGGCAAATCATCTTTTCATACCCTTACAATTTTGCTCTTAAGGCTTTGATTATTTTTATTGGGTTGCTGTTACTTCTGGAAGCTATTAGAAACACCAGCAGTTGAATGACATGTTTGTGTACAGATGGAACGTGAATTTTTATACATGACTCAGTATGTAGTGGACTCAATTTGTAACCCAGGGAGCCCCACCCACCTTCCCTCCAACCAGTTTTCTATGAAAGCTCGGAGACTGGTTCAAATCAACCAAAAAAACCTTCCCTTGGCTCAAATGAACTTTAGGCCATGCAGATCTGAAGCATGTTTCTTCTCTCCTCCAGCTGTCCACTGAGTTTACAGGAGGTAGAGGAGTTACACCCCCATAACTAGAAAGATGTTTATGATAAGACCAGATCCATTAACCTTTCTGTTGCAATAGACCATTAAACTAAATGGGGTTCTGTTAAATCAGAAAATCCTTGTTTGAGGTATTCACGTGCTGCATTGGGGCCCTGGATAATCAAGTCTGTATATACATGTTAATTTTTAGATATATTCATACAGCACCTTTAAAACAGGGTGCCAATAATTACTGAGACCACAAGGTGCTACTATATCATCATTACCATTAACAATAATCTTTCTTACAGTTCTCTTCAGTGACTTTTTAGGCAATTACTTGCAAAGACATAATCTTTCGTGATCCCTGAAGATGGTGCATAAATAATAATAATGTCTACTCGAGGAATAAAAAATTTTGTAACTATTTAATATAACAGTGTGATAAAAACAACTTTGGAAGAATTTCTGGTTGTTGTAATTCATAGTTTTCCCCCTTTGAAAATGTTGAAAAAGTACAAAAAGCCACATGACATTGGAATGTGTTTTCTTTTTTCTTTAAGACAGTATTTGGTATCATACGCCTCATTTTAGCATGAAATGTAGACTTTTTCTCTTAATGGGACGTTTTATTTTGAACAGTAAGAATAAAGGTTTGCATGACACATATGGAAGCTGTCAACATATAATGCACTGTTTCCCTGGGGCTGTGGTAAATTAAGGATCAGGGTTTTTTTGATTCTCTTTTTTAATGGCTCCTCAACATTCTGCAGCATCCCTTTTTGGCTGGTTCCCTCCTTTTGACACCAAAACTCTCCATGGTGTTTAAAACGAGAGGTGCTCATTTTCACACTGATGGAAGCATGAGTGTTAGATGAATAGCAGCATAAAATCAATGCAGATGCAGAAACAATTCAAAAAGCTCCATTTGACGCTTTTCCTGTATATATACCATATGTTTCCTAAGACTTAAAGCATATTCAAGTGAATCAGCACCTTTGTATTAACATTAAACATTTTTGTAATTGGAAGTTAGCAACAGTTTGAACATTACTTTTACCGGAGGAGCATAAATATCTGCAAGAGTATTCCTTTTGCTGTTTATATCATTGTTGAAGAGAATCTAGTGCTGTCTACAGAAAACGGGAGAGGGAGATAACATGTAAAGATGACTATTGATGATGCACAGAATAAAAGAAGTTTCAAATGCACAGCTGTCAATACAACATCCTTGGTAGCCCCCACCGGCACATAGTTCAGTGCCTTTCCTTAGATCACTGCAGCTCTTGGTTATTTTCCATCTGCCTGCACATCAGAGGGGAAGAAAATGGTGGTAACTTTGTAAATCCCAAACTGATTAAAATTATTTCTGTTACCACATAATCCTATGGAAGGTGTTTTGGGCTTTCTTGCCATTTGAGGTGGGCAGGCAGTAGGAATCCTCAGCTCCCCAACTCTGACTCTTACTTCAGGTATTTTTTTTCCCTCAGAGCAAAAGGAAACTTGAAAGAAATAGGTTCCTGGATCCAAGTGAAGCCTGGGGAAGGCTAATTCTCTCTCCAGCACATATTTGTGTACACTCTGACATGTGTCCCCTGGAAGGGGGTTTGGATCCTAATCCTACATGCTGCAGGAAGGATTGGTGAGGTCCTTCTCCAGCGGTAATGGGGGACACATTAAGAGACACACTCTTTCTTTTTAAGCCTCTGCTCCTTTCATCCTAGGCCTTCCAAGACCCCTTTCTCCCACAAAGCCTCCAGAGAGGCAGCATGGCCACATTTTCTATGTCTCAGGGTGGCTGCCTTGCTTTCAACCCATAGCAACTTATGGAAGCTCCCTGGCTTCTTCAGGGAGTTGGATGCATACTTTACATTTGCCTTGGCCTCAGCTTTACAATGCTAAATGTTATCACTCTCATACCAAGGTTGCCCCCAGTCAACCTTGGCACTTAACTTACATGACCACGGTAGCCATTAGGTACTCTGGAGGATGCTGCAGCATTGTTACATATAAGTCTCTTGGATTTGTTATTTACAAGACAAAGTATCAGGAGTGAGTTCACCTTCATTAGTGTCCTGACAGTGGGTGAATTTAGGATATATATATTTATATTGATATATATATGGACTTTGGCAGGCAATAGTTCTGCCAAATTCTGAGCCATCTGGAAGCCATATAGCCATGTTAGCACAGCACTGAACCCGAGCTAATATATCCTGCCCCTCAGCAGGTTTTATTAGCTTGGGCTCAAGCACTGCCTAAGTGCAGCTACATGAGTTCTGCTTCAGAGCTGACTTTGGCCAAAGTTACACTAGTAAATTCAACATGCTCAGGAATACTGAAGTGCGAAACAAGCTGGAGGGATGACTCTCTGAGTCTCCAAAGTGGGGTAACCCCATGGCAGCTGCCCCCAAGGAGAGGTCTCTGCAGCACTTGGAGCGCTGGGGACTCTGCGGTAGAGCTGGCATAGGACCTATGTGCACCAGGAGCACACTCCCACCCTGACCAGAGCAGAAGATCCAGTTCCAGTGCCTGGGAGCGCTCCTGGGCACTCTGTAACCTACACAAATAGATGTAACCCCTGTTTCCTGTTGGGTCAAAAATATAGTCAGCATTTTCTTATGTCTGCTTGTAGCAAGTGATGTGAACACACCTTTTGTAAGGACACACTTTAAGCAGGAGGGTCAGGGAGGTGAGATGGGCTCCTGCCCTTTCTCCTGCCACCACTGCATACTGGTGCATACTGGTCCTGGCTCTACAGCTGTGCAGCATACCCAGACAGATGAAGGATATATCTGCTTCTAAGCACCAGCATTTTAGAGGTGATAGCATTTAATTTCATTGCTTCATTTCATTCAGAAGGCTTTTATCCGTTATATTCTTTGGTGGACAACCAGTTAATCTAATCTCTCCTTAGTTTATTGTTTTCCTGAACACATTTTAAACTGCAGAAAATTGCAGAAAAGCCCACCCTAGGACTCCTACTAACCATTCACAATCTAAGTACATTAAATTGAAAGGATAAATCAAGTACTTAGCCAGTGTATTTGTGTATGATTACATCTGATTTTTTGTGTAAGCATACATGGTACTGCCACGTTACACAGTATATCATGGTTCTTAACATATTCCCGAATGCTTTCTTCACAAGCTTCATGCATACGAAAATCAACACAAAAGGACATGTAAAATTCCTTCAACTGAACTGAATCAAAACAACAAAATGTAAAATTTTAAAAACAAAAGCTAAATCTTTAGTTTTGACTAAAACTGTGAAGCCTTGGAAATGCAGACCAGACCAGACCATCCAAGACCACCCATTTTTCAGAATTCTTGAAAGCCTCCAAGGAGGAGAAGAGTTAATAAAACACACTAAGCTTGTTTCAAAAGCATATTTTATGTTGATATAGATAAATGTGTCCACCAGAGGAAAAGTTTGCATAACAGCTATATAGATGATACAATAGAGACAGTATAAAATACTTTGGAGCTGGAGTGTTGAGGACGTCTTACATACAGACAATCACGTTTGCGTTGCTAGGTTTTCTCTTCTCCTCTTTCTAATAAACCTTCATTTAAGCTTTGGTAGCCAAACCCTACTTCAATTCTTTTGTTTCTCTGAAATTGGTCTCAAGAGCACTGTTCAGGCATGAGAAACCACACAACTGTCTACCTAATTTGGAAACTACTTTGCAAGCTTTCAGACTCAGAGCCTCAGGACAGTTTTTTCTCAAGTATTAGATGTTATTGGACCTTGTGTACTCAGGGTCTTTCTCCAAAAGGCCTTTCCCAGTCCTCATTTCAGATATTGCTCCACAGGAGAAGGAAAACGTAGGTGTGGCATTGGAATTTTTTTTTTTTTTCAGCAAACCAGACATGAATTCTCAACAACACTTAAGATTTCATTTCTGTCTACAAATATATAAAGTTATTACCAAAATAACTACTGTGACCTAGCAGTAGTGGTTAATCTGTAAAATGTGTTTTGTGGCTTGTTGAACACTTTTGAAAGTAAATAAGTGCTTGTTTTTCATAACAAAATGAGTGGTTTGCTGCAGTTCGATGACTCAGGACAAAATAACGGATCTTGGAATCGCACATTGTCCTGTGTTGCCAGTGTAAATCTGGCCAAGATGCATAATGGCTGAAAACTCTTGCAAAATTAGTGTCTGCTCAATGCCTTGCATTAAATATATACTGCCTGAGGAGAGACAGCCAGGTCACAAATCTTACCACTGTCATTGGCATCCACACTGGCGATCTCAGAAGTCAGCTTTCTGAATGTCATGAAAAACGAGGCGATGTCTCCAGGTCAGGGCTGTGAGACAGATTGTTATTGAAAGCTTGCTCTTTGCAATGGCTCTTGCATTTCCATTTGGAGCAGCTGACGGGGAAAATAAACTTTTAAGATGGAACTTGATCAGTTCGTGAAAAGAATTGTATGATACGACTGCGTGTCACAGCAGAAAAATGGACGTAGTGACACAGCAAATAGCTCTGCAGTTATGATCCTATTTCTATTCTGTTGATATTTAAAAAAAAATAAAAGAACAAAATCAGCAGAATTGTTGTGGTAGCATCTTTTTATAAGCTGAACTTCACAGTTATTTTTGCAACAGCGATTCCTTTATTATAAGGGGACAGAATGTGAAAAGGCAAATAATATTAATTTAGTTCAATCAGTCAAACCGGCACTTCCATACAACTTTTTATGCAAACTGCTGAGGGCATTTACTATCAAACAGAATAAAAGCCAAAAATGTTTAAATGCCAAGTCAAACAAATACATCTTGCCAAAGACTCAAAGTCATATGAGTAAGGACTAAGGAGTTCAGCAGATTTGGAACTTTAATGCTTTAAATAAGTCTTAGTCTCCAAATATACCTGTCAATATGGAGAAGAGATAATAAATTATCATAGCAGGACTGAGAAGCACATGCTAGAACAGGAGGAATCCAAAGGCACTGGACTCTCCCCACACAAAGTCCATCTGTAATGCTTATTTGTTTTTTCTAGGTGTAGGGGCAAATGCAGTTGTTAGGTTCAGTGGAGTAAGCACTAGCTGACTGCTGTTTTCTTGCAGTTATTTTCTTCTTTTCTTCTAAAGTCTAAAGAAGAGTCTTTGAAATTCTCAGAATTAAAGATACAATGGAAGTATAAAACCAAACCCCTTTCTCAGAATGCTTGACCATGTTCAGTTCTTATTCAGAGGTGCTCAAGAGAGACATACCTTGCTGGTTTGGTTTTACCAGTTTCATATAGGTGAAGCTCCAAGGGAAGCTGTAGTCACTCAGCTGATTTTAGAAAATACTCCTCTAACACCACAGTACGGAACAACTGTGTGCTGCAGAGACCTGGATTTTCAGTTGTCATCGAAGCTGACAATTTTCTAAATGCTTACAAGAAATGATAGGCTAAAAACCACTTACTTAAAGTGAAACGTCTTGCTACAAAGGCCAATTCAGTTTAGAGTAAGATTTTTCTTACTGTATTCTGAAATCCACGCTATAGAAAAAGGTGAGGACTACCTAACAAGGTCACAGCACACAGATGGAGCTACTGCTGTAGCAGAAAGCTTGATGCATTTCTGAAGCAGGATACCTTGAAATGCCTCCTGTTCAGGAAGGGGCAAACCGTTGTGTTCTTAGACTGAAGGAAATCTCACCACACTCACAGTTTCTTTTTTTTTAATAATAAAGGATAATAGAGGTTCTGTAAATGCAAACTTTCTTTTGCACAGGAACTGTTAAAAAATGGAGACAACATATGTGGTTTGAATTTCCAGACCAAATGGTTCAGAGGTCCTCCTTGGAAGAAATATAATGTCTCATGGGCAGTGTATATTTTGATTTCTTCGTCTTCTGAAAGTTGCAGTTGAGCTAAGGTATATGATAAACCAAGAGAGAAAAGTTTAACGATGGACCCACAGAAGTCAATGCAAGTTTTCCTGATGACTGCACTAGAAGCAGATTTAGGGCATATAGCGTTCATGAATTGAACAAATGGGTCCTCAAAACTTAGGTTGCCTGCTTAAAAGATCAAGCAAATAAGGAAATAAAGTCACATAAGCTGTTTCTCTGTGTAAAAAGGCTGTGGGTTACAGGATTAATTTTTTATAGCATATCTCTATACCCTGAATAACCAAGTAAGCCTTAACTTGTGGAATCTTAATAGCCATCTCATTGCTGAAGTCTAAAGGAAACCCAGAGGAAACTTAATAATATTAAAAGTTATTTTAAAGGGAGTTCACATTGGTTTGAAGGATATTTTGCTTCGCACACAATATCCACCATTGTAAATTCAGAGAACCTAGATTTAAATTCAGAAAACCTCCACACATCTTTACGGCCCTCAGTATATAAATCTAATAGTATTCTTAAAATGTCCACCAGTAAGGTATTAATCTTTTACAGATAAAATTAAAATTCTGAAAGTCATTGGAACAAAAAATAAAGAAAAATAGTAAAAATATTCCCTCTAGAAATGAGGGGAAACTTGGAACTTTGTGGTAAGAGGCTAGTTTGTCCGTGTTGCAATGAATAGAGAATAGTCTGTACAGTTTTTCATATCTGACTTGCAAGAGAAGATTGGAACATATAGAACTTAATGTTACTGAATTATTTAATAGTAACTCACATGAAAAGAAGAATTAAAGAAGCACAAGACTAAAAAGCCATTAAAAATGAAATCAGAAGCTTCAACAAATACAGTTTTCCCTTGCAGTCAAAAAAGTAATTATCAAAATTGTTCAGAATATGTTGCCAATTACTCTGCTCTATAACTGCTAACTTTCTCAGTTCTTCTCCTGCCTTTGCGGGGCTCTCTGTCACTGGAAACATCTTAAACCAATTTAAAGTGCTACACCTGAATAAACATGTTGTAAAAGTGTTTATGTATTGAAGTGGGTCAGTTCAAGGTATGGTATTTGGCTGGAACTTCTAATTTCTCTTTTTACTGCAAAAGGGCTGCCAGAAGGAGGAAGTCTGAGCTGAATTAATACATTTGTTACAGTGGAAGTAGAATGGAAACTACTTTAACCACAAATCAAACTGCCTCTTTCATTTACGCCAGTGATAGAGTTTTTCTAAGAAATATAGACTCTGGCGTAGAGCCACTGTAAGTTTGTGTTTGAAAAGGAAACCTATATGCTTATTTCTAGAAGGTTTACTCCTATGCTTATTTGCAAGTTCTTTTTCAGGATGATTGAGTTAACGGTATTATACGGTTTGTAAGGCAGATGCTCCTTTGCCGCCCGCGTAGCAAAATTTTCCAGTCGGTTTAGAAGAATCCCCAGGTGCCCTGATGCTGTGCCTGTGCCCGTACCTTCCCATTTAAAGGACCTCTGTGTCCCCCACCCAGCACAGCTGCACAGCTTCACATGACACTGTCTCATTTTCTGACGGTTGAAGGGCTCTGCATAATACACGTACGCACAAAAATGTTTATGCTGCCAAAATAAATTCTGTTAAGAGCAAGGGTTTATTTGCTAAAATGTCACTGATGCAGTTTCAGTGACTTGTTTTGCTTTCTCTTACTGAGGTTTAGATCCTATAATATAGTGAGGTTACCACACAGTCCTGACTGAACAAATATTTTAAAGAAATATGCACATCCCCTGGGAAGGGAAACAGAGTGAATAATGTACATATTTCAAACTCTGTTCTCTTGAACAACTGAATGCCTTCCTACCTTTACTTGTGAATGAACATCAGTTTGAGTAACAGCGCACAATATTTATTTTTAAAGCAGAAGTATATTTATTATCTACACTTCTCTTTGCTACTGATTTGCTTTGGGGATATAAGGTTCCACATCTCACACTCAAGTGATGCAAAAATTAGCTGACTGCATCACATTGTCCTTTCGATAGCCTACAGACTTCAGTGGGGGGCTTATGTATTTTTCAGCTCTATAGATGGGTACATGAAACTAAATTAAAATGCCTGTATAATGAGTGAGATATATAACACAGAGAGACTGCAATCTTGTGCAGTGACAGACAACTGTAAAGTTATTGAAACTTTTGTAAATTGTTTAATTTTCTTATGCTTTGTGTTCCATTCAATGAAATGCAGTTAGGATTCTTAGTCGTGTATATTCGGGATTACAGGCAAAATCCTCACCATGCTTCAGCCAGCAGTTGAGCTCCCACAGTGGCTTCAGGAGGGGCAGAAGCTCACCTTTTAACTTATGATTTACATTACTTCACAGGTCGAAGTATCAATGTTAAATCTGCTGGCCTGATTGGAAGGCATGGGCCTCAGTCAAAGCAACCATTCATGGTTGCGTTCTTCAAGGCAAGTGAAGTGCTTTTTCGTTCTGTCCGAGCAGCCAACAATAAAAGGAAAAATCAGAACCGCAACAAATCCAGTAGTCATCAGGAATCTTCTAGGATGCCAAGTGTTGCAGGTAAGATGAAGCTATGATTTTCTAGTGTGTTTAGGGGAGTTATGGACACCTGCTCACATGCAGTGGAGTCACAGCAGTTTAACGAGATGTTGCTCACCGACCAAACTGTCAGACACTGTGTTCCTGCTCCATTTTTACCTCACCAACTTTGCTTAAACCTCTTTTGTTATGGTGGCTCTTAGCGTGATCTGCCATTTCTGACTCACTTCACTTATGTGTATCATGGGCTCCTGGATGGTGAAATACCTGAGTAGTTTGGGACAGACTGTAAATGAGCTTGAATCTAGTCCTATGTAGTACTCAACTGGATAAGATGTTTGCTACATGTGACAAAAAGAAAGCGAGAATAGAAAGAATATTTACTGATGGAAATATGCAGTGTGTTCCTGAGTGGAGTGAATTTGATCCCTTATTTACCTGCAAGGTACTGACAATAACGCATGTGAAAATGTTGTTTATCCCATTAGAGACTGGAATAAGTTTCACTCTAGTTCTTTCCTGAAACACAGGACACACAAAGCTGGACTCACAAAGTCACTTTCTAAATAGTCTCGCTTTTGAACAAGAATTTCTATGTTTTGGGGACAGGGTGTGAAAATGTATTTTTCTAAAAGCATGGCAGATCCAGAACTAGCATATCAAAACCTCACTATACATGTTGTTCTTAATAACCTTGGATATCTACAAGTAATCAGATTAGCATTTAGTGGAAAGAATTCATCCCTGGAGTGAAACTCATCTATTTGAGGAAAACAGTTATGAGCATTATGCATTACTTAGATCCATCCAGAAACTCAAAAGCAGCCCGTTAGGTACCCCTCTACTGTAATGCATAAGCCTTCCCCTGATCTCCTGCAAAGGATGAATTTTGCCTTAACAACCACAAAACTTCTATTGAGTTGCTAAAGAAATTATAGAAAATATTTCAATAATTTTCTAAGCTTATTTGAGGTTTAGCTGGTGATCTACTGGAATAAAATCCCACTTTAAGGTTAAAAATTAATCTTAAACCATATCCTGAAAAAAACAGATTTTAATTCAAAGTAATGATTATTACTGCTTCAGTACTGGGCTTAATCTTTTTTGCTTATGATGTATAGGTAGAAGAAATACTGTTCTATTTCTCTAGTTTCTGCTGAGGACCTGGAGTCATTATTTCTGAGGTAAATGGCTTAGAGAGATGTCCATGTTCCCTCTGAGGACCCCAGCTTTTTAAAAGCCCCTGACATTTGTTAAGGCATGAGTATTTCTGTTACAACTCTTTTTTGTTTAAAGTTTTTTTGAGTACTGTCAAGTTTTCTGATATTCCCTATAGCTATAGCACAAATGGCTCATCTGCACAACTAACTTCTAATCTCATATTAGTCAATATTGCAGGGGAGCAGTTATAAATAAATAATTAAGAAGTCCCAAACTAGACAATTTTAGCTTTTTACTAGTGAAAAAAAAAATAAATAGAAATTACATTCTCTATAGGAAAAAGACTTTGTAAAATTATTCCTTATTTATAAAGTGGTATTGAGTAAACATTCTCTCTTCATTAACTCTTTAAACTTTAGATTTTTTGAAACAATACAGGTTAAAAATAGAGTGACCACCTTGTAATTAACAGGTGATTAAAGCATGCACACCAGTTAAGCTTGCCAGGTGATACTTGCTCTAAATTCATTCACTTTATAGTGAATGAATTTTTTCTGCAGTAACTGTTCCTTCTATTTTACTGCTATTGCATCACTCACCTTCTGATTTTTATAAAAGGGCTTTGAACTTAATAACACAACATAAGGGTGGGGCTTTTTGTTTGTTTGCTTGTTTGTTTTTAAATACAGTCAAACAGGATCTGTGCAACTGTAATAGCTCCAAAATACAATCTCTTATGTCATGGGTGAATAATGTTCTCTCTGCACAAAAAATTTGAAAAATAGATTTTCTGTATTTCTTGGAAAATGTCTACTAATTTTGAGAATTACTCTATTTTTGGGGAAGGGAAAGCAATCAAAGTACACACAACACACGAGATACCTAAATATAATAACTTAAGGTTGAATCCAATCTTTCTAGACCACAAGGAAATGAGAACTGAACAGATTTTTTAAGCCTCCTTGATTACAGCAGGAAAGCTGAATGCAAGTTCTCTGCTGATGTAGCCTGGGAAAAACTCAACACAGGCTGGTGAGTTGCATCGGCATGAAGATTGCCCCGGCAAGAGCTGTCTATGTCTCAAAACACTGGTCAACCTCCTCTGTGCATCCAGTCATGCTCCAGGGCTGTTGTAAAACAATAAAGATCAGAACATCCCTAGTTAAATGAGCTTTATGAAACAAATTATCTCCTAACCTCTTTAGGCCCTCAGTCTGCACAAGGGTAGAGGTGCATTACTATACATGTTGATCCACGCCAGATCTGAGTCAAAAAAGGTTGCAGTTCAAGAAAACCATAATGTTAAAATAAAATTGGTTAAGAAGCATGTTCATACGCAGTTGCATCAAAGGCAGGGGAAGTGTCCTCTGACTGGAGATGGAAGCAGCAAGGTATGAGCAGGCTGGAATAAGTGGCAAATAGGAAGGCAGATAGTGCCTCGCACAGCAATGTCCTTTGTAGCAATACAACTTGGAGGAGTAGCTCCATCAGCTTCCATGCTCTTGTCTTGCAGTTTACCTCATCGGTCCCCATAGTATATGGAGTATAGACAGAGTTCTTCCATAGGGAGAGATTGTTATCAGGGAAAAACTATGCCCTTCTTCTTTTCACCAGCAACAGGAACTGTACAAGTGCGGTGGACATGCTGCAACCCTGCGGGCGTATGAGAGAAGGCTGATTCTCCTAGTTCTCTACAGCTTCCAGCAATGAGCAGTACTTCAAAAGTGTAATCCATCTCTTTGTATTAAACCAAAGAAAAGCCCAAAGAATTCTGCTTATCATTTTCTTCATGACAGCCTGTCAATAGACCATATTAAATTCTCATTCAGCCCCTGATGCAAAACACTGTTGAAATAAATGACACAGTGATGGGCAAATGTAATCGTGTGAGGTAGGACCTTGTTTCTAAGCTTATTCCATAATCTTATGTCTACAGCATCTAAGTCAGACATTGACAGTGAAAAATGCCCACCTACTTGGCCAGAGGTTATGTAGCCAGACCCAGATAGGTATACTGTCATTTATATGTTACAGGCTTCAGTTATACTTTTCTCTGCACATCAATCCTGACTTTACTACAGTCGTGCCTTCTTTTTCTCATTGCTTTTTCCTTCCTTCTTAATTTTTTTTTGTTTTTATCCATTTTTTTTCTTTTTCCCCTTCCCTTTGCCTTTACCTTTTGCAATCTTCCTTTTGACTCTTGCCTTTTTTCTGTTGCTGTCTTCTTTTCTAAGTTCTTGAACCTCTGTGATTAGCTTTACTGTATTCTCAGCACATCAAAAAGGAAAGCCCCACTAGGCAACTCAGTTCTTCTCTTCCAACTGACAACACATTTTTTGAATTATGCATGAAGATATGTATGAACACAACATGAAGAAAATAAAACTATATGTGTCAGTTATTGTAACAGCTGGGCAAATGTTGACAGATTTGGGGTCAGCATCCCTGTGTTGCTAAGAACTTCAAGAAAAGATGACATCAATGCAGTGCAAACAGACACAATTAAACTTAGCATTCAGACTCCACCTGCCTGCTATGCACAGAGGATGGAACTGTTTATTACTTAACCAGTTGTATTTTTGTCAAACTGTAGATAAAAGGAAAAGAAATCAAAACAAGATAACTTGTTCCCAAATTACATCACATAACTCTTCCTTAAAACAAAGTCTGGCTTAATTTTTTTAACATCATCTAAAATGAATTACAGTGTAATTGGGCACAAGAGGATATCCATATTTAAATATTGAATAGTGACTTACACCAGGAAGCTCAAAACCAAAGCTACATAATTTTTGCTCTTAATACAGTGAGATAAAAACAAAAAACAACACTTAACTCTGCATTTCCTATATTTTGATGGTTGTTGTCACACTAATTAATTAAAAACACAGTACTTTGTGACAATATATATAGTCATGTCTATATGTCTTCATTTTCCTTGAAAAAAATCCTCATTAATTTTTTTATAAATATACTTTCTTGCCCTCTTTCCACAGCTCTTTCTGCTACATAGGGGTATGGACCCCATCTACGCTCTGTAAATAGCTGAGGAACAATATTTTCTTAGTCACAATAAAGTACAGTTTTGATTCTTGACAGAATAAGCAAAGGGCATGAAGCTACAGCATGTGAAATTGGATCCTTGGCACCAGATCTTATTATAAATGTCACATTTTATACTTATATGAAATGTTACATTATACACATTTGTCTTATATAAAAGACAGATTCAAGGAGAAAACACAGACTTGCCCAAGTCTCACTTTCTTCATAGGTATGTGGGGTTAGATGCTTTGCAGGTAGATGTTCACATATGAAATGCAAACCATATTATTAGGTGTCCTGGTGTGATCACTCATCCACCAGTGTTTAACCTATAGTCAAATAATTCAGAGTATTGAGGCAATGAAGACATCTATGTAATGACTTACATATTTATTATTCAGCCTTTCACCTTTAACTGTAGGGTCTTCTGTTACATTCTAGTGCTGAAATATTCTTAAATATGAAAATATCATGACTGAGGGAAAATTGGCAAAAGCAATCTTCAGCTTTTATTTGTTTGCATACTTGGGGTGATGTCAAACCAGATTGTGACTGTCCTGATTTTCTCATCTGCATTTCTTTCTGATATTTTTCAGTCACAGTTTTTTTGCAAAGTGGTTTGAATTCTGTGTGACTGAATTTTAAATTCCCACAAACTGCTGAAACAGAAAAGCTCAATATTTGCCTTCTATGAATACTGATATTAATCAAAATCAGTATATGGATGCTTGTAAAGAGTGATCAGTGAAACACAGTTCAACTTGTTATGTTAAAGTTCTTTTACTCTCTACTACCTTCACCTTAGTTCTAATATGTGTGCAAAACATACTAGATTTTTACAGACAACTCAGCACAAAGGATGACTAAGAGTTCTTGGTTATGTTAAAGGTATACAGATTTTTGAAAATTTGTGGTGCCTTAGAGTATCTTTCCTTGCTTACAGTGGCTACTTCAGAAAAACACAGGACTCCCATAGGATGTGGGCATGTATTTTGACTCTACATGCCCTGGGACAACTGAGAGTATCAGAGATGGCAGCAGGTAACTAAGTACCTGTGGAAAACCTTTAATGACTGTCATCGAGAATCAGCCCATGAAGGGTTAGGAAAATACCATAGGAAAGAAGGTAGTAGTAATCTTTACAAAGGAATGAGGATTTGGGGTATTATGTCCTAGAAAGCCTGACTTAATATCCCTGGTGGTACTAGAACAAGTTATTTAGTGCTACAAGTGGATATTTCTTGACTTGTGCAGAGCTTTTCACACAATTTCAGGAGCCCAGGTATATTCAACAGAAAGTAGGTGCATAGCCTGTTAAAAGAAAACAAAAAAGCATATTCAAGGAGCATGTTATCAATAAGAGTAACATTTGGGAGGGTATTTTGAATGACATCTCATTGAGCCTCTTCTGGATCTGATTTAGTCCAACATTTTGTTGGTAATTTGGATGACTGATCAGTCCTCTTAGACCTGGTATCCCCTGTGCAGAGAGCACACTCCGTTCTATTGTCCAGGTCAGTAACAAAGACATTAATCAGTATTGGCACCAGTAATGATCCTTTAGGGACATCTCTAGGAACCAGCTGCCAGCTGGATTTTATACCACAGATCACAATTCTTTCAGTCCAGCAGCCCAGCCAAGTTTCCACCCATTGTATTCTTTACCTATCCAAACTGTATCTGACCAATTTGGCCCTAAGAATACTATGGGAGACTGTATCAAAAATCTTCCCAAAAGCAAAGCAAAAAACATCCAGTGCTCTTCAAAAGCCTACAAAGGTAGTCATCTCACCACAGAAATCAATCATGTTTGTTAGGCATGGTTTGGTCTAGTAAATCCATGCTGTTTCCAAACACCTTCTTGTTCTTCTAGGAGAATTTGTACCACAGACTTCCCAGAAACTGAGGTTAAGCTTATTGCCCTTCTTGAAGATGGGTGTGATATTTTGCATTTTTAGAATCATCAGAAATATCCTCCAGTTACTATGAACACTCAAAAAATGGCGATGAGTTGGTCAGCTCATTCTCCGCCCTGAAGTTCATTCTTTCTTCCTACATGGGCTCGTTGATCTTCAATGTGCTTGAATGGATCCTATCTCTATTTCTTTTGCTGTGGGTAGAGCTTCAATCACTAGGCTCAGGGACTTGGGAGTCCTGAGGGCAAATCTTGCCAGTGCAAAACAAGACAAAAAAGTCATTAGGTAGTTTAACCTTTTCTGAGTCCTTTTCACTAGGTTCCCTGCCCTACTGAACAAGGAATCTGTATTTTAATTAGTTTTCCCTTTTTTTTATGAATGTACCTCTAGAAGTCTTGTTGATCTTCACATCTCTCATATGTTTCAACTCCAGCTAAGCTTTGGCTTTCTAACTCCCATCCCTGCATATTCAGGCAATGTGTTTATATTATTTTTGTGTAACTCATCCCAATTCCACATTGCTTTTACTTCCTATTTGAATTTGAGTTCAGTCAAGACTTTCCTATTCAGCCTATTCAGCCATGGTGGCTTTGTGCCATACTTATTTGACCTGCACAGGTGAGTAGACTTACCTTGTACCTCAGAGGTTGTCCGGGGAGAATAGCAAGCTCTCCTGTTCTCCTTTGCCTCCCAGGCCAATCGGCCATGAGATCATGTGAAGAAGATCTCTGAACAAGCTGAAATCTGTTCTCCTGAAGTCCATGGTTCCAATGCTGTTGTTGATCTTGGTCATCTCTCAGAACCTTTTAACTCCGCTGTTTCATGGTTGCTGCAGGCCCATCATACTCCAGGTTCGCATCAACATCCTTACCCCCAACCTGTTCTTTATTCATTGATTGGCATAGATGGAGCATAATCCTAACGTGACTAGGCAGGGGTATATAAAAAAATGTTCTCGAGCTGATAATTTGACAGTGTGGTTTTGCTGCAAAACTCCTGTTCTGGATTATACTGCTAGAAAACTATCCTGAAATTGTAGGAAATAATTATTTGACTTTATTTGGCACTGAGTTCAGTTTTGGCCATCGCATCTTCAAAAGTCACAGAGAAACTGAAGAGAACCCAGAGAAGCAATGATAGCACAGACGAGGACAGCCTACAAGAAGCAGTTGGTAAATTTGCAGAAAAGCTACTTTTGGCCAGGTCTTTGGAAGAGTTTTCTGCAAGGATAGTGAGCACTACAGCAGGTTATCTCACAGACTATAGAGCTCATTCCCTTTAATTTTATGTGAAAAAGGCCTCTCTTCATTTTCCAGAATTTTTTCAACAAAGACCCTCTCATCCCAGGCTCAAGTCTTTTATTGTTAAAAAAATGTTCCTACAAAAAAATTTCTTCTTTAAAATAAGGTTTTGTTTCATTTTCAGTGTCTTCCTTGTTTGTTTACAGACTTTTTTTACTGCTGTGATTTTCAGCCAACATTTTTTTTCCCCTGCCAGAATAGGTCCAAAAAAGCCGCTTTAAGCATTCTTGAAATGGAACCAAAGGGGACATCCTGTCCTCCCTGCTCCACGTTGCATGCCTCACTGATGGCATCACTTGAATAGCACTATAAAGCAGCTCTGGGGTGCTAATGTGATGAAGGCACGACCCTATTCCTTTCCTATCCTGTAACTCAAGGGTAGTGGGAAACAAATACTACATTTTCTCCAAGATTAAGATTGTCCTGGAGAAGCATGTATGGAAGGTTCTCTGTATCCTATCCTGACCCATCCATAACAGTACAGAAACATTCAGGTCTTTAAAAAGCATCTGTTAGTCTACTTGTTTAATTAGTGTTACCCACTAAATATCATCAAGGGTGATTTTCTGGAATATTTCCAGAAAATATTTCTGGATTTAAAAAAAAAAAAAAATAAAATTCTGGAATATTTCTAGAAAATATGGTAAAAAATGAAGGAGTACAAAATGTGCTAATCTTTCAATACCAGGTTTTTTGAAATTCTGTTGTTTCAGGACATTTTTTATCACTGCTAATTTATCTTTTGAATTGGGCTACTTTACCTGGCAATTAAACCTGTGCTGACATACAGATGAATTCCCCATACCTTGGATCAAGCTCTCACTTGTCTTCCTTTGATTACCTGTGTCCATATTATCAGAGTTATTACCTAGCTAGCCAGCGCACCAGCATCTTGAAAACCTGTTTCCCCTAATGCTGAATGCATTGTTTCATCTGTGTACACAAACTGTGTCAGGCTGACACTGCTGATTCTGCGTTTCCAAGTTTATATAGCCTTTACGACCAACCGTAGGAATATAAATGATAGTATGCTTGTTCCTTTCCTTTGTACAATTTGGTCAAAAATAGCTAAATCTTGTTGTTTCTAGCAAAGATTCTAAACAAATTATTGTTATTTTCTTCCTATAGATTATAACACAAGCGAGCAAAAGCAAGCATGTAAGAAACATGAACTCTACGTGAGTTTCCGAGACTTAGGATGGCAGGTACGACTATAAGTGCTGTTTCCTATCAATTCAAATTGGGACCATCTATTTGACAGTCTCCCATTATTTAGAGCCTGTTTTCTTCATGGTAATTGGTATTTCACTGATGAGAGACAAACTCTTTCAATGCATTTTGTAATGAATCCCTACCACTTTCGCTTTATCTTTTTTGCCTGCTGTTCTCAATAATTTTGCAAACACTAATGGCTTTAAGATCTGGATTCACTCACATAAAGGTAAATGTGAACTATTACTCAGGACACGACCAGATCCGCAATAAATGAAATCAAAATCCTCACAGTGAGCAATGGAATTTTGAAATTTTCACTTGAATTCTCCCTGGTTTCAATGCTGTCTACTGCGGGTCAGGCAGATTTCACAGGGGTACAGTCTATAGGGAACTAGAAGCTGGATCATCGATCAGTGATCTTTAGAATACCATAGCTAAGTTTATGTTATTTCTAGGAAAAAATCATTCTGCCATACTGTAACTAAAGAAAGAAGGTACTTGTAGTAAAAGCTCATAAAAACAGAGACAGGGCATTATGCAAAATCAGTCTAGGGTTTTTTTCCAGAAAGCAAGAAGCTGTCTATAAAGAAAGAACAAGGTGGTCATCAGGATCTATAACCTAGACATATTGCACATGTAGGTAAGAAATCAGAGATGGCTGTCTGTGCATTTCAGATTTCTCTGAATTATTTTAAAACAATTCTATGAACAAAACAAGTCTATGAGGAGAAAAACCATGCTGTCTTCTTTAGCGACAGCTCATCCTTTACACATCTAGCTCAGATTCTCATATGGCCTTATTACTCTGCCTGACTTTTTGTAGTATGTTTATCCTCACAGCAGCCTTGAAGAAGTAGTCAGAGACTGTTTTCCCAAGTCTGTAGAGCGTAATCGCTCTGTCCACAGCCACAGAGCAGGCTTGTGGTATTGACTTGAACTCAGGCTACTGAACAAGTGAGCTGTTGTCTCTCTGTAAATCACAGATTTTTCCAGGTATCACCAGTTTTTTCAGTTTTTGAAACAGTAAATTCTGATATGCCCCAAGATGTGCAAGGTTCTCAGATCAGTCTCTCAAGGTGGTCATAGAGAAAAGAAAATCTATTTTTTTCATAAAAAAACACTCTCAGGACTTCAAAGTTTCAGTTGGAAAGTCAAAGATACACTGTACAATATTTATCATTGAAACTCAGAGTGAAATGAGATAAAAAGAAACAAAACCCAATAATTAAATACTTGATCCTCTCCACCCTTCCCACTGCACCTCCATTACCTTTGACAGGGAAAGGAGGAATTCAGCAAACTAAACACATAGCTTTCATTAACATTTTAAAATATTTTCCCTCTTGTGGTTTTTTCCTCACGCTGTGTTGCTAGAAATACTCAAAATATATGATTCAGTGACATTCCAATGGGTAACCTCCAACAACCCTCAGTCTTGTGCAATAATACAATTAATGGTATTGAGTATGCTGAAGCAAGAGGACGCATTTTTAATTACTTTTGTTACACCAAGAAGTGCTCAAGATTTTCATTCTGGGAAGAAAATTCTTCTGACAGACATATTTGGACCTTTAATTCCCCTTACAGCCTCATAAGTTTGCATTCAGTTCAGATTTCTAAATTTAATTTAATTTTCATTTGAGTTTTGCATAAGCAAAACAAATACTTCGCTTTTTTT
>VXBJ01006506.1:1002884-1068080 GCA_013400055.1 Nycticryphes semicollaris | reverse complement strand
GGGGGAAGAAGTAATTTAACATGCTAATTCTTGAAGTTCATTTTGTCCTTGGGTAAGTCTTAGTTTGATAGGGTCTTAAATTCTCTGAATGAGAGAAAAAAAAAAAGAAAAAAAAATTGAGTGCATTTATTTGTTCTTGGTTTAGGATTGGATTATTGCACCGGAGGGCTATGCTGCGTTTTACTGCGACGGAGAGTGTTCTTTCCCCCTCAATGCCCACATGAACGCAACAAACCACGCCATTGTGCAGACACTGGTATGCCTCTGCCTATGTTGTAGTTGCATATTTTGCAGTTCTAAGTGTCTTGGGAAAGGGCTGTCTCCTCCTTTCTTTGCTACTATTGGATTTTGATTATTTCTGTGTAAAAGATAACCCATTTCAAAGACGTGCTCCGGTGATTACACTGGAAAGAGGATGAACTGCCCAGAGTGGCCTGTGTGGTAGGTTTTACTTCCATTTCTAATGCGATAACACATGAGAAGACTATGTCCTATTACTGGAGAATTGTGGAGACAAGCACCAAAGGGGCCCCTGGTTGCACTTCCAAGCACTTTTTTTTCCACTTATTGAAGCTCCATGTTAACATCTACATGCTGTACCTTCCAGAAACGCTGACACTTGGCCACTCTGTGGACCTCTGTTGTCAACTGTTGGCAGAGATACTTAAACCGTAATTTAACATGAAGCTTTGCAAGCAGATGCATTTGCATCTAAGAAATTGTGTTCAGTCATGCCTGGCTAACAAATGCAATTTATAAATAAGTGTCTTTGGATCTATTGCTCTGCCTAGTGCATTTTCAGCCAGCTTTGTGCCTCTGCTCATTCTTATGTTAGTCCTGGGCATCAAGTGGGACAATCAAAAAGGTGATCTTAGTTGAAGCAGCTTGCTAGGCCTCCTCTATCCCAGCAGCATTCAGCTACGAGGCAGAAAACACACCTATAGAAATCAAGACTATGCCTAAACGTAATGCAGTGAGTCCAATGCCTGGTCATGATTTTTCACCTGTTCCAGTTGAGAAACTGGCTCTGAACAGCATTGTTATCAGCAGAATGATGAAGCAGAGGAACGAGAGTTAATACATGAGGAGGGAGTGGTAGTACAAAATCAGGACAGGAAAGGGCTGCCATACCTAATTTGGAAAGGTGAAGGCACTCAACTGTAATTAGAGAAACATGGTTTTAAGGCTCTCTCTGATTTAAACCATTGACAGGAAAGTATCCGGACCACCAGACTATACGCATGAGTCTGTCCATGGATGGTGATCCTTTTCTTTGATTTTGACATAAAAACCTTGGGCCTGAAAAATCTTCTCTTTCAGAAATGAGTGCAGTTATTATACTCTTAGGGAAAAAAACAAAAACCAAACAAGCAACCTCCCTCCCCTGCTCGTCCCACCCCCCCAATAAAAAAAGCCCGGGGGGGGTGTGGAAATTCAAACAGACAAGGAAAGTTTGGTTTCTTTCTGACAGAAAACAAAATCTGCTTGTGAAAACTGCCAAGTATTTCTATGTTAGAGTGACATTTTTAAAACCTCAGCATGTGCTGAGACCTTTTCTTTTTCATTCAACTTTTCATTTCTGCATCTTCTACAAGTCCAGCCACCAATGCAATGTTATTCCTCTATACCAGAATTCAAGTCAGCAAGATTCACAAAAAGAAGGGAAAAAGTCAGAGACTGGAAATAAACAGAAGAATTGAGGCAAGGGGTTCAGGTGAAGGGGAACAGCAAATGGTAGTTGGCAAGGAATATATTCATGTGTCTAGGAGACAATGAAGAACAGCACATATGCAGTCCTCGGCTGAAAAGAAATAGGTCAGCAAAGCAATAGTTTAGCATTATGCAAACATTGCCCAGAAAAGTTGCCAATATCAGTGAGATCCCCAGGTTAGAGTTCCCTGTGTAATTATGGACTGTTAAATAAGAAGCGTCCCAGTGCTACTTTCTCTTATGTGTCTATCCTTTCCAAAAATGGTTAATTTCCTTTTGTTAAGAAATTTTTGTAGTTTGTCCTATTTTTTAAATTGGATACTTGAATTTTCCCTCCTTTTTATGGCCTTTTTGGAATTGTATGTTTCCCTCTGCATGTACTGTACATGTATTCAGCTGTGCAGCCAAAAAATCATGAGGTTAATTAAATTTTAACTGCACATAAATTAGATGAGATAACAGTAGTTAAATGCTTTCTGGTTTAAATTATACAAAATTCAGATTTACACAAGGTGTGCACATGGGGATGGCTTGGGAAACAATTATTCATACACCCCACCCTACTCCAAATGTAATCATCTCCCGGCCATACTGATTACACCATTCTAAAAAAGCCCTCTCTTTCTGTTGGAAAGTGATTGTTCCTTGGTACCCCTCCAAATTTTACTGACTCATTTAATTTTTTTTCTTTTGTAACAAGAATAGGAGAAATGCTGGGCCAGTACCTCTCTCTCTCTCTTTTTTTTTCTGAGACTGAACTTAGTAAGACAGATGATACAGATGCATATGGAGGTGGTTGAGTCCCCATCCCTGAATGTATTTAAAAGTTGTTTAGATGTGGTGTTGGGAGATACGGTATAGGGGAGGACTTTGTAGAGTAGGGCAGATGATTGGACTCGATGATCCCAAGGGTCTCTTCCAACCTGAATGATTCTATGATTCTATATAAATACAAGACAGACTGCATTTAATGAATTTTATAAGTTTTCTTCTCCTGATTACCCCCACCCTCTGAAAAGGCATTGGAGTAGAACTGACCTCATGAGCATGCAAGTCAGTGGATTTGCAGGTAGATTAGCCCTGTCTTTCCTCAAGGCTCATTATTGAAAAGGCTGTGAGCGTTGCTGTCATGCAAGGCTAGCAGGGCCATGGAGCTCCTAGCTGGAGTGGCAGGGGCTGGTAGGATCAGGAATTATAGAAGGGCAAACATCTGCCTAGACGAGGCACAATCATTCTTTTCTCCAATGCTTTGCTATTCATTTGTTAAATTGTTTTTAAATGTGTGTCTAAACCCTTACTAAACTGCTACTTCAGGATTTATTATTGCTCATTTCAAAAGACCTTCTCATGGTAACAGTTATGTAAAAATCGTTTCCTGATAGACTGTTCTCTGTTGTCTGGCAAAGGCTCTGTGCTTATATCACTGCAAGACAGATGGCTCTAACAGATTTACAAAGACTTAACATACAAATGAAACCTATTACTGCTGAAGTCTTCATCCATGCCTTAATAATCTCTTGCCCTCTCTATTACAACTCCCTCTTTTCTGGCCTCCCCAGTTTCCAAGTTTTCAGCATGTGTAGAATATTACAACCAACTTTCTTTCAAGTACAAAGAACTTGTATTTCCCCCATCAGATATTTCCACTAGGTCTTGTTGGTTCTGGGAGGCTGTTCAAACCTCTTTCCTTCTCTTTAACCTTGCATTGATACATTTTAGCTTAGTATACATAATACCTTCTCTGCCTCAGCCCTTTCCCTAAACCTTCTGTCCAGCTGGCACTCACCTTAAGAATTGATTTTGACTTCAGTAGAAGTTAGAATTGGATCCATAGATACCTAGATAAGACGTTAAACTACACTCATACTGTCTGTGAACCCACATCTTACCTTTTCATAGGCTGAAAACAATTTCAGTCTGAGCCTTTGCCTGCACGGCCTTTGCTGCCTGCAGCAGAATTTTCTCCATGATGGGATTGGGGACTTGAGCCTGTGCTTCATGCTAAGCACTGTCCTCAGCAGAGATGGTACTGACAACATGCTTAAGCGTTTTCACAAGCAGCCGCCTAGCTCCAACTCTTTTCTAAATTTCATGTAAAAACCGACTTTGTCTTGGCTGCTCCTCCTCATTTATCTCTCCATCTGCTATTGTTGTATAACTCTGCCCGTGCGATTGAAATCAGAGCAATGTTCTGGAGGTAAGCTGTGCTTTAAAGTTGCTAACTGAGGAAAATCTGTGACCGCAGCACTCTCTGAATTGCAAAGACATGTTTTGCACTGATGTTGTCCTTGCACCTCTCTGTTTGATATATGAGCTATGCATTTATCTGTCTTTCAGGTTCACTTGATGTTCCCTGATCATGTACCAAAGCCATGCTGTGCACCAACAAAACTGAATGCGATCTCCGTGCTCTACTTTGATGACAGTTCCAATGTTATTTTAAAAAAATACAGGAATATGGTGGTGCGTTCATGTGGCTGCCACTAGAATAAAAAAGTAATCTAAAGCAGAGGGTTTTATTCAGGATTGTAATAAAGTCAAGATATGAGCCTTACTGATGAAAAGGCAGTCCTAAATTTATTCCATTTCATGTCATGTCTCATTTAAATGTACAGTATAATGTATATAGTAGTTTTTATTTATTTAAAAGTATATAGTTTCTTTCGTATGAACAAAATTTCAGAACCATTTATTTTATGGGTCACCTCACTATGCAGTAGAACTTCACAAACTTCAATTGACCATACTGGAATCTATTTAATTCCATTTCAATATTTTAAAGTAAAGCCTTTGTATAGATCGTTGTTTAAAGCTAGAAAATCCAGAACCTCTATAACTGCTTTGTATTGTTAAAGGAACTAAAATATGTTTGGTCACATTGTGCCAATGAAAACTGTGGTGGGGGTATTTATTTAGAAAAAGGCACAGAAAAAAAACTAAACAAAACTGCTTGGCAAAACTTATTTTTTTTCTTTTAGAAGTTCTGCTCCATTAGAAAAAGTGAAATGTTGAACAGTGCTTAAGCAAATAAATAGGATATAGAAAATAGAAGGGAAAAGATTGCACATAATTGTTAGAACTATTCTGTTTAACAAGATGAGTGTAACTGGAAGAGTATGTTACTTCTTGGCTTGTGGGCTGCAAAGTTTACAAAAAGCTCAAAGCTTCTGGAATTCTGTGGAGACAGACTCTTGCCTCTATGACTTTCCAAGTTAACACTAAAAATTAAACTACAACTTTGTTACCTCAAATCATATCAGTCTATTATCTATTACACTGCTCCAGCAAATATTTTAATAATAACAGCACAAAGTAAAATCAAGCAAAAAAAATCACACAGGCCTCCCATCATATATCTGAGTTACTATATGCACAAAATACACAGAAGACAGGGTACAAAAGGGTTTTGCTTTATTTAGTTCCCACATTTGGATGTGATTTCTGAGAGTGCAAGGGAAGGCACAAGGGATGCAGCTGTTGTCACCTGTTTAATTGAAAACCTTTGTCCTTCACGTTGGCTGTTTGCAGACAAAGATGAAACGCACCTCTCATAAGAGCCATTGGGTAATTTGTAGCCTACTTTCAGTTCCATTTGCTTTTCTATCAGGTGGAGTTTGGTTTAAATCATGAGCCTTAAGATGGAATGTCTTTCCTTTTTTTTACCATTAACTATTGTAATTTTGAAAATTCTTAAAACCATAGCCTTGAAGAAAACTTGAGCCTTGAGAAGAGAAGACTCCAGGGAGACCTTACAGTGGCCTTCCAGTACCTGAAGGAACCCTACAAGAAAGCTGGGGAGGGACTGTTTGCAAGGGTGTGTAGTGATAGGATGAGGGGCAATGGTTTTAAACTAGAACAGGGTAGGTTTAGATTAGACATTAGGAAGTAGTTCTTTACAATGAGGGTGGTGAGACACTGGAACAGGTTTCCCAGAGAAGTGGTGGAGGCTTCATCCCTGGAGATATTCAAGGTCAGGCTTGATGAGGCTCTGAGCAGTCTGATCTAATTAAATGATCTAGTCTATGTCCCTGCTTACTGGAAGGGTGTAGGACGATGTATCCTTTAAGGGTCCCTTCCAACTCAACACATTCTACGATTCTATGATTTTTAATCTACCTAAAATTTTGACCTAAATGAAATCCTGTGTTTGTGAATTGCACAACTAATTACAGATTATCATTCCCACCACCACTACCCATATGCTTAGTTTGAATTCACCACATTTAATGTCTTTGGACACCCTTTGTTTTAGTGTTACAAAAATGGGGAAATAGAAACTCTGTTTGCTCTTTATTACCTGGCTAATTATAATACATATTTTTATCATAAATTACCTTGGTTAAAAATGCTTCATTTAAACAGTTCTCAGAGAGTTGTTAAAAAACGAATAGGGCATATCAGTTTATCTTTAGACAGACTATTCATGTAAACTCTTACTTCTCTGGTTATTTAAAACATATTTCAGAGAACTCAATATTACAGACTGATAAAATCAGCGTGTGCATGTAACTGTGTATGCACGTGATGTGCAAATGTCTTTTTGGCAGAAACTAATTTATTTTATCTTGCAATTGGAGTAATACATAAATCCTTTCTGTGCATACACTCTTTTTTTTTGTTTGTTTTTTAAATTAACAGTTCTAATTTCAGTCTTCTCCTTAATACAGCAGTTCTATTTTACACTTCCATCTTTATTTTATAGTGACATTACCTACATATCTACATTTAGTTGCAGTTCATACACAAGGGTGTATAGCAAGATATAATGTCTCCAACTGAATTAACATTTTTGAACAGTTAAATTCATTGGTTGTCTTCAAAAAAATCTACTTGTTTCTGTATAAATTGGGTAGGTAGATACGCTTTTTTGAACTCAATTCTAAATGGAATTTGATGGAAACTAAATTTTGGGTACATTAAGTAATATATTTTTAAATAATGGTGTACCATTTTGAGAATAAGAAACTGAAGATCATTGTTATATTATTCTTTAAAATATGCTGTTGGAATATATTTCTATATTTTGAGACATAATAAACCTGTAATGCTACTTTGTTCTGCTGTGATTTTGCTTCAGAGACAAACAACAAAATGACACTGACTTCATACATGCTTTTAAAAGCAAAAGCAAGAGATCAATAATTAGGGATATCTTTTGTTGCAGTTCATTTTTTTAGTACCATACCTGTTTGGATTGCATTAGTCTTTTTTGATACAAAATCAAGGTAAATATTAAATTGATTTGAAGCCACCTGGTAGATGACAACGTAGCAACACATTTGATCGGTACAAAACTCAATTAGATAGATCTTGGACAGAGATCAGCATGGATGCCTTCAAACAAAAAGAATGATCATTCCTTGTTCGGTTGTATATCTGAAGGGCTGTCCTGAATGACATGTCCTTTACAACCCCATGAATCTGGCAACTGTAAACAGTGACAGTCCCTGACACCCTTAAAATAATACATCATTGAAGAAGTTTTACTGGAATGTTTAATTGGGATGTGAAGCTTTCAGAATCCCTGTGCATACACTCTTTTATGTCAGACACTTCATTTTGGAATATAATTTTCTCTACTATTTACTTGGAAAAGACTGCCTTGCTGACTGCCTATTTCTGGGTTTTTTTGTCAGCTCCTCTTTTGAAACAGTTTCATCGTGAATTGACTTTGACTCAAAGTTGGTTAAAAAAATGGCTTAAGCTTGCACTCATAAGATTCTCAATTGTTTCAGCAATAACCAAAGGATTCTAATAACCAGGACTTTAAAATCATGTTCTTTGCAACCTCTACCAACTTTTCTGCTCACACATTCAGCTGTGCATAGGGAGAATCTGACATGTGGTGCCTGAATGACGAACAAGCCACATGTGAATAATGCAGCATTATCTTTTACTATCTCATCTGCAGTCACAGAACTTGCAAACTGTGATTTACAATGTGTTGCTGAATTCTTACTCACAGAGCTTGAGCAAGAGCTTGATTAAAAACAAAAGAAAACTAAACTAAAAATCCAACCAAAAACAGTGAGAGGAGGTTTTCTTGCCATCTTAGTTCAAATAAATCAGCACCAAACGTGGTACATGAGGAGCTGGGAATCTCATGTGAATTAAATGGGCCTTTTGTATTCTGTTTTCCATATTTACAACACATGACACATACGCCTCTCCTGACTGCTATATTTCGAGCTAAATACTCTGTTCTGTTCCTGCACTTTTTTGCTTCCAGATGGGCACCATCAATTATTATTATTAATATGAATGAAGATATTATCATTGCTTTAGCAGATGTTAATACTTTACAAAAAGATTATGTGTTATTAGTATTGCTACTTTACAGGTAGAGAAAAGTGGAGAGACTTGTGTAAGAGAAGAGGAGACGAGAAGCAGTACCGGGGAGCCAACCAGGTCTCCAGTGTCCCAGTGCTGTAACCCTTATCCCACACTCTTGTTGGAATGATGCATATGCTTGACACTAGAGCTCATAACTTTAATGGATGATAAGCAAACTGAGGGGCTACCTGCACCTATACTTTTCATTTACCAAGTATTTTTCTAGTTTCATGATTTTTTGTAGAAATCTGGACAGTGAGTGATAAAATCAAGCCATGTGCAGGGTGCAGACCGCATCTTTCCTATGTGGGGGTGGTTATATTTTATAGCTACTTCTACAGAACTAACCAAGATGTCTTTGAAGCAAATCTTGGAGCACCTTTTCAGCGGCATCGTAAATCTGCACCAGAAGAGTTGAAGGCAGTGACGCATCTCTCCCTTTTCTTCCTTGCATTTTCCTCCTGCTCAGTGGGGAGTTCAGCATTGCGTTAAGCCTGAGACTGTGTTAATATCTGTGTAGCAGGGGAACCCAGGGCAGATGTTGGCTGGAGATATGAGAGCAACATATTTTCTAGGGAACAGTTCTCAGACAATAATATTAAAACAGAGATGGGGGAGCAGCATCTTCTCTGTATAACTTGTTCTGGTTTCTTCTGTGTCTCCAACTGACTTATGAGCAGAAACGTTTGTGAAGATGAGAATGCTCTGTAATTAAATTGTGAGGAGAAAACGTTGAAGGGGTTCTTTCTGGCATCTCTGCCCCTCATAAGTCCTTCCACAAAGGCATAATCCAGCTCAGACCTGGAGCTACTCAACTGCACAGAGATCAAAAGTTGGACAAGATGTAGCAGAGAAACATGGCACGTACATCAAACTCCCTGAACTGATCTAATTGGAAAACAAAGCTTTTTGTGTCTGATTATTTTTTTCGTTGCAGAGCTGTCTCATATTAACTTGCCACAACAAAGTGTGTTCCCTTTTATTTGGGCCAATTATACATCCACCACTGGGATTCCTTTTCAAAATTACTGTTTCTCCCTTAACCTCTGAAATGGCTCTTTTCAGCCTTCTCTGCGTGTTATCTGTTTTATTATTCAAGACTAACAGCTCCCACAGGGCATGCTCTTTCCTAGACTGTGCTGGAGGGATGGAACAAAGACAAGACTTACCAAGTTAGTTACTTGTTTAATTGGGATGTGAATCTTTGAAAACACTTTTTGCTCACTTTTTCTTTCTTTTTCGCACACGTGGAATTTTTCTTGGTTTGCCATCATGGTACGTATTCTTGTGGGTAAACTTATGTATGTAAGTGCATGGACTTCCAGAAAACCTTCCTGTAAAAAGTACTTGGGCATATAGCAAGAAAAACCCCATCATAATTGCTTTCTCTTTGAAAATGGAATTGATACAGCTATTGAGAAACTTGGATTCCCATTAAAGAAATAATTTTTAGCAAATTACTGAGCCTGCTTACATTTCATGTTTTAAAACCTATTAATTAAGTAAAAAATAAAGAGTTACTAATTAACAGGACCTGCATTGTAAACCTCAGGACATATTTCCAAGAACCATATTTTTAGTCTCAGATATATTGGTGTAAATACAAAATCTATCAAAATTACCAGTGCCCTTGAAATATTTGTAAATATATTTCTGATTCTTTCTGTATATAATTATTGGACTGAACAGTGAGGTAATGAGAAAGTTACTCATGCTAGAATACAATTAACTACTTAATTCTCAATTTTCTTCTTCTTATAACCAAGCCTTCATGCTTTTATTCTTTCCTTTCACTCATGTACAACAAAAAATGGCTGAAGATCATGACTTAAAGTTCTGGGGAAAGAATTTCACACTTCAAAACTGAACTGAACAGTGAAATTCTCAAACTTCGACTAGACGTTTTAAAAAAAGATCACAAAATGATTTTTTTTTTTTTTTTTAAAGATTTTAAAAAGCCCACACCAGTACTCTTGAAGTGGCCAGCAGGGCAGGGAAGCCCAGGCAGTGTTGGTACCTCACAGAAGCCCTGTCCGCCTGGCGGGGGCTATGACCACAGGGCACCAACATACCCTGATGAGGAGCCAGCGGCCCCAGGGACTGTGAGTTCGCACATTTGTGGAAAGGAGCCTAAAAGCTGCAGGGTTTCCTTTGCTGACACAGTCCAGACATGAGGGCTGTGCGGGAGCTCTGCATCTTAGTATGCAAGGCAGGGAAACAGGAGAGGCATCTTGCAGAATAGTGCATGGTAGATCCCACTGAAAATGCCTGCATTTAATCAAAAAAGTCACTAAAGATATGGCTCTTGTTTCAACAACAGAAAAGTAGTCATTGTGAAATTCCCACACTGGCTAAAATTTCTCCTGACGTTTCTAAGTGAAGCTTCACTGACATTTTCACAGAGGTTTGCTCATTTTAGGCAGAAAAGAATTTGACCCCTCTCTTCAATCATGTTACACCCCATTTCCATTGACTGTCTCTAAGTCTTTCACCATTCTTTTAGTTTTTCCCATGATGTAAATATACACGGCAGTAGAAACAGTAGTGCTCCTCCAGGTTTACTGTAGAATAACTAATCAGCACTGCAAAATGCTTCCTAAAATATTTTCCTCTCACTCCGCTGAATCTTTCCACTTAGCTGACCTCTCATGTTGAAAAAGCTGTGAGAAATGAGCCAAAAAAACAATTGTCAAGGCAACAATCAGGTGACAAACAAATATTTGTATTTTTTTTAATTAGGTTACTAAAAGTAATACACAGCTACTATATCCTTCTCCTTAGAGTCATTATTTACAAGGCACTGTGCTGACTCCAAGCACTATGATCCATCAGCTTTCCACGAGAGTGGAGCATGCAAGCAACGTCAAACAAGGCTAATCAAGATGTTTCAACTCATAAATAGGATTTTTGTAATTTTTTAAACAGATTGCTCCACTAGAAGTTTACTCAATACAGTAACTTCCTTCAGAAAGGTACTGAAGTGTAGCCAGGAGTGGTGATCTCTTCCATTACATACCTAGATCATGATGAGGACACCTGTCCCCATCTGGATTTTCATTATGTACATGTACATTCTTTATATTCTAGCTATTAAAAATGACACTAAGGCTTTTCTAGCAAGGAAGAGAACTCCGTCAGACAGTAAACCCCATCTGTGGTGTTTCCTTCTTAATGGTTTTCTGTTTTTCTCTATAATCTAGTTTCCATGATTGCCCAAAAACTGCAGAATCCATCTCTTACTCATCACATCAATTGCTGCAACCAGCTTTCCTGTGGACTACTCTAATTTCATGCATTTCTAATCCCCCATTTGCTATGGGGGTAATTACCATGTTCATTTACATGAAACCAGATGTTTTGGTAATTATTTTCTTGTTTGCTCATTTTCCCACCAACATCGTTTTTTTCTCCCTCATAGTCACGCTTTAGTTTTCTTATATTGCAGATAATTTGGTATTCTGTTTATGAAATGTTGGGCAACCTCCATTATTTTCCTTAGAAATAGAAAAGGAAGTGCTTGTAAGGCTACTTCTATGTGACACAGAAGCGTTGTTCCGTGTGGATACTTGAGATAATCCTACTCCAGAGGCAGTGCAATTGTTTTATTACATATTTCCAGGTTGTTTGCAATACCAGCACCAATTCAGTCAGAACCTATATCTTCACATGGAAGTACACTACATGGTGTAGAAATACATGAAAATCTTGTTGATCGTTCGAGGGTCTCTGAAGTGAGCTGGTGAAATCCAAATGAGTTTGCAAAAGTTTGTGAATGGCAGTTTAAAGCATATGTTTTTCTTTGATGTGAACAGTGCAAGCAAGCCAAGGTGTAGAGTCAAAGGGTCTGTCAGTGACTACATTTCTGTAAGGTGTATTCAGTGAGATGCTGAGCATTAACTTGTGTTGACATCAACTTTCGATTTACACGTGGGCTTTACTTTCTTTTGAGCCTGACTTATATGCTTTGGTTTTCTGTAGAGCCCCAGCTGCCTTAGAAGCTCCATTATAATAGCACCATCTTCTGACTAATGTCCTATCAGGAAGTATCTGAGTATTTTTATCTTTGGTTCATTGCATCTCGGGGGGTCCTACTTTTGGGAAAAGGCGACTGCTCCCCTGCTTCATGCAGTGCTCCAACCACTCAGTGAAGTGGTTAACTGTGCAGAGCTGAGAATTCCTTAACTTTGGCAGCCTGATACTGAAATGTATGCACATTTCCAATAAAAACGCTGAGAAAATTAAATGAAAATTGAAATTGTTCTGCTGACATTTTTGATGCTGGCTCAGTTTTGTATGAGTAAGAGTCACTGACAGCACTTGTCTTCTCAATGTCTTCCAAGGTCAAGATTGTACGCTAGTTATTTTGAACAGTCTACTGCAGTCCAGCTAGTAAAGTTTTAACCTTATTTAACCTTTGCTTTGTTATGCACAAAGAAGTAGACATTTAAATCAATAAAAATAATTGGAGCTATTTTCTTAGAGGAGTCAATTTGTATAATTTTCATATCATACCTACTTTTAACTCTTGGCTATGTTCTAGCACATATGTGTCTTTTCTTATCATTTTTTATGGCCAGTAAAGAAAAAACAGTACTGATTGGCACCTGCCTATCAAAACTACTTAATCAATTAGATTTGGAAAGGCTGTGGATCAATATTTGAAGTCACATATCCAGTTCATTTCATATAAATTATTAAAACTTAAAGTACATTTTCAAGGGCATAAAGCCAGAGTCATGTGCTGCATTTGTACAAGAGAAAGAGAAGGGTTCAGTTGTTCTAGATTGTTTCTCTGTCACTGATTCTTTATGAAACTTTGGAAAACAAATATTCCATACCTACCTGTATTTGTCATGCACTTATAAAGGACAAGTGAAATTAATTAGGGTTTTCTGAGACATTTGATGTCCAAATCTGTTGAGCAGAGCAGAGATAGTGCTATTTTTGGCATTAGATGTTGTTAGTTCATTTCCGAATTCTAGTCTACCATCCATTTCTTTTTGAGATAGGCCAAAATTTTCAAAGATATGTTTACCTTGTTCAGTTCTCATTTGCAATACAACAACATTTATTATTATCACAGGGGAATTAATAGGATAAATACCTTAATAGCGATGAGTGACTTGGATACATCCATAGTCATGTAAATGCATATAAGTTATTTACATATACACACCATCTGTTATATTTCCTCATTAGAAAATTGTACCTGTTACTTATCTGGGCTCTTCCTTTCCAGTTTTTTTTCTAATGTGCTCACTTAATTCAAGGTAACAGTTTTTTTGTTCCATCCTAAAGAAGTCCTTTAGTCATTACCAAAGGAGTTTTATTGCCCTGGCTATCCATTTATTTTGTATTAATTCCTTTCAAGTGATTTCTCCAGTGTCTGAAATGTTAAAATTCTTGTTCTCTGAATTTTCCACATATTGTTAAAAAATCTACGAAACACAATGTACAGAGCTGATGGCTCGCTGGAACTGAGGGGAATTTTCTCTAATTAGTGGCATAATGGGATGAATCATTGCATTGTAGAACTCTTTACAGAGGTTTACATGCTAATGCAAGATGAAGGCAGTAAAGAACTGAAATAAACGTCTAAATATACATTGCAGTTTTGTTGATCTTTATTTCCCTGATGACATAGATCTATGAGTGAATAAGACAGACAGAAGTACAGGTGGTTATAGTAATATTCTTTACTGTATAGCAGCATTGAGATATTTATTGAGTGTCACAAGAAAATGAGGCTTTGGGGCTTAGGCATACTCAGTACCATCTACAATTTTTCACTTTGGAACCATATCTCCAAAATCATGATGAACTGGATCAGAGTACTCACTACTACCAATTTCCCATTTATTTTCAGACCTCCCCCAAAAAGGTAGATGTAACTGTAGACCTCATCTAAAAGGTCATGAGAAAGAGGAAAACTATCTTAAAATAGCTTGGAGCAAGAAGACTGTGCATTCAATTAAAATACTGGTGAGGTGATATCCCCGGATGGGTTTAGTTCTTGTTTTACTTTCTAGCTATACATATTTGTTTCATCTCCTGTACAACAAATGGTAGACTCAGAACACCCTGAGGGACCAGAAGCCCTTAAGGAATAACACAGGTGCCCCAGGAAATGTTTTTGTCTTAATTTTCTTCTTAACTTTCTAGGCTCTAACCCTGTTTACACTGGTGAACTGTAATGTATCCATATTGAATATACATTACAGTTAGTGATTAGCTATCATATTAGCGATTCTATCATGCATATCTCCTTGATCTGAGCACTAACCACCACCACCATCAAGGTCTCCAATCTGCACTCTTTCTGTTGCATGAGCACACATTAGGGCATTTTCTTGTTGAACTGGTGACCAAAAATTGCCACCTCCTATACTAAGGCCTGTTTGAACAGTTACTTTTCTGACCAGCCTCTTGTTTCTTTGCACATCTCTCCTCATGCTAGCTGCCAAGATGCCATCCTTACAGGTAACCTTATTCAATTGCCTGCTTTTCACATGAACTTATCTGTAAATTTTCTAGTCATAGTTCTCTGTGACCTGAGAGTTCTCCATTCAAAAATGATTCATAGAAAGATCTTCCTCAGTCACTTTGTCTAGCACTATAGTACTACTGGTTACTAGAAAAGACTGCTCTGAGAAAACTTGTGACAATCAAAGTGATAATCAGTCTTCTAAGAAAGGTCTAGCTGAGTACTACATAATATGGTACTTAGTACTATACTGCAGTTGAAGTCAGGAGTCACTTGTAAAATACAGAAGTTATTACAGCATTTACAATTAACCTTGAATGGTTTGTAAATATGATGGCCAAAAGGCAAATTATGGACTTTCATCACATTTTCAAAATTAGCTTCAATACCAGGAGTTAGAAAACTCAAAATTATCTAGGAAACCACATGCTGTTTAACTGCTACAAAAAGCATCTTATTCCAAATGTAAATTCAGAAAAAAAATGTAAACTTAGGCATCATTGAATGCTCAAGTTGCCTAAAGTCCAGTTTCTTCTGGGGAAGTTCCCTAAAAGTGCTTAAGTGCCTCCCTTTGAGAATTCTAGGACTGGATACACTTGCTTGTCAGCGAGACGCCTTACACTTACAGGCAATCCCTACCTGCTTCTGTGGCTTGTTCGATGGGCAAGCATAACCTGAATTAACTTTTGGGTGCCGAGGTCCCACCCTTTGCCAGAGTCCCAACCTCTCCCTTTCAGGGTTTGTTTGGCCTTCTCTGCGCTGAGTCATTTCAGCATGCAAATTCAACAGAAAATGGATGTGAAAAAGGCAGTTGTTTCCTCAGCACACTGACTGGGCTCAAGACAACACCGGTCAAATGCTCAAGTCAGTATAGTAGAAAAGGTGGGAGCAGAGGGTGGACAGGACCATCAGCTGGCTCAGATTACTGTGAAACCCAACATCAGAGCATACTGGATTCGACCACATGAATAAAACAGGAATGAAGATGTTTTCTCCACCCTAGTGGTTGTGAAGGTTTAGTTTCTGGTCACTTAAACTGTGGAAGCTTTGCACTTTTCTTTTTGTCTCTATTTGCTCATGAGCTGTTTAATTTGGACTGTTGTTTGGAGGTCAAATCACTTGACCATATCACATGAGCTACCAGACATCCAGAATTGTCTGTGTGGTAGCAGTTGACTTAAGAACTGAAGCAGACCTAGCTGAACATCAAGCCCAACTTACTCCATCCTATGGGAGTCTGGGCAGCCACTGTCATCTTCCATCCATGGACTACTCCTCCTTGTCCTCTCTGCTTTCCCAGATACACGGCATACAACCTGTTATTTTCAGCCATATATGCCTTAACCAGGTATTACAAGGCAGCTTTCAGTTCTGAAGGGTATTTTGGGACAAAGTGGTCTTACTATTCTCTGACAGAATTGTTCTTCTTTCAGTATCATACTGAAATCTTTGTGTAGGAGAGAAAATATGCTTATGATTATGAGGGTCATTACCTTAATGGCTGAAGAACTCACATGGGAGATGTGGGCTGTAATCCCCTCAAGCTGCTCTGAACCCTAGGTTACCGCATATTGGTCTCCAACACTCAGTTTGTTAGGTAAAAGGGAACACTGATGTGATTACCTTTTACCACCAATACCACATTTTGTGCCTAAGACTGCAAATATATTAGTTCACAAAGGAATTAATGGCATGCATTCCAGCTACATGGAGCCTTCTTCTCTGGCGAATCTTCCAAAACTGCTTTAGCAGTATCTGCTCATTAGCTTAGTCAGTACTTCATTCAGCTTCCGGACCCTAGAAACAGCAACTTCACTCTTGCTGAGCACTCTTGGGGATGGTGAGATATGGAAACCATCAGGATCGTGGTGCTCAGTTTTTTGATGACTGTGCCCTATACAGGCCAGGGTCCTGGCTGGAAAGGGGGCTTATACTTTTAAGTCCCTTAGAAGCTTTTGAAAGTATCATTGCTTGCCATATTAGCTGAAAAATATTTTATACAGAATGTGATACTCCCCACTTGCTCCAGGATATATAATCTGGACTCTGAACCTTGTGGTCACTGTGAAGCCTCCCATTCACAGACATGTTAAAGAGATGTAGACCAAGAATGCTTACTGCATTTCTCTGGTGAATGTAATGTGAAACCCTCACATAGTAGCTGAGCTAATTTTCATCGGACTCAGCTCTGTTTTAGAGATCTTACTGCAGAAAAGAAAGGAATTGCTTATACAACTTTATTGCAGCAAACAGCTTAAAAGTAAAGTAGATTTTTCTCATTGTTTTGCATTGTTAGCTTTAGTTCTTTTCCACGATTACCAGTTAAAATTGTGGTTTCCATGTGACTGAAGGAATTTTTTTATTACTGCAGTGTTTGAGAATTGTCTACAACTAAAAACATAGTAAGACCATGCACAACAGGTATGGAAACGCTCACAGAAACATTTTTCATTTGCTTCATCTATACATTTGAAATATATTTCATGAAGCTGGATGGCAATTTTAGTCACCTTAACTATGTCTACTCTAACTTAAACAAGGACAGAGCATCAGTTTGTCTTGTTTCTGTGTCCATCCTGTTGTCTATCTCCAAACTGCTGGTTAATAATTGTTACTGTTCTCTCTGGACATGGTTTTGGCCCATGCTAGTTAGCACTCTCTGATATCTAGGCTCAGTTCAGTGATGGTGTGGGCTAGGGGACTGTTCCTAACAGGCAATATGGTCAGGACACCTTGCATAGGAAGATTGGAGTGGATTTAGCATTATGGACACTACCATGCCAATCTAATTGTCCTTTAAGCCACAGGGTGAGCCCTGGGTCATTTTATTCATTAGTACAGACACAGTTTCTACTGACAGAAGGAGATATACCCACCTTCAGGATGAAAAAGAGCATTCAGCAAGGATAAGATCTTTGTTTCAACTAGAGAAGACTGGTCTGTCTGAACTTCTCAAATAGCAGAGTATAAAAAGAGTACCCAGGTGAACACGGACATTTGACAATAGGCCATTGAAATTTTTTTCCCTCGAGATTGTTTTCCCGCTTGATTTCATTCTGATGTGTTAAATTAAGAGAGCTGGGAGAAGTGCCACTGTCAGGTGGAAAGAGCTGTGGTGATGAATAAAGGACCAGTGACCCAGGAATGTCCATGCTTCCTGCAAAGAACAGGGAAGACTAATAACAAAGTAAAATAGCTGTAAAGGAGAGGAAAAAAATCAAGCTGATTGGGCAACTTTTCCCTCATTTAGAGATGACTGATATATTCTGATTGAATCCTACTGATTTCTGAATTAAAGTGAAATACATATATATTTAAAAGATTAATTATTCACACAACTTCATGTTCCGTTTTCATTTTGAGTTGCACATGTCATATTGGATCAAATTCATATGATGTTTGATCTCAGAGGTTTTTTTTTTTATTTTCTTTAATATAAGTTGGCTCATTAAACTGGCTTTGAAGATATTATATTCCTCCTAGGACAACTTTGTTTATTAAGCTTAACTCTAATACACCATTTATCAGTAGCCATATAATTGGTTGTGATAAGCTTGTGATACTGAATTTCACAAGTTAATGTTAAAAACATTTTTTAATCTATCTTTTACATTTTTGTTCTCCTTTAAATTACTTCTCCGTATTTCTCAGTAAAGTATTTCTCAGTGTATCTAAAAAATTATTTGAAATACATAATTTCACTTATTCATAGTGCTTTCTTCAAATGGAGCAGAAATGATACCATCTTTGATTTGATTAAGAAACAACCCCTTCCAGTATCTAAAAGAGACATGAAGGTAAAACTAAGGGAAAATCAGAATCAAACACTGAGACATATGTTTGACAGAAAAATCTTCTTTAACTGAAGAAAAGGAAAGATACTAGAAATAATTTGTGTTTCACATAGTCAGAAAACACTGTTTCTGAAAAAAAATAAAACAGCATGATTCTTCTGAACAGAATACAATAGTCATCATGTCTTTGTACATGATAAAGGAAGATTTTAAACATTTCTTCATTAGCTTGGCACTGTATGTGAAAATTGACAGTGCATTCCTTGAATCAACTTTTGCTGAAGATGGCAATAATGTAAATTTTGGAGTGCATTTTCTGCTAATACAGCTACTTAGGTTTGCACAGCTGGGAGACTTCTATGTTTTCCTGCAGCCTTTTTCTCCCCCCTCCCCCATTCTGATTTGTTATTGTTTGAAATTCTGAGAATGTTTTACACACATTTCCAGTGTACAACATTTGGACACTGATAAACGAATGACAAGTATGATATAAAGCCTTGTGGAAGACCCTGTAGGGTCTACCCAGGGAGAAGAACACATCTGTCTCCAGCTGTGCAGCTATTTAGGAGTGAAATTACTTGTCCTGGGTTGGGCAGAGATGGTAATTATTTTTTTTGTTGATGTGAAGATCAAAGGTTATTCTCAGGAAGTAAGGACAAGGACTGTGGTATTTAGCAGGAAAGATTTATACAGGACATAATTTAGTACATGGTTTGCACATTAACCTGGTGCTAATGCACGTAGATGACAAAGAAAATGTAAACAGTCCTGACGTAAGATAAATTATAATTGGTGAAAAGCAAATTAATCTACTGGTCATGAATCTTCCACAAGTTAGCAGAATCTTGAGCAGCTGGTACATTCCACAATCACACTTTGAAAAGAGGCTGCTTGATCCAAAAATTCCTTGCTACAGTGCAAATAACTTGCTCACCCTGCCTTAGTGTGGCTTTCTTTTTTTTCTTTTCTTTCTTTTTTTTTTTTTTTTAAATAATGAGACCTTTACTTTTAACAAAAAGCATCCAGTCCTAGACTGACATTATTCACATATTTCTTCCCATAAGAGCAAATCCTTTGGGTTTGTGAATTTCAAGGTGCAAACTAAGAATACACATGCACACCCCCACACCCCTGCCCCCCAAAATCACAGAGGTAGTAGTTTATAAATGACTTTTCACAACTTAGTGTACCATAACCTCATGGTCAGTAGATGGGATGTAATGTTTACTTCTCCACAGTTTCCTGATACCAGGCCAGAAAACCATGGAATAGCTTTCTCATGTTTCTCTTTCCTAAAATTTGACATATATATGCAAATAGTTTTTCTGTGTTAAAAATTGCCCAGTATAAAACACAAATATACAAAGTTTTTGAGCAACGAGGAAAAAAAAGTACAGAAATGACATGGAAGAAAACATTGGGATCCTTCAGAGCAAACCAAGATGTAACTAAAATTTATGCACTAAGTATTGTGATGTGAAACATTTTTCGATAATATTGACATGTGCATAAAAGCTTTTCTGTTAAAAACCTATCAATTTCACTCTCCATAGGACTTTAGTTCTCTTTATTAAGTCAGATTCTCCTCAAATTTTACTGATTTAAATAAGGAAAAATGCAATGAACTAAAATGAGCTATATTGATGTGAAACCAAAATATGTGCTCCTAAATGTATGCTTATGCATAAAATACTTATCACGGATTTCTATAACAAACAGCAGCCTGTCTGGATGAGATTTGGTAAAAAGTCAGAGGCAGAAAAAACATTTCATAATTGTAGTTCATTCACAAATATGTATGTATATTAAAATTCAGGCATTTATCTTTTGGATAATTGCTAGGCTATGGAGAAACAGCAAAGAGAATGAAGTTCTAGACTTTTTCCATTCTCTGTCTGTCATTGTGTCCATTTTCATACAGGCAAGAAAGCATATCCAAGGGATCAAAATATATGTTCTTCTCAGATGGCTTTGCTATGATACAGGCATCAGATGTCCAAGGAGGGCAAGTAGTGGTGGCTTGTACAGAGAATACTTAAGTAGGCTTTGAAATGGTAGAGAAGTTTTCAGCATAAGCAGATTTGGTTTTCTAATTTTGTGCAGGCCCTATTAAATCTCTCAGCATAGACTAATCTGCTATTTCAGCAAGTGCAGCCAAAAATCAGAAATTCTCCATCTAATTCTGTCTGCAAGCCAAAACTCACTATTTCCCACTGTACCGCCCTCCCACAGAACAAAATCTTACTGGATTCCCTTAAAATAGCAAATGAACTTTGAATTCATTGAGGAAAAATCAGCTCCAACCAATGAAAGACAGGCTACTAAGTCTTCCTATGGGTTATTCTTAGTTTAACATATAAAACCTATAATATAACATCTATCTGAGCATCTTTCAAGAACGCAGATAAATATAGCATTTCTATGCAGTTAAACCAGGGGGGTGGGGTGGACCAAAGGGTCCACAATGTAAGGTAAGAAACAGTATGGGTTGGAAGAGGAGACGCCACCACTGCCGGTTTTCAGTAAGCAGGGACAAACAAGGCTCAAAGCGACAAGATTAGCAATCATTACACAATCAAGATGATTAACATCTGACCTGCCAGGAGCTTCAGATATTGAAACCATAGCTTCCTTATTTACGTTAGTGATAAAGAGCTTCCACGTTGAAAGATTTGGGTGTCTGCAGTCCTTAGTGTCAAATTGCTAAGAAAGGAGCATGGTAGTTTGTGGGCATGCAAAGACAATTTCTATCAAGCAGAGCTAGGTCATATCAGGTGGACTAACTGCTGCAGTATCACTCAAGAGAGAAACAGCTGTATGTGCTTTCTGGCTTTCCTTACAGCAGTTGCGATACCATACTAGAACTGCTATAATGGTAATAAAGATTGGGAAAGGGTTATCTGCTCTCCTGCTGATGAATAGATACAGAAAAAAGGTTTGTCTACATAACTATCAGCGACTCATTTTGAAAAACCCTCTGATATGTCTTGTATTGCCTGTATTGTAGAAAGTTTCAAATGAAGCTCAAATCTTTCCTGTTCATTTTTAATCTTTTTTTTTTTTTCATTTTCAGAATGTTCTAATGCATGTATTTTTAATGCATTTGTTCCATATTACACTTATTACTCAGTTAACATTATTTTTAAAATTTCCCCTGAATAAGACTGAAGACTGAAGAAAATTTGTATCAATATTCCACAGAGAAATAAAGGAAACACCACACTTCTCTGCTTCAAATGTTCCATAATGACAAAAGGGCAAAACTTTCAAAAGATATGTTGGAAAAAATTATTTCATCTTTAGCTTTCAGAAGTTCACACAATGGACACTTCTATATAGAGCAGTGTGTTGAACAAAGGTGTGTACAGTTAACCTACCATGCATGAGGTGGATATTTGCCACGTATGTTGTGTTTTTCAGGATGAATCTATTCTCTATGCTTTTACCTATGCTATATATCTTGTGGCAGATAACCATAAAAGTCCACAACATTGTTGGTCATTTAATAAAGACTAATAACATTTGTTGGCCAGGGCTGCAGAAAGCAACAGAAACAGTCCATGCTACCAACTAAACCAGATTTCACAATAACTTTCAGCAAATCTGTAAAATATGAATAAATTCCTTAGAGGATAATCTGTTCTTAAAAGAAAAAAGAAGGAAAGGGAAAGGAAAGGAAAGGAAAGGAAAGGAATGGAAAGGAAAGGAAAGGAAAGGAAAGGAAAGGAAAGGAAAGGAAAGGAAAGGAAAGGAAAGGAAAGGAAAGGAACAGTGGCAATATGAGCATCCATCAGATTTTGAAAAACCTTTTTTTTGTCAATGAAACATAATCATTTCACAATGTCACTGAGGAGAGCATATTAAACACATAGTGTTATTAAACAGAAAAATTTAGCTACCGGTTCACTCCAACAAAGAAAAAAGGAAGAAAGGAAAAAAAAGCCTGTTTCCTCCAAGCCATGCCTCTCTCACACATTTTTCTTCTTTGCAAAGACAATCGCTGAAGATCTGTTAATGAAGACTTCTATTATGTAGGAATGTTTATAGTCATTAGCCTTCAGGCAAAGTTCATCAAAGGAATACAGACAATTACTTTAAAAATACCTGTGGTACTTAAAAACTACCTCAATGGCACTTAACTCATCCAGTTTCAAACTGGAAACTAGTTCTACAGGTTTCTGTAGAATGTGACTGCAAAGCAAGCCATCGTGTGTGTTGCAGATCAGGCCTCCAAAACCATAGGCCTGCTCTGCCTCGGTACAAAATTCCATGTAACACCACATTCCTCACCATGTGAATCACAGCAATCTGCAGCTGCTAGATTTGGGTGGACCACCTTGTTCAGTAGAAATATCAACTGGCTGAAAAAAAGAAGGAAAAACAGAGTGATTTCCTGGCAGCAGACATAAAAGTGACGTATGGAAATGTTTCTTCATACCAGTCATGGTTAGCTGGTGGAACTCATTGCTGCAAGAGTTCATTGAGACAGGTTCCAAGGGAGGCTGGACATCTACCAGTATATTTCTAATCCCCAAGAATTAGACTAGTAAAGCCTAAATATACAGATGAGAATGCTGGGAGACATAAAACATCACATATTTCAGGAATTAAACCACCTTATTATTCTAATAGATGGCTTGCAGGAGAATCTTCTGATGAACTACACATTTATTTCACCATTATTTCTAATTGGCTAACACTGATTGAACGTGACCATGTTCGATGACTGACAGTGTGACAAATTGACAGCTGCTCCTGCAGCAGTTTATACCAAAAGTGAGTTGTTGTCATGTCATCCCACCATTCTTTTTTTTTGACTCCTAACATTAATTTTAAAGCTATGGTGTTTAGCTAGCAAATCATCTTAGCTTCCAGCTTCCAGGAACAATCAGTGGTTTATTCCTAAATGTCACAGAACCTTTGATCCTGATGATAACCTGATTTTGTCTGTCCTGCATGCCTGGAAGAAGACCACTGCATGTTAGAAATGGTGGAATTCATGTGTGGAGCTTATATCCTGCTTCACATTGCATTAATTAGATCCAGAAAAGTCAAAGGGATACAAATCTATTAACTCAAAATGCAGTTCAGTGAGAATAATTCATACAGAGGTATTGATTTGTGTAATAGCAGTCTGCAAAGAGGAATCCTTATAGTCACAATTCACTATTGATGCTGTTTCCTGAAATCTACTGTTCCTTATAACGGTATTAGTTTATTGCATCTGTTTGGTGTTAAAAGTGTATAAAGCAAATTTCTATTGCATCTGGCCTGTAGATATTTGATGTGTATTACTGAACTATTGCAATGAAGCAATGTTTAAGTTGTTAGTGGATGTGAAATTTGAAATCAGAGGTTTTTGCTTCAGATTTAATGTCAAGATACCTTTCAGTCTTTGTGGCTGTAACTATTCACTATACTAAAATATAACACTGGGAGTCTTCTCCTGTCCTGATCCTGTAGTCTTGTCATTGGGAACTCTTCATAATGGGAAAAGGCAAAAGAAGCAAGCTCTGCTCCACAGCACAGCCCTGCTTACCTGCATTCTTGAGTGAAGCGTGGCTTATATAGAAGCACAGAGTTCCTATGTTTCAATTTTTTATTCCTTTTTTCCCCATATTCAAAGACCCTTTAATTTCTCATTTATAAGGATTCTGTCTCCAAATGATCAGTCTGGGTCACAGAGGTTTATGTTAATTTTCCAAACACTTAAAAAAAAATAGTATTTTCAGCACTAAAACATTTCTTACAATACCTGAGCATGTATAATGGGGGAAAACTTATACATAATTGAAAACACAGGATCTAGCACTAGAAAGATTTTTAGGCAGCCTTATATAAGTAAGCTTCTGCACAAGTTTATTGGCTGTAACTTCAATGTCATTGCGGAGTGGTGGTGCAGCCTTCCCCATCCCTCGAGTGTGGTACCAGTAGGTGAGGCGTACAGTTTCCTTTCCTATTGCAGTGCATTTAATCCAGCTCCCAGTCTCTGTCTCCTCAGCTGTCTTAATTGATACAATCTTTGAGTCGATATCAATACTTATTTTCAATTTAGTAATTTCCTTTTTAGGCTTTATTTTTTATTCTTTCACTTGAGAAAAGAGAACATAAATAGTTGTTCTCACATTCTCTTTTCATGTTAGCTCAGTGAGTGCTTTGAAAATATTTCTCTGCTAGGAGAGTAGGAAAATAGCTAGACTGGGTTTACCATAAATGTTTAGGGAACCGTTGCAAAATCTATGCATTTTGGCCAATCTTCAGGTGATGCTGTGCAGTGTAGTGGCATTATCTGTCCCAGCAAGAAACTTATTTTAGAATACAACTTCCATTGAATGGTGGAAATTCTGTGTTTCTCACTACCAGGGAAACTGATTGCTGTGTCCCAGTCTGAGAGCACATTATAAACAATAACACACATTCTGAACTGGGCAGCACAGTTTGTCTAAAACCGTAGAAGAAATGAAAGACTGACTGATATGCTAAATAGACAGAAAGGGAAATCAGGTGCAAAACATCATTTGGAGATATTCCAAGAAAAAAAGAAGCAGTATAAAACCCCTCAAATGTAGCTAAGTGATTATTTGGTTTGGTTTGTATTGTATTTTGTATATTGTGGCTCTTGCATTGCAAAGAATGTTAGTATATAATGGTAAAAAAAGTATTACTGCAGACAATGAATACTCTAAAAAGAGTTTATTTGGAGGATAAGCGTTAAATATGTTTATGATTCAGAGTGCAAATAGACATTCACTTGGGTGTAGCAGAAAAAATAGAACTTTTCAAGACTAAAATGTAGTTTCTCAAGTTGCAATTTTAGAATGATTTTCCATTTATTATATGCATTCAGATTAATCTTAATTTTAAATTGGTTAGAGAGCCCTTCAGTACTAATCAACATATTTTTCCAAGTCATACATATTCTTCCTTTCTTTGAGTCCTTGAATTTAATAATGTTAGGATTTCCTCCTGCAAAGACGGATCTGCTAAATAAATTTAAATGAACTCAAACACAAAAAAAAGAATGAAACCCATGAAAAATACAGTTTGATAAGATCATGAGTCTGTGAGTCTGAATCTATAATCTCCAAACATAACAATTTGAAATTAAATCTGAATTGACATATTCTTCAATTGTCATTCAGAAATGTTACCTCCTTTCTTTAAAAACCATTTCCCCAAGCCCATAACCTGAATATGAAGTTCATATAGGAAAATATTCTAGAATAAGGCTATTATTATACAAGTCCCATAACTCCCACGGAATTTCCCTTACGAAAGGGAACTCCAGGCCGGCCAGTTGGCTTTCGCATCGTCTTTGCTGGTAGAGACATTCAGTGGGGTTATTATTGTGGGTAATACCCCATATGCTTCCTGCATTAAGAAGGTGAGGGGAGATGAACACCTGCCATGACATAACTCATAATGAAATTCACTCTGCAAGGTAGAAAAATCCTAAAAAATGAGTGGAAAGTCTCTATTTCTGAATTTGAGAGTGAAGTTGTAGAGAGCACTTCCAGCCAAAAAACAATTGGGTTTTGAAATGAATGACAGGGACAGTCTGTATCTTGCATTTGCAAAAACGCAGAGAAGGTTAGAAAAGAAAAGGAAAGGAGTTGCCAGATTTTAAAAACAGGCTAGCAAATTCTGGGTTTGGATGGCAGTAGTGACAGACCACACCAGTTTCTTTGTGTTGAGCACCATGCAATCACAAACCTTCAAACGCCCCACCACAGATGGTTTGTAGAAATGGCAGAATGAACCGACACTTAATAATGTAACTGTACTTAGAAGCAGGTTTTATGATGCCAATTACAGAACACATCTGCTAAAATGTAACTGTAAAAAAGAAAGTACAAATTACAGACCTCAACTCATTTGAACGTGTGGGACGATCCTGTGGCAGTAGCCGGGAGGCATGGCAGGAGAGGGCAGGGGTATCACTTTCCACTCAGCATCTGCCATAGCTCCTGCTGCAGGCAGGTGCTGAGCTGGACAGACCTCTGGTCTGACCCATCGGTGACTTTTCATATTTTCAAAACTGAGCAAACAAAAAGGGCACATGAACTGAGTACTCCTCTGTTTTAATTTTAGTTGGTTCATCCACCATTTCAAACAGAGCTACATGAGTGATTTATTTTTACAAAAGAAGCAAACTACACTTTTACCTCTAAACCTTTCCCAGGTTTGATTGGGTGTATTTCACAGGGTGAAATTTAGCCAGTGTGAAAGTGCCGTAGGTGTGCAGAATGGAAAAGCTGACAGGCTTCTAGCTATAGATGTGCTAGCAACCCAACTCAAATGTATTGTCATTAACTAAGCAGATGAAACAGAAGACAGAGAGAAAAATTAGCTCAAGTTCAGTGGTTACTTGTTGCAAATTTGTAAATGGGTTCTCTAGTAGAGGTACATAAAATAATGCTCCTGTTAAAAGTTATGTGGAAAATAAAGGTTCTCAGCAAGCTAATTTTACTCTCTTAACAAAGCACGGTTTCAAGCTATTCTTGTTAACCATCCACCCACTTTCTTTTCCTTCACCACCTCAGATTTGCAGATAGGAGGTACAATTACAGTCCTTTGTTTCATCCTGAGATCTCTTTACAAAATAAAGTCTGCTTTTATCCTGTTGAAACCTATGTGCCTTCTTCCATTGTGTAAAGCTAAAGCAGTTGAGGTCTAACTTTAAAGTAATCCTTTGTGCTGCCTTTTTATCCCTTCTCTGCCTCTTTGTTGAATGTATAGCCGAACTGTGTGCCTTCAATTGAACTTTTCCCCTGCCAAATCACACACTTAAAGCAGGAAAAAAGAGGCTGGGGTGAAATTCTGGCCCCACTATGCTTAATGGACTTTAACAAGGTTAGGTTTCCACTCTAGTGGCCATTGGTCTCTGAGCTGCTCCTTTTAGTCCGGACAGAGATGCTTTTCCCCGGCTAGAATGGAAGCACTCCAGTGCAAATTTCTGGTGTAGATGGTCCACCACAGCCATCAGGGCCACGAATTTGTCTGATATAACTGGTTTTGACACTGTCACTTGACACTGTAGCGGGGTCATGGTCTAAGAATTTAAGTACCCCAGTCTTAACTTATATGCAGTTCCTAATATGACTCCAAAAGAGTGAAGCTAAAGAAATCATGTATTTGTATTGAAATTTATTTGTATTTCTTCTTCTTTACTGGCTTTTCTTCATCTGCTAGAATATGCCAGGCAGATTTTTCTAGTGTACTTCATGGGGTGTTCTGGGCATTTGTAGCAGAAGATGGTGGAAGGAGGTATTGAAATACCTTAAGCCAGTCAAAAATAATTTAAAAAGAAGAAAAAGACAAAAATTACCAAAATAAAGTTGACCACAGTACAGGGGATCCTTGCCACTGAGCTAGCCAGGGCAGAGGAAGGTGTTTGTCTGCAAGCTCAGTGTAGTGGAGTTACAGGAACAGAAAAGCTGAGGCATAAATGCTGGAGCGCTTCTCATGGTAGACTGATTTTGCTTCCATGCCTGCAACACAGCTGTTCTCTGAAGAAGCCACAGGAGATGCGATTGATGGCAGGGTTGTCAAAAGAGTGTGTGCCTGAAGACTAAACTCTTCCCCCTTCCTCTGCCAGTAGCTTCAGACGGTGCTGATTTCCTGGCCATCTTCTTCATTTCCATTAAGTAATCCCACTGAGCTCACACTGAGCCCTCAAGGCAGCACATGCTTTGTGTTGAATCAAATCCACAGGGATGTAGAGATTGGAATAGATATGGTTGATCAAACAGAATAGGCAGCTTCACATTTCTGTATCTTTTCCTTCCTTCCTCAGTGAGCCCCAAGTTGCACACCACGATTTTCCTGGGACAAACTGCTTCTTCCTCACTCAGTATGAGCTCCTCTCTGTAGCTAAGGCATCATTTTTTTCTGAAATCAGTACTATGAAAATGGTTAGACTTCTATAAGCCTTTCTACTTCCAATGAGAGGTGCAGGGCACTTTGAACTTGTTCACAGAAAAGCTGTTTCATTGTCCAGGGACATAGCCTTAGTCTTCCTATCACCATCTTCAGCTTAAAAGGAAATGCAGTTCCACTGTGATCGTAGTATCATCGTTTTCTCCCTTTGTATTTCTCTGCAAATATTTTTCTTATTCTGTTCTCCTGACACACAAGGAAGTTGATTTTTGTCTTCCAAATACAGCTATGAGATGGATACTAAAAGACATCATAGACATTTCTGGTGTTTGCAATTTGCATAGGATGTTGAGAAATTGGAAAGGCTGCAACATGATTTGAGAGCCGGAGAAAATGTCTAAAACCCCTCAATCTGCTTAAGTTATCAAAAAGAAGACAAAGTGGTGACCTGATTGCTGTGTTTAAGTACATCTGGTGGAACATTTTGACGTACACTCATCCAGAACGGGAGTTTCATGAGGACTGAAACAACTAGTAAATGTCAATGAATTCAGAACATAGTTTCAGCTAAAAGTGGAAAATCTTTTTGTTTTGGTACTTCTAAAGCTAAAGATTACTCCTGCATTTGAAAAGACTTAAATTGGAAAATTTAACTAAGTGAAAAGAAGTTAAATAAAAGGGCCTACTTAATAATTTTGTGTTGACCCAAGCCTTTTGTTTACTGGGCTTACTCATTATGTTGATAATAACTGTTCTAGAGTCCAGCTATCATTGTGTTAATTATTCTAGAGCTAAAGAGACATCCCCTGAGCTGGGCTTTGTACTCTGAAGCTGATGTAATAATAATAAAAAAGAAAAGCAACAAGACTCTGGAACCATCTGAGCATTCTTGGATATACAAATAACCACTTCTAACAATGGGAAAGTTACAGAATGGCCTACCGTCGTGTTTCAATCAGACAGTTTGTCTCCTGAGAAGGAGAGGGAACATTTAACCAAATATTAGTATCATAATTATTTTTCACCCTTAGAGATGATTTCTGCAGTGACCTTTGGCTGGAGTATTTTCACTCTCTCCAATTTTTAGCTTTTTGGTCTGAAGATGCTCAGTTTTATAAAAAGTATTTGCTAAAATAATTATTCTGAAGATCTCTGCAGAATAAGCAAAATGTTTTAGTTCATTTAATCTCTCAGGTACAAAGTTGTAGTAAATGGAAGAAAAATAGACATCCAGGATGAGACTGTTGAGGCAATCGGGGAAACCGAACCCACAGAGAAAAGACCCAAACTTTTTTCTGCATGAGGAATCTCAAGCTCAGGGTCTAGGGGAGAGAAGGAAAAATTATTAAATGAGAGGACATTTTTAAAAAATTCTTATGAAGCAGTCACGTGGTGCTTATGCAGTTCTTGTACCAGCACTCTGCTTTTTAGAAGAAATGGTAGTATTTGTCTCTCACTCTACAGAATACCAAATTTAATGGCAAGAAAAATTAACAATCTCCAGCAGCAGGACTTAGTCTGCTCCATAGGCCAGCCAGCAGCTCTGGACTCCTCCAAGCTGTTCTGAAAAAGAAAGCATTTGGCTAATTGGACAAAGGTGCTTGGTGGAGCTCTGAAATAATCACTACCATCCCTCATCTTTCCCAGCCCTAAATCTACATTTGAAATCTATCTTTTAATCCTGTTTTTTTGGCAGAACATCTTTTATCTCCTGCCCTCCATACTAAGAAAAATTCATCTGCATGTGAGTTTAAGTAAAAGTTACTATTTATAGTAGTTTTAAGTGGTTTATATTGTCTAAATTTTTACTATACTGTCATGATAAATTTACGGGCTTTTTTCCAGTTCTCGCTTTGAATAAAGGCTCAGATGTGTGCTCTGCTTATATTGTCCGACTACTGAAGTTGGATGATTTTTTTTCCTTCCAGTAACAAATACCTTTACCCCTTCCTATCCTTTTCTAAAATACAATCTAAGGTCATTCAGAAACAGTTGCAAATTTAACTAGAATTTTCTTTAGTTGTTCCCACCAAGTGAAAAATCAAGACAAATTTTGAAAATTAGACATTTCCAAATGCTTTAAATCTGAGGGTATGGTTCACAGCAAATTTAACGTGCCCCTCATAACTTGGTTTCACCACTGTCAGTGCACCCATAGTTAGGATGTAATGTAGTAGTTCAAATATTTGCTTAAAAGATACCCTACTCAAGCCTTCTGCCTTCTTTTTTGGAGTATTTTCAGCCTTTTCCTGTGCTATGATGATTCTCTCTATCATTATTTGTGAACTCCTGTTTAAATTCTTAAAATATCTAATAAAAATTAATGTTACTTCAATTAGTGAAAGATGAAATAATTGTATTGTATATTCTGGTTCTGTGGTTGTATAGAAAAAATAAATATTTCTACAACCCACTATCCACACACTACATTTTGGTGATGTTTTCCTGGATACATTTTGTTGAGTTAATAAAGAAATTTGATGCTGTGTTTTGGGTAGGGGAAGGTCTAAAAAGGTGGCTAGGTTAGTTACTGGCCTAAGGACTGCTTACTTCTTAGTGACCATTCAATTGATAATATGGTTTCTTAATGACTGTTTTATTTTGTTTTAATTCCATGGTTGTTGTGACAGAATGAATTATCAGATGTAGGAAAAAGCCAAAGCATCTGGGTTCAATTAATCATTAACCTTCTTATGGTATGCAGGGAGCTCTGGCAGGAGTGTGGAGAAGGCTCTAAGGCACCTATAAGTTGGATTCATTTGATGCTAGCACAACAAGATTTTAGGAATTTCTGAAGTATCAAGAAAGGACTTTTCTAATAAGATTGACAGACTGCAGGACAAATTAAATAATCCTTCCATTCTGACCAAACCTTGCCATGCCCACTTCAGGAAAAAATGTAGTTCAAATAAAAAAGGACAGCAGAGAGAGTAATCTGAGATCTTGAAGACATGGTTTATCCAGAAAGAATAAAATGATTTGTACCTGGTGGGAGGATTTGAAATATACAAAGAGGAAGAAAAAGATTTCATTTCTTGGTTAGTGAAGGACCAGTCAAAAAGGAATAGTCTGAAAACACAGTATGAAAGGTACAAGTTCCAAGAAGACAACTTTCTAGTCATTAAGAAGTGAAGAACACGCTCACATATTCCTCTCAGTGACAGGACAGACATACCTCAAAATAAGCTAGGGTTGACTGTGCAGCACTATCCTGTTTCACCATATGTTCTCTGAATGAGGGAAATTTAAGTTCTGGTCATCTTCCTCCAGATGAGTGTTGTAAACTTTAGACCAGCAGTTTCCAAATTGGAAAATGAGGTGTGAGCACAATGAATATAAGTTACCAAGCCCAAAGTAATAAGCTCTAATTCTGCAGGACAGTATCAATACCAGTCTTGGGACTGGTCTAGGAAAGGCAGCAGGGTAAGGAGTCAGACCCAGTAATGCATGGGACAGGGCCGATTTATGTTCCTGATGCTTAGTAATATAAACACTGGGTATACCCAGTATCTACCCAACTGATTGTGATTTGGTCCCTGATCTAGTAGGAATGCACTTATATAAAATAGTACAGCTTCAACAGAAGAAGCCAAGTCTGCCCACTTGCTCCCTGAATACTTTCTAACTTTCAAGCCCTTTCAAGATAAGGGTTAAAAACTTTTATCTGGAGAATTATTTAGCTACTCTTTGATATAGTACTTTAACCCCTGAACTACTGGATAAAAAGAGCAGAAGAAGGATCTTCACATCAAAAGTTTTGTGAAAAATTTAACTTTAAGAGTACCAAAGAAAACTATTGTATGAATTCAGCAGAATTTATATATAGCTTTATGGTGAATGAAACTGAACTTTTTTATTTTTTTAAATAGACCTTCTTACCATTGTAAAATGTTGCTAAGTCTTTCTTCGAGTACTTTTGATTACATTACAGTGTTAATATGTTTAGGAATACAAGGTTAGATTTCAGGTTTGGTCATGATCTCTGTGAATGTAATGTCTCCATTCTTTTCTGGAAAGATATGACCTGACAACACTTATTACCCTTATGACAGCAATGTTGTAAGTACTGTTTAGTTGTTTACTGTTGTTTTAAGTGATTTCAGGAGACCAGTGGACAATGCATCTCTCTAGCTTCTTTTACAAAGGAACCAAAAAATTAACTGTGTCATGATTCTAGAAGACAAAGAGTGAAACAAGAAAAAAAAAACAACCACATCCTGTTTTAAAATTAGGGCGCAATACGTGTACATACCTTTTTTTGACTCTGCCTACCGATATTAAAATGCAGTATCAATTGCAACAGACCTGATTATTATAACATTTATCAAAGTGCCAGGGTACTATAACAGTCTCCTGTACTCTTTATGAATTATAAGAACATGTTTAAAATAATATCTTCATCCTATTTATTGCTTAGCTATTTGGAGTGAAACTGTGGTCTTATCACATATAAGTACTAGTAAAGAGATTATTGATTCTAGCATATAGAAACTACACGTTCCTCAGACAGCTCAAACAAGTACTTATACCCACCTCTTAACTCCCCACTACCCAAAGCGGATAACAATCATTTTCTGAGCCATGGATCTGACTGTCATCCTCCACTACATAGCTATCAGTGAAGGTATTGAAAACTAGAATGGTGAGGAAGGTGAGCCTATCACTGTAAAAAGAGAAACACAATAAGCAACGTAAGTGGAAGCAGGCAAAAAAAAAAGTCTGCAAAACAGAAATAAAAGAATGCTTTTGGTATTTTCTTCTTCTATGCTATCATTTGTTGCTGTCATTCCTCATTTCAAGAAGCAAGTTTGCCCAGTTTAGCATACTTATTTATATTAAAGAAAACAAAATTGGCACTTGTAAAGAGCAATATGTTCAATTTTTAATGGGGAGAAAAAGTTGTAAGAATCTCAAAAGCAGATGAAGGGCTGTTGAAGCCTATAGCTGTGACAATGCTTGGGGGAAAGTCTGGAACAGCAGGGAGGAAAGTGTCAGCCAAGAAACCTGAAAAATAGTCCAAATATCATAATAAAGTCCTTCTTTTAATAATGTGGTTTTAATTTTAATAATATATTATTATTTGGTTTGTTTCTTAGGGACCTGTGTTTATTACAAAGCATTTCTTGAAGCTGTCAGTCTATGAGAGCTCCCCTTAACTCCCTCAAAATGCAGTTTTAGCATGTTTCCTTTGTTTTCAGAGGGTACACTAGTAACCACATATTACTATAGGCATTAAATAGGCCACCCACCCTCCAAAGAAGTACAGTCCACATTTCTAACTGCTCTTTATGGTAGTTAGCCTAATGTGAACAATGTTGAGGGGTGCAATGAAACATTCTGTGCATCACCTGACTTCAAATTCAGGGAGGATCTGTTCTGTTAAACATCTTTGGTGTTTGACAGCTATTCATTCAGTCAAGGAAAGTTACAGAGGAGCTGATTTAGGGCTGATGAGAAAGGAAAGGTGCCACCCGCTGTATCATCATCAGAACTGGTGTCCAGATTCCCTTTGGTCATGTCTGCCTATGCATGGCCTTCAAGCTGCTCTAATTACTCATTGCTCTCGAGTTTATCACTCACACATGCTGCATGACTGTGACCCATGAGCAATGTTTGCAGTGGTGGGAGCCTCATTTTCTGTCTGACTCCAGAGAGTTCATGTTTTATCTTGTAACTCTCTGTTCTTCCCATCTGCATCTGGCCAGCTGTGCTGGGTCTGTCCAGCAGCAGACACATGGGCACAAATGAGGTCTTTGAGGAAGTACATGGGTGTGCATATGTGCATGTGCAATTTTTTATTACAAGCTGGGTTGGCAGCTTTCTTTACTTAGAGTTGCCTGACACTTTCCACTATAAAATCTTATTTCCAGTTGCCAAATTTTAACTATTCAGTCTGAAATGGTTCAAGTCAGTAGCCCACCTCAGATTTAAAAGATTTGAAGTTATCAGGCAAGACCTTTCAGTGATCTGAAAGTTAAGTAAGTTATAAAGTACTTTATAAGCAGTACATTTCTTTTCCCACATTAAAAAAAAAAACAACAGTTCTCTGGTGAGCACTCATGCCTTCACAGTAGCAGGGATGACTGCCAGCTTGGCTGGCATATTGGTGACTGCTAGTCTAGGTGAATACTCTTTCAGTGATAATGCATCCAAATCTGCCTGAGATTTAAGCCAACACTTCAGAAATTGCAGCCTGTCTTGTAACTGCAACTTCATTTGCTGCTGCTTCTGCAGCCACATGAGAGAACATGAACTGGTTGTAGGCTGCTCTCTAGTGTCTCTTCATTGACTGGGCTCCAGATTGTATTGCTGTCAAAATTCATGTGTCTAACATCTGTCCTACAAGTCCTTAGGACATGCCTTACAAGGCATCATGTATTCACCAGATACACCTGGTAATTGCAGATTTGTGTATTCCATCTATGGTCACCTTTCAATGATCTAAAAGTGCCACGGACCATTCTCTAGCTCTGAGACCTGGTGTCTTGGCTGCATCCATACCACGTAACACTTGGCCTTGGGTCCCAAAATACGTGCAATATATCTGTGCATCTAATGTAAAAGGTTTTGTTTGTGATATGCCAAAATTAATGTACTGAGCTGGCTCTCTCTGACGTACTGAATTCCTGATCTGCTTATGCATTGTAGCCGTTTATTTGATATTTCTCAGCATTCAAAAGCCCAATCGGAGCTACTTCTCTGACCAGAACAGCAGATAGATGGAATACACAAATATATCCAGGACAAAAATTCTGTGCAGAAAAAAGGAAAGGTCATCTGTAGTGAAACTCACATGTTCAGTAACCATATATTCAGTCCGACTGGTGAGGGGGACAAAGTACCTTAGAAAGACTAGAATGGGTCCATCACAGGAAGCAGAAAAGTCCTTACTTACCAAAGACTACTCTTCTCCAGCCAGAACCCAACACTTCTCCCTGCCATCACAGTGCTATCAGCAAACACTAACTCAGCCTATCCCTTCTAGTGATAATGAACAAAGACGACGACCACTCTAAGTGTGTTATCAAGTTACTTCATTTGTTCAAGTGGAAGAATTTTTGTCTGGTGTACCGGGAGATCAAAGGGCGGTTACATAAGGTTTCTGTTCTCGTTTTTTAAAATTTCCTTTAAAAGAAAAATACCAGACCTTCTTCACACATGAAAGAATTGTAATCCAATAGCATATTCCGAATTTAGGAAATTCCAGAATAAAAGGCATTTCCATCCTGATAGTGTTCATGTTTAAAATGTAATTTTATAAAATATAAATATAGGAAATACTACATAGCTTGCATTGGTATAAAACACAACCAGGCATTTTTTTTTTACAAAAGTCTTAATCACAATGTGTGTTATTCTTTGTTTCCTAATATGTAAACTTTTATTACTGTGTCTGCTTTACAAAATTTTCTTGAACTGGATTTTTTTTAATTAGTTCCCTATTATTTTCCAATCAACTGATAAAAAAAATCCTCAGTTTGATCCTTCCTTCTGTCTAGAATAGACATTCATGAATAATGAACCTAATCACTCAGATATTTTCCTAATTTTAATCCAATAAACTATGAATTACTTCAATCATAATTATTAGAAAAGAAGTTGCATACATTAAAAAAAATACATACTACAATGTAATACCAGACTGAAAAGCCAATAGTTTTAATAATTTTTAGTGTTGTGAAAGAGAGAAAAAAAAAAAAGCTCATACTGTCTTCAAGCAGAGCAGCTTTTAGGAAATTTTATCAACAGCAGCTGTCACAGATGGGTTATGTTAGTTAAGAAGATTTCAACACAGGGGGAAAAAAACCCCATGCTTATTTAAAGGAGAAGAATATCGGCTCTTTTGCTAAGAGAATATATCATGTTGGTATTGTCTGTGTTTGCTTAGACAGGAGTAAGGAAGTGTAGTCCATAAAAATATAGTTCAGAGCACTTTTTCACATCTAAAAAAGCTGCATCTATTCAAATACTCAGTGATTAAACAGAGCACAATATATCATTTCACATATTTTGAGAACTTCGTAGGAGACTGGATGTGAGAAGTGCTAAGATCATGAAGCCAAACACAGAATTCTTTAGTCAAAAGATAATACTTTATTGCCAGATTAATTTCTGAACACAATAGATATTTTTATCTTAATGTATTACAAATTGATGTAGTTATTTATTTTTACTTGAATCTTTACAAAACTTTAATTAAACAAAACTATTCTCCACAGAGTTAGCATAGACAGTCACAAACCAAAAGGTATTAATAGTCTAAAAATGAATAGAACTTTGTTTTACATGATCTCACAATTTATGGTTTTAGTTATGTCAATAGAATTAACTGGAGTGGAGTCAGTGCTTTCTGTAATCTGTGTTATAACACAGCTCTTCATGAAGTGAAAATGATGATGGTTATATTTGTCAAGTTCACTGCATAGTCACATGGAAGAGCTAATTAGCATCAGAACACTGATTTAAGAAATATTTCTCTGTCATCAGAACCTAATAATTAACTGTTTCAGTCTTTGCTATCAAGATGATGTTCTTCAGTCTGTCTACAGAGTGTAAAGCATATAGATGGAAAAATGCAAGCATGTACGGAGTACTCTCATAATCACAGAACGGTTTGGGTTGGAAGAGTCCTTTAAAGATCATGTAGTCCAACCACCCCCCTACTGTGGGCAGGGACATGTTTCAGTAGACGAGGTTGCTCAAAGCCCCATCCGACCTAATCTAGAACAATAGCGATGATGGGGCACCCACAACTTCTCTGGGCAACCTGTTCCAGTGCCTCACCACCTTTATCCTAAGAACTAGAACTTGGTTCCACAATTTATGTTCTTGTGGTGGACTTTCAGCATGACAGTCAATAAAAGGTTTCATATTCTGGACGAAACTAAGGTTTCATATAACCTGAGGTTAAGGTGGGACCTTGGCTACACGGTCTAGACACTACTACATGAATGGTGGTAGTATTCCCAATCTCCTTATCTGAAGAACAGGCCAACTCTTTGTATTCAAATTCAGCATCTGAATCTATTTTACGGAGCAGGTGAAGTATATGCGAGGGTCAGCACGCTCCTTTGACTGTGTCTCTTGTGCTCCTGTAGGCTGATGTTATCCACACCTTCCTAAGGCAGCTAACTTTCTCAATTTATTGGTTAGGGAATGCAGAGTCTTGATTCGGTGTTATGAATTCCATTTCCTAACACTGTCACCTGCAAGTCAGGTGTAGTTAAGGCACATCAACATGCTCTTCTCAGAATGTGCCGAAGCAAGAGAACATTAGTCACACTAAGTACAAATATTTAAACTAGAGTTTGAACTGCACAAGTTGCTGGGTGCAGAGGATCAACTGGAGAACAACAAATATCCTCATGCACTTAGCCATGGCTATACTGCTTTCCAAAACAATGTTTTTTTCCTTATACGTGATATTTTGATATCTTGAATATAATAGAAATGTTTCTTTAACTACCTGTCTGACATAACTTTGCTTTGGGCAAGGAGGTGTTGGAGGAATCTTCGGAGAGCAGTTGATGACTGTAATGTGTAGAATAGAAAGTTTAAACTCAAGGGAACCCAGTTTTGATAATCACCTTGTAAATCGGTGTTTCTAGTACAAGCACAAGAGTTGAAAATGTGGGGAAAGAAAGGGTTTAGATACATCTCTGAACTACAGTTTTTTGGAGAACGTGCTTCCTAAAATGTGTCTCTTGGCTCTTTGAGGACTAAGAACTTAATCAGTTTTCCTTGTTGTCATCCTCCTTTATTCAAATGGTCTGAGCAATATAATTAACTTGGAAGAGTTATAATCAGTCTGCAGTTAGCTTGAAGTTTGCTTCCTGCATTTTAGGTCAGCCAAGTCCTGTGTTCCTAAAATTGTATCTGTTATTTCTAACACGATTGATCTAATAAATACATAAAGGCCTCCCCAAATCCTTGGCTTGTGTTATTGAAAATCACAGCCTAAAGGAATCTGTTGGAGATGTATCCTTCTAAGCATGTCTGTAAGTTCTTTCTGGATATCTGCTAAGTATAGAGAGTTTTCTAAACTCTTTTTAAGATAAGGCATGGGCAATTTTATGTGGGAGCTGTCATATAACACATTGTAAAACTTTTTAGAGTTTAAAACATTTCACTGTATCAAGAGGTCAGAAAGATAGGAGATTTGGGGAAAGGAATGTGTTAGTTTGCTTTTAAAAAAGACAAAAGAAAGGGCCAGTAAGTAATGCATACTGAAGCTACTAAGTGATTAAAAGGTGCAAAATTATAAATAAAATGTTAATAATATATAACAGTAATTTCATCCTCAGTCATAAAGATTTTGTATATTTTTGTATATGTTCTTTATGTGCACAACAGCAATATATTTAATACTGAAAGTAATGTTATTTTGATAAACACTATTTCAAAAAATTATAATTTAAGAATCATTCAACATTTACAGATAATAAAAAAGCTCAGTAGCAAAAGCATCTGTCCTAAATGGCTCATAAAACCGACATCTAAGCAAAATAAAAATCTTTGCTTCAAACTGATGGTAAAATTGAATTTGTTTGAATGTGAGGTCTTCAAGATGCCCAGTGAACCCATAAAAGTGGAGTCAGCTTTTGAATGTATATCAAGCCATCATCAAAAGAACTCACTAGAACTAGAAGTGGAATAGACTATCAATTACTTCTGCTTAGGAGTGAATGATGTCAATAGCAAGAAATCCAGACAGAAATGTTATTTACTTTCCTTAATCAGCGTTAATCAAATATAGAGTACAAATTTCAGATTGCTATTTTTCAAAATACATTTGAATGAAATATTAAGGGCAAACCATCCTTCTGCCTAACAACTTCTTTCTTCTTTTTTTTCTTCTTTCTTGTTAGCATTGTGAGAGGATCTTAGCCTAGCTCTTATAAAGTACTGTACTAGCCCAGACCACAATGCTCATTTTCCTTTTTTCCTTAAGCTGTGATTTAAAAAGGTTTAACAGCTACATTTCCATTCATGTAGCTGTAGTGGAAAAGCTAAAAAGCACATACAAAAGGGAGTACAGCTTTCTTGTTCATGCTTCCATCAGGCAAATGCTGTTGTTTGGTAGACCAGAGGAGGAACTTCAGACTGTTTTTTGTAACATTTTCACCCAATCTCCTCTTCAACAGCATTAACTTACTTAGCAGAGTTGAAGTCATTCTGCCAAAACACGGTGTATCTTTGGCATTCCCAGATAATCAGACACAGAATATATTCCTGTAGGTATACTTGAATTCTGAAATAAGTACTTACTGTAGTATAAAATACACTTGGGCAGCATTTTCATTACAGCACTTAATCCAGTTGAAATCTGTATGAGTGCCTCAGAATTCCCCCAAAGAGTATCGTGTTTGCAAAAATAGATTTGACAGATGTACAATAGGTCATGAAGCATTTAACAGAGATAACACCTCCAAAACGTAATTACTTCCACAATGAAATGAATAAAAGAAAGGTGTAGAGACTTCAATAAAATAAGTCTGAAACACTACACATTTTATTGAAGTACCTAAGACATACTGATCTTTCCCAGAAAAGAGCTGAACTTTCTTACAAAGCGAAGGTGGAATATCGGCACTCAGGACATGGCTTCCAAAATCCCAATTATTTTAATGTGACTGTATGACTTTTAAGACATAGATTGGTCAGAGAAGTATTTTAGTTGGGTTTTAAATGACTTCCTAAAGTCTAGGAAAATGATTCTAATGATTTATTTTCAAAACCACCACACCTCATTACAAGACAGAACAGAAAAATTCTGAAGAGGTTTTCAATTGCCAAACTAGTTTAAGAATTAAGATAAATCTGGAACTTTTGAAACTTCTACTGTCTTTTTGAGATTTCAAAATTATGGAAAGCCATGCTCACAAAGACAATGATTTCCATTTGATCACTTCAGATGGTGTTTCTACCTTCTTTGATGAAGAGATTGTAAACTATGGAAAACATACAGGTACAAAAAAATATGCTAAGAAGACAGGCACCTGATAAGATGTCTCATTAAATATAAATTCTCTTATATCTAAAAAGAAACATTTAATAACATAGGAAACATGTTTTCAGCATGGAAAACTGTAGAGATTTTATACAATTACCAAATTGAATGGTATAGTGTCCTTTTTCTGTTTATATAATAGCAAAATGCTTCAGTGCTAGGTGTCTGACCTGCATAAGCACCTATAGCTGTTTCTTAACTGCAGTTTGTAAATCTGTTAGCTCTTATTGCCTAATAACAGCTGCCAGGTGATCAGAACTGACTAATTTGCTTTATATACTTCTTCTTCAATAGCCATCAGTTGAATAGGCAGATCTCTTCTCATTGTGATGCCTCCTGTCCTGAAGCTTTTCAAAGATGTCAAGACCCTTTCCAGCAGTAAAGCTGCAGTTTGTCTCCTTCTCTCCTCTCTTCAACACAGGCAACCACCCCCAATCCAACCCAGCCCCATGGTAAAATTTACACAAAAGAGAAAGAAAATCTCTTGCCCTCCAGGCCACCCCCACAGCAAGTGGAGTCAATGGAAGTTTTGCCAATAACCACAGTATGCACAACACTAAACTTCCTTTCTTCTAGCAGGCTAGTAAACCTCTTCCCTGCACAATGACTGCTACATATTTGTACCACATATTTTTTGACTACACTTATTTAACACTGGGAAAAGCTGCATAGCCATAAATTTGGAAAGCATTTAATAGGGCTGTTAGGCGTATAACCTCCTGCATATCAGCAGAAGTTACTCAGCTGAAACCTGACGTTTGCTCTGGAAGTGCTATTGAGGCACCATTTTCTTGTACATGGTATGACTGCTAGTAGACATATGGGGTTTTATATCAGAATAATGAATGAAAACTAGACATTTCTTATTTGTAATATATATTATTAAGCATCTGAATTAATGAAACAGAATCTGTGGATGGATGGCATGTTCAGGGAAGCAGAAAAACATTACTGATTATAATTCAACCTTTGACATTCATATTTAGGAGTGGCTGAGGCCAAAGTCTGATGTGTTGCTGGTTTTGTTGTCCTTTATGCATTTCGGTAATAATTTTAACTTTGGAGGAGGGAGAGCAAATATCCATGTGATGTGTGTAATTACAATGTAGAGAAATTTAAGCCAAGCTGCTTCCCAAACATCAGCCTACCTCAGTGTGGATGGAAAAAGGCATCGTAGACTGAGATTCCAGTCAGAGGCAGTCTTTTCTGACTGGAGGAAGAAAAAAGGCAACTGTGATGGAGTTCTGGGATGATCACATCTGCCCATTAGGGGCTGGACATCTATCTCTCTTTACACAGAGCTACCGAGCAGCCATCATTTACATTAAAACTCTCAGTCCATTACCAACAGTTGACCTTGTGACCTTAGTTTAAATGCTTCACATCCCATTACTTTCCTCCTGAGTCATCTACTTTCCTAATATTTTACAATAATGCACTTCAGCATTGTCACAGGTTTCTGGCTGCAATTCTGGAAAATGTTTCCGTTCAAGAAAACACTTCACTGTGTGCTTTATTTTACTTATCTCCTGAAATTAAAATGAAGCATGCCATTACCATTTGCTCTCCATAGAGATAGACTGAAAACACACTTACGTGCTTCTGTCCTGGGCTCTGAACGATGGCAGTTATTTTTTCCAGTCTGTTTCAAACAGAAGAACTAATGTAATCATAAATGCATTGAAATTAAACCCTAATACAGGGTCTTCAGAAGAATGCATATATTCATGTTCCCACTTAAAAAAAAGGTTTATTATACTTGAAAAAGATATTTGAAGGATTCCAGCTTTCTAAAGCACTGCAGTATACTTTTGCAATAGCTTGTTACCCATTACTGAATAGATTTAATTATACTTTCTCTGTAGTAGAATTACAGCTACAGATGTTTTTTTGCTACTGATTGGAACGTCAGTAATAATTTAATTAGATATTATGACAGTTTCCATGGCTTATACGTTAACACAGTTAAATTCTCTCTGTAAACTAATTTTGAGAACAAATGTTTCTGTTCAAAATCTTTTACAGTGGAAATGTTTCAAAGGTAGAAAAAGTTAATTATAAGGCTTTTTTCCCCTTCTAAATCCTCTGAAGGAGTAAGAACATTTTCCATGGAAATATGGTCAGTCACTGAAATGCCAAGGAGACTCTAACTGTAGAACACTGAACGGTATATGGAAAGTATATGAAATTTAAACTACCTTACAATGTAAGTTAAACGGTATATTTATTTATATAACTATAGTGACCCTCAGTGTGTAGAAGATATGCTTTTTACTGTGTGGTTTTCTTGTATGCGAGAACATTGAATGGCTGTATTATATTTAATTAAAAGCAATAGTGGGCCTACCCAGATGTTAAAAGGGCTTGATCTGAACAGTGTGTTGACATCAGATGAATAGGAGAGGCCACCTGCTAGCTCCACTTTTGGCTTTGTGGATGATTTGCATTCCTGTGGCCTGTTGCTCTGCATGATTGCTCTCAGCACTTCACAGCCCCATGAACTGTTTAACATCATGGATACCTTCCAGCCATGCAGGCTATCTCCTTTTGTAACATCAGTGAAAAAGAAAGAATGACCACTTGCATGATTCTGATGGGTAGAGCATGATGTTTTCACTTAGCATATACCACATCAAAGAGGAGGAAATGCTTTTCTATAAACTGGATTAAGATAAAAATTAATCCATTCTTGTCTAAGAGCACTAAAGGACCTTTTTTTTCTCTTTCTGAATGATAATGCTCATAATTTGACACTAAGTACAATATAGTTCAGACTGCAAGAGGTATCCTTGTCTTTCCACCTGAGTACAGAATGTTTCTAGTGTAAATATGTAGAATTTAAATAATTTACTAAATACGTATACTCTCTGAACACTGAGAATCCCTTCAACAGCATAAATGTAGTCATGAACGCAAATGCAACTATTAGACTGCATGTGCTTTATAATTATTACATTACCAGTGTAGTCCTGATTTCTGTCATCTTTCTAAAAAACTGTAAATATTTAAAGTGAGAGGCAAGAAAAAATAGAATCAAAGGGGAAAAGAAATCATTATAACATTTTCCAGCAGGTAATATTGAAAGACAAAAAAGAAATTTCAGATCCATGTTTCCATGTATTGTCCTCTCTTGAGATTATACTTGCTGCATAAGACTTAATGAAAGGTTTCCAACTTCCAACTTCAAGGTTAATGTATCATCACTCAAGGAGTGGAAGGATGCCGTTATCTAAAAATATTCATGGTTATTTTCCAGATTCCTTTGTATTTGTGATCTATATTTATTTTTGCAGTGATGAGTTGACTTCATTCCAGATCTCATTGACATTTCCTTGTACTTTTATGCTTCAGTATTAAATAATGTATCTAGCAGACAAAAAAATCCATCCCGTTAGGGTGTGATAAAAGATAAATTAATTTATTTAAGTTCTAGAAGCAAAAATTAATAGTTACTTTAAGTTTTAGTAGACTACTGAAAAATATGCTCACTTTTGTGTTTGATGTATCTTTTTCATTATGCAGTATGATGATTTAAGGTACAAGACAGAAAAATAAAATATTAATGCACAGCAGATTTATTATAGAATGTGTGTGATAATTAAGTTCTGACTTGATGTTAAAAGATTTTAAAAATATTTTTTCTGAACAGTTCAAATCAACTTTTTGCTATAACCACACAATGACCTTCTTGACAAATTATTAAATTACTTAAGAGTGGGGATAACTGAGCAGGATATATATTCTTAAATGCCTTTTTAGGAACCTAACTCTAAAGCACAGATTTTCTCACTCCTTACTCAGCTAACTCCAGTACATAAAATTCCTACATATTTAAGCTTATCAATTCAAAATTGCTCATGCATTGCAAATTTTATTTCTCAGTATACCCACAGACAACTCAGTCCTAATGTTCAGAAAGAGTAGAAATTTCATTTTGAATTCCAAAATATAAAGTGCACCTAGCACTGATAAAAAATGGGATTTAAGTTCCATCTTTTGGCTGAAAGGGTCTGAACCTGACAGTGTTTCTGAACAATGAAGTCTGGCACTTCAGAAGTTTCAGGGACTGGAAACTGGCAGTTTCTTCTGGCTAATTAAAGTTTTTCATTGCCCGATTAGATGTTTTCTAGTCAGTGGTTGTGGTTGTGATGAAGAAAGTCAGTGGCTCCGTGCCTGCTGACTGGTCAGATTTTCCTCCTGGACAAACTATAGTGACAGCTAGCGAAATTCTGCAGCTAAATAAAAGGGCTCAGCTCTGCCCAGGTAGCACATAATCACTAGCACTGGACTGCTGGTTAAACAGAAGGTACTTGGTTATTTTGGTTTTCCTGAATCAAAAAAAAATTTGCCCCCCAGACTTCCAAATAGTGAAACACCATCAGAGAGAAGAATCTTTTTAATCTGCAATTAAGCATCCTAAACCGTAAACAGGATGATGCCCCACTTACAGCATTTCAATATGACGTGCTCTGGGATGTCCAAGACATCTGCAGTTGGCCTGACAGATGTCAAGGGCCTGCTGGAGACCTATACTCCTCTAGACCAGCAGCCAGGATACAATGGCATCTCAAATGGCAGGAGGGTTTTGTAGGAATGCACATTAAGCTGAGACAATTGAATCCCTGAATCCTAGTAAGGGTGTTCACAGTTGTGATAGCGGTTATCTAATCACTGCAGTCTAGAGAGTGACTGAATTCACTTTGTGCCTGGACCTGGGAACAGGTTTTCCAGCTCCATGGACTGCATTGGCTAAGTCTGCAGCGGCTGCCACCAGAGCTCATGCATCTAGCATTGAAGACAATTGAATGCAGACATAATTGAATTAAAGTGTCCTAATCATGCACTGAATCTTATAAAATGTGATGTTTTTCCTGTACTTCTACCTTAATCAGTAAAACTATATGGATTCAGAGAATATATTGCAACAAATGCAAAAGTTGTAAACTACCTATTTGTAAAGTGACCATGGAAGCCAGGTATTGTACATTTGGATTTCACAAAAAACTGCCATTATTTGTACATACCTTCTGCATAACACCAGGGAAGTGTAGAGAGAAGAGAACAGAGACGCTGACATTATTTCCCTAGTGAGCTGGCTTGCAGCACTGGGTTTAACTAAGAGCTAATATAACTCATGTCCACCACGCTTCTTCTAGAGAGGCCCTACAGGCCTAAAAAAGCTGAAGGACTTGAGACTGGCAGCAAATTAAAGTTTAATATGTACTGCAATTTGTATCTTTTAGAATACTACATCACTTCCTCATCATAACTGTGTGTTAACTGCCATTACATCCAAGTATATGAAGTAATAAATAGGTCCCAAGTGCCAAGTAAATGCTTAAAAAAATCTGAGGCATTTCTTCTCCATGTGGGAATCATCTCTAGTGAACTAGACTTCTGTAAAAAGAAAGTTATTACTGTTGTTCTACAAGTGTTTTCCTTCACTAGAAAGCTGCTATGGAAAATGACAAAGAGTTTACTCTTTTGTTGAGTGCTCTGTAAATGCTGTATGCCTTCTCCAGATACAGCTTTGCAGATGGAAATGGCTGAGGTAAGACCGAACACTTTACTGAATTGTGACCTGCTATAACACGAGTTTTTTTCTCAACCTAATTGTCTCTGTTTTGCACCGTTCAGGTGCTGCAAAACAGCTGTAGGACTCGCTGATCTATGCAGATTTAAATTCTTCTGCGTGCATGAATCCCTACGTCATGAAAAAGGATTGAAAAGCTGTGTACCAACTGACTTTTAGCCATGAAAAAGAAGTGGGCTTTCTCTGAAGAGGTGATAGTCCAGAGCAGTTATGCACTCCACTGATCACTGTATCTACACAGAGATTTGTCTAATTTTGAAGGAGAGCTAACTTCTACCACAGTCCAAATAGTTCCTGCTGAACCTCAAGAACACTAAAAGTGACATAAAGTCATCTTTGCCACCCATACATGACAGCAGCTTATGTTTAATCAGCACCAAGTAAGGAATTTAAGTAAAAGAGAATGCGATTATATAAATTTCACTTTTAAAACAAACTAGATTATCATCCCTTTGACCATATCATGGAGACAGCTTTACGATAATATCTTCAAGTATATCCAAAACACGATAAGGAATTGATAGTGGATGTTTTTGTTGTTATAGTAAATGGAGTGGTAAGGCATAACGATAACTACTGCTATGCATTGCTATTGTATATATAACGATGGGGTTGTGGGGCGCCACACTCTTTAGGGCTTATCTTTGTCTATTTTTAAGCAAAGTGTTAATTGAGTGCAAATGTGTCTGATTCTGTGATGTAAAGAACTGTTCTTTGTTGACAGTCCTTAGTCTCTTGATTGCTTGTTTGGTATTGGCCAGCTGTGGCCTTGAGTGATGAAATACCTTAAAATATGAACTGTGCTTTCTTCAAAGTATGTATTTTGCTTTCAATATGGTGAAGAAATCAAACACTTAGATTTAGCTTACAGGAAGAGAACTACTTTGCTATAATAAGTATTGGGGGAGCTCGGTTCAAGGAAAGAGAGGATGCTGAGGAATGTTAAAAGCAGACACTGTTATCACTGCCTTTGAGTATTGAATTTGCCTTCGTCTATAGTTGCTTTGGATCCTCCCTCTTTCACCTTGAAGAAAGCCTTTCACAAGTATAGTGACATAATCTATGGAAGGTGTAGCACTGGGGGAGGACAGAAAAGGGAATATTGCTATCTTCTCTTTGCAGTATTTTTAGAGAAAACATATAGGTAATTATCTGGATTCCATGAACATTTTAAAAGATCTGTTTCCCTTCTTGGTAACTATCTTAAAACAAAACTTGCACAACCTCCTCACTCCTCTTGTTACTTCTCTCCACCCCAAGGAAAAAGTCAGAATACTTTCATGTATGTTCCTGTGTTCAGAAAATTAGAAAATATACTTGTAATTCTTGACTGATGCGTGTTGACTGCTTGTCCCCGTTCTAACTTGGTAGGGAATCATACCCAGTTTCACTGATATTCTGACATGAGATACATACCATGAACAGATTCTTTTTAGATAGTGCCTTTTCATATCTTTCCACAATTCAAAATCTTAAAATCTCTGGACCTTCCTGCTTACAAAATAAGCACAACTGGCCCCTACCTTGACAATACCCCTTTCCTCCCTCAACCCCACACTCAGGTGGTAACTGAAAGCCCACTGAAGTCTATGGTTTCCCTGGAGGCATTAATTTCAACAGAGCTATTCATAAGGGATGTAAATTCACAGGACTGAGTGCTGGTCCGGTGCTTGTTCCATGTGGAGGAAACTCCTCTGCCTCTCTCCCTCGAACAACTTGTTACTTGTATTTTTTGTCTTTAGTTTATTCTCCAAAGTGTCTCACAACATTTCTTGTATCCATGAAAAATAAATGTAACGATCATATTTGTGGCTCACATTCACTCCAGTGGGATTCTTGCTTCCTAGCTCTTCTGAAATAATAGTCACCTATTCCCAGCAGTCTGACCTGCTCTTATCTTCACTTCATGCCACTGGGAGAGATCAAGGCCTTCTGTAACTCCTTCTGAAAAGCATTCAGTTCCCTTATTCTCTGACTTGTATTTCCTACCTGCTGAAGGTGAGAAAGTTCTCTCCTGACTTAATCATTTTACTGGCTACCCATACTGCTGCCTTCCTTCAACAGAAAGGTGGCTCCCACACCTTCCTCACTAGTGCTTTGCAGAGATTCACTGGTGTGGGCACAGTGCAAATCTCAACAGCTGGAAATTTACTGTTATGGGAAAAAGTTAGGTCCAGACTAAGCTATGAAAGACAGGTATTTAAAAATATTAGTAGATTATGCTTTTGAATAAAAGTCACTAGACTATCACCTTTTCATTTACAATGATCACATAAGTTGGTAAGCTTTATGTTGCATACATTCAAGTTGCAGTCTTTCTCTTTCATATACACGGCACAGATATGTATATATGAGACTTCATCTTGCATCTGATAAGATGGTATCAACAATAAAGCTAGAAAAAAAGTAGTATTTGGTACATTTTTCTTGGTTTTCTGCAAATCTTCAGTTACAGCAGAAGACAGTTCAAGATATTGCTTAGGTAATTCACTTGAGATCATGGTAACAGGTTTGTTTCTACCATTGCTGGCAAGAACCATCAGGAAATACAATAATTCAAGAGTGCGTATAGCTTGGGTAGGTCATACCCAAGTTTCTTTCAACTGGTGACTGGAAAAGTGCAAAGAAGAAAGGAGGAGAAGGGGTTATAAATGGAGCATGCTATTCCTCTTCCTTCCAACACGAGCTCTACAAAAACCACGACTCTGCTTTCAACTTACAGTAAAGAGCCTGGACTGCCAAAATGAGTTTCCATCTTTAAGCCTCCTGTAATTTTTCAGTGAAACCATCATGGGAGAATACCCACCGAAAAAAGCAACTAGTACTGAGTTTGGAAAAAAATAATTTAAAATTCTGTTATTAGAAAGAAATGTTATTCCAAAACCACTCTATTGTATTTAATTACCCAGTAGAAATATGTCATGTTTGAGGATTCGATTTTTTTCCCCCTCTGCTACTTATAAGCACATTAGCAGGTATCCTGAATCTGGAATATCTCTTCTTGAAGCATGATTATGGTTATCTATAGTCCTGAAGGACTGCGCTCTTCAGAGTTAAGAAGGCAGAGCAAAGGTCAATGGAAGCTCAGCTCATGACTTTTTATAATCCAGCTTTTCCTTCAGCACAGTCTGAAGAAGTCCAAGCTGTGGTGTTTCAGTCTCATGAATGTCTTTTGGCTTTCACTACAGCTTGTATTTAAAGCTGGATAACTGTTTTAAAGGGCACTTGAATTCAATGTCCTTTGTAGCATACTGTTCTGCATCTGTTTAAGAGGTGTTCCATGTGCTTTTGGCAGATGATATTTCCAGCCATTCTGAAATGTTTAAGAAGGCCAGTTTTCTGAACTGCCTGCTGTTGTATATGCTGTAATTCATATTTTGGCTTTTGAAGTTATGGATAAATTCAGTATTTTAGATGTACTTTGTTATGAAAATAATAAAAAAAATAAAATAGCCCCCCAAAATGTAAATAATGGAGGAAAAATATAAAAATATAGGTTTAATATTTTATGGTTTATCTATTTAATTTTGAAAATTACATTTTTATTTCTTTTTGGCACTGCTGGGAGGCGACAAAATCACTTGTCACTGTAGCAACATGGTAGTTGTCTGGTGCAGAATGTATCATTGCAAAAGAACATCATCGTTAATTTTGCGTAAACAAAAACATTATGGATGATTCTCAGCATGAGAAGATCAAATCTTCATGAATTTATGGATTTTGACACTCTCCACTGCCACATGGAAGACATGAAATCAAGACAGAAAAGCTATTTCACCTTGCTGCATTATGCAAAATATATAGCTAAATAAGTAAGATGGGGTGATGTATATGGATGCCTTTTTCCTTTCCTTTCCTTTCCTTTCCTTTCCTTTCCTTTCCTTTCCTTTCCTTTCCTTTCCTTTCCTTTCCTTTCCTTTCCTTTCCTTTCCTTTCCTTTCCTTTCCTTTCCTTTCCTTTCCTTTCCTTTCCTTTCCTTTCCTTTCCTTTCCTTTCCTTTCCTTTCCTTTCCTTTCCTTTCCTTTCCTTTCCTTTCCTTTCCTTTCCTTTCCTTTCCTTTCCTTTCCTTTCCTTTCCTTTCCTTTCCTTTCCTTTCCTTTCCTTTCCTTTCCTTTCCTTTCCTTTCCTTTCCTTTCCTTTCCTTTCCTTTCCTTTCCTTTCCTTTCCTTTCCTTTCCTTTCCTTTCCTTTCCTTTCCTTTCCTTTCCTTTCCTTTCCTTTCCTTTCCTTTCCTTTCCTTTCCTTTCCTTTCCTTTCCTTTCCTTTCCTTTCCTTTCCTTTCCTTTCCTTTCCTTTCCTTTCCTTTCCTTTCCTTTCCTTTCCTTTCCTTTCCTTTCCTTTCCTTTCCTTTCCTTTCCTTTCCTTTCCTTTCCTTTCCTTTCCTTTCCTTTCCTTTCCTTTCCTTTCCTTTCCTTTCCTTTCCTTTCCTTTCCTTTCCTTTCCTTTCCTTTCCTTTCCTTTCCTTTCCTTTCCTTTCCTTTCCTTTCCTTTCCTTTCCTTTCTGTTTTGCTCATTAGACTATAAAACCAGAAGCTGTTCTAACAGAGCGTGAGACAGAGCTTAAAATTGGAGAGCCTGGAGCTGCTTATCATTATGTTAACCTTAAATTACTTGTTAGGCAATTATAGCAGATGCACAGCCATTCTAGAAAGGCACAGGTCACAGTCCCCTGCTGCCAATCCCATACTGAGCATGTATCATCTCTTATTTCATATCTGTTAGCCTCATACAAACTTCTCATTAACTACAGTGCTTAAAGGTATCAGACATCCATGTTTATGAACCTGAATCACTGCCCAGATGAACTAATTGTGAAGCAGCCAAAATGGAAACTGTTCTTCGCAAATATTTATAAAGGATGGTTCACTGGTTATGTCCGGTGCAGCTTTCATGAGTAAACAGGTACCCTGTGTGTAATTTAGAGATAGTAGATATACAGACATCAATATTTAAGTGCTGGCAGAAATATATGTGAGTGCTACCCAAGTTCTTGTCTCAGTATTAATAATAAAAGACACATCTCAACATGTGTGTATGTGTGTGCATGCAGGCATGTGTGCAAATTTTCTCCCTGGAAAATATACTATTGGAAATCCTAATCTAGTACATTTTCACAGATATAGAGAGCAACTATTTCTTCTTACTTAACATGCATTATTAATATGCATTATGCATCATCCTTCAACTCACATGCTTATAAAATCCAGTTGGGATCAATAGCTATCCTCTCTATGTAGGAGTTGCTACATTTATTTAGATTTCTAAATTTACACTAAACAAGGTGGCTAATGTTTTTTTTAGTGTGACATAGCATTGTTCTGTAGAACAAAAGGGTAATAACACTGAATCTGCTCAGACACTGGAGGTGTTGAGGGACCTATGGACTCCAGGCTTTTAAGTTTCAATAACTTTCATATAAAGTCAGCATATAGGATATTGGGGTATTCGCTCAAGCACTGTTATTTTGAGTAATCAGGCCTGATGACATATTGAAATGCCTTTCTTTTTGCCTTGCATGGCTCCTCATTGTAAAATATTACGTGACTTAAGCTAAGAGTGCTCAGCACCTCACAAAACAGAGTCCTTAAGCAGCACAGTCATACAGTTGCATTTCATTATGCTAACACTAAGCATACACTTTTTAGACTTGGTACGAATTTTATACTGTTCACATGTTACGGTGGTTTGCTGTTTTCAGGTTTGTCGCTCTTGCTTCACAGTAAGAGGCCAGTTTAAAATATTGCACGACCGGCTGCACCTTGGTAAAAAGAAATATATTGCAGACATGTGCGGAGCAACCGTCGCTGGTATTGCTTTCCCCTTGCACTTTGTTTCTGATCTGCCACACCAGGATTATTACAGGCCTGAGCCTCTCCGGAGCGAAGGCTGCCAAATGTGCTGAGCTCTGTCAAGCTTGCACGGCAAGTCTCTGAAGTGCTCGTCCAATGCGAGGGAGGTTTCATCCATACGGTGACTTTCCCCTAAACAAAATGGATCAAATTGAAAGCAGTTGTAATTTGGAGCATAAATCGTACATCAAATAACAGAACTGTAGTTTGCCTGTCATTTTTCATGAGGAAAGTATGCATAACTGGTATTTTGCTGAGAAATACATCAGTAGAGTTTAAATATAAAAGAGAATGATTGCTTGAAAGGAAGACTGGTGCTTCATTTGAGAAAATATACTTTATTATTAAGATTAATATAGGTATCCAAAACAGTGTATGTCTGCAAAATTCCAGAATGATTTAAAATAGATTCCCATTGGAGGGCAAGGCCCACATCAGACCAGTTTCCACACTATGTAACTTGCAGATCAGGATCTAAACAGTTAACATGTCGGTGGGCAATGTCCTTTATCTCTTTTCACAGCAGGTGAGTCTGTCAAAGATGAAGAAGGATACCAAGAAGACTCTTTCCAGCCCACTCTATCATTCAGTCTTATTTTCCTTTATTAAATTTTTTAAGCAGTTCATCAGGTTAGTCACCAAGCTTTATTCTCACTTATTGGACTAATTTTAAAATGATACTATTTTGTCTGCAGGAATAATGAGAAAAAGTCATTGGGGATCAGCTGTGAATATATGGGCCCTCCTTTACTCATGCTCTCGTGGGGTAGATTAGTCATGTGTTGGTTTAACACATCCCTACAGGCAATGTCTTATTGCTCAAGGTTCAGAAATATGAATAATAAAACTAGACCATAAGCTATTTAGCTTGCTAGAAATTAAATTTAACAGCTTCAGCTCATGAATCCAGCTGTAAAAGTACATACAAGGCATTAAATTAACAGGAACACATGGAAACCTATAGGATCATATTCCAGAGGAACCGACTTTTCTGTTTGTCTTACCAGATAATATAGTAAAACTAGACAAAACAGATTTAATTTTTTTTTTTTTCTAGCATTAAACTTCTCCCTCCAGTAACAAAACCCTTCTTTGAAGAAAATTTACTTCTTGCAGGACAATATTCATAACCCTGACTTGTCCACCTCATAAAAACCCCCAATCTCTCTCAACCAGTCACCTTCCTTGTCCCTGTAGCAAAAAAAAAAGATGCATTTAGGAAGGATTAATGTGCCCAAGAGATTATCTCTTTGGGTTTTTTTATTCCTCCCAAATATCAATCCCAAATCAATCCCACAAATGATATTGCATCTGCCCACAAATATCTTGTGCATATTCTTAGATCATCACAGTAACAGGAGTGCTTCTAGTGTTAGTATTTGAGTATATATTCATATAAACAAAAATTAATGACTAAAATCTTGCATCTCAAGAACAAACTCCAGTCCAAAGGGATTTTTTTTTTAAAGCAGAGACATTGCTGTTGTTACTGATTCTATATAACAAGCATGCAAATACCACAGTAATAGGCAGCAGTATAAAATCCCAGAGTAGATATGGGGTGGGGGGTTCACTGATATAATTGCAAGATACATTTGAGCCTTCTGTGGCAGAAGAAGCTTCACATAGGAAATTCCTGTGTTAAAGAAGGTGGTGAGGAAGTATGGGCGACAGCTTTATAGAAAGGTGAGCTTTGCATCTATTATGAACGTATCAGTGAGGACATATTGGAGTAGGCCAGGTTAAGAGCAAAAGTGAACATCTGGCAACTTGTCTTCCTACACACCCTACGTGCAACACCTGCACAAAGGCCAAATACTTTCCCATTACACAGGATTTCTTACTGTATGAGGAAAATAAAGTGCTGTTTCTCCCTTGGGGCAAATCCTAATTCTGCTTCTGAGCCCAAGATGATTCCTTCTGAATTGCAATTATATTTTGGCAGCTCATGTCAGGACAACAGACTTTGATGGTACATCTCTGTACAGACCAGTACACCAGTAATGGCTAAGAACGGGAGCCAGGCCAATGACCAGCTGCCTGTCAGATCTCTTCCTTCCGCAGAGTGCTGACACCAGGAATAGGATGTTCTGCTTACTTATCCCACAGCCCCCCAGAAAAGATGAACAGCTATCAAAGTCTTGGGTCGTATCTTGTATGAAGTCAGTTGTCCCTTGTTGCCCAGATATTATTTATGTCATTACTGCTAGGCAGCCTTTTTAGGAGAAAGTTGATTTCATCACAGCCACATATCCATCAACTTTACAGTCTTCTGACATCATGCCTCATGCCCATATACTGCTGTTGCTAGGTGACTTGCTACCGATTGTGAAATCACAGCTAAGTAAGGGTTGTTCACGTTATCACAGTTGCTGTCTTTTCAGCTATTGTATATGGCCTTATCTTTTGCAGTGGTAGAGATGGAAAGGCTTAGCTGTGGCACTATAAAAGGGAGCAATTAAGTCTCCCTTTAAAATTAGGACCTGATTAGTATTTAAAAACATAACATTGTATATTGGTGCACACAGTTATACCAGAGGCAAGTATTGAGATACCTCTTTATGTACATATTAAGAGACAACTACATGAGGTGTAAGGTCTAGGTACAAGTATTCTTGTACAGGATCTGCAATCCATTGGTTATTATAGGAAATCAGACAGTGATGAATAATTAAATAAGCTTCTGAGTAAAACTCTCTAATTTCATCTAGTGTCAACTGGGTAAATACTTGTTATAGTTTGTAACCTTTCTTCTAGAGCTATCTTCTCATGCCTACGGACACTAGTCCTTCTTAGAAGTCTGCTAGGCTTTTACCTTCCATGATATCTTATGCAGTGATAAAAATCCATCCTTGTTAAGAATTGCCTAAAAGTATACTGAAATATGAATTTTTTGTCTGCTTGGAATATTCTGCCTGGCATGAAATTCATCCTTGTTTTTATGCTGTAAGAGAAAAAAATTCGATATACTCATTTTTAACCTTGGTTGAAAAGTCATACTTTTCTGATTTGTCATGATGACATGTGTTAAAAATCAAAGGAATCATTTGCTTTCTTAATGGTATGGGAATATAATTTGAAGTTTGTTTTTAAAGCTGAATCACTGTTTTCAAATATAATTCCTCAGGAAATATGTTTTCAATTATAGCCCCCTCCCCTTTTTCTTTCACAATAGCTACACATTCTATTTAAGCAAGATATATAAATTGCTTTTCATAAAGCTATCTCTCAAACACCTTCTTTTCTAAGTCTCCATTTTTGTTGGAATTGCTTATGTAATACGCAGAATAATGGGGCACTTATTTGAATGGTACTCAATTAATCTTGAATGTGTATCTCATCGAGTGTTGACTTCATTCACTCTCACTTTGATTTGTGCTTTGAAAAGCTCAAATCATTGGTGTTATTCACAGATTGTTAGGATCCAATGGCAGTAAAAATTGCATATTAGTTTTACGCTTTAATTGATTCTTGTATTCCATGTCTGTATACAGCACCAGCTGCACCATAATTCATGACAGTACATTCCAAACAAACCACATTTTGAATACAATACAATGATTACCACCCTTAACAGACCACTTAACACTTCTATGCTTCCACAGAAGGATCCCAAATCTGCCTGGGCAGACTAGAAGACTAAAAAGAATAAGGGTGGTGAATTATTAAGGAGCAGAGAATCTGCTCCTTAATTTGGCTGATTGCTTCACATTTTCCAGCAGAAAAGACACTTCAACTGTTTTTGTCTTTTCCATAAAGCTCTTTTATGGGTGGAGCTTCCATCTGTGTAAAAATTTTGTTCCTTCTGGTTAGAATGTTACCATGAACTTTGGAGATCCTACCTATTCACCTGCTGCTAGGACCTGACTTTGATCTCTCGTTTAAGAAGGGCTCATCTTATTCCCTTTGTACAGTATCACTGTTCAAATGCCATAGCAATGATTCACTCAGACATTTAACCATGATAAACAGAGGTTATTTCTCGGTTTTCTTAAAACATTTTTAGCAATACATCCCTTTCTACATATTTAATATGCTAATTAATAAAATCTAGTCATGACATAAACAGAGAACAGCAAGATTCTATACTCTGCCTATTGCACTTTCCTATCTGTCTGAAAGAAATAGGGCTCGCTATTTTGTATCATTTTTGTCAATAAAAGGCGTTAAAAAGCTGATGATTTTTCTTATTGCCTTTCCCTTACCATATTTCTGTTCTCTTTTGTCATTTTGATAAATTGAGATAGTAACCATGTTTTAGTTTGCATATGGATGCAGTCAAGCTCAAGACAAACATGCAAGTACCATTGTATTTTTGTATATTCATAACTTATAACTTGCACACCTAGCTGAATGATCTCTTGCTGGAAATAATTGTTTTAGTAGAAACAAAATAGTCCACAGGTACAACCAAATTGCTTTAGAACTAGAATTCTGTGAATTAGCATTCTGTGAACTTTCTATCCATACTATAAGAAACACATGAATCAGACGTGAAAACTACGAAGCACAGCATCCTGTCTGTGATGGTAGCCAGGACCAGATTTTTACACAAAGGTGTAAAAAGCCCTTACGGTTGGCAGATGTTGGATTATTTCTCTACTAAGGCGGTCTCATCCTAAACCCTAATACTTAGAGATTGTCTGGAACTCTAAAGGATGAAGTTTTATTTTCATTCCAGAACTCTTCTTCAGTGTCTCACTAATTTGCTCTTTGAGAGTGTTTGTTGTGGAATGGTGGCAGGAATTGAGTTGTGTGGGCTCCAGATGTAGTTTCAGTGTTGTTTCCTATGCTGGAGCAACGTTCAAGAGCAAAATCTGCTCAGAACAACTGGATTATTAAATGGCTTAGCTGTTAGCCCCTGGCAAACATAAAGGAGCAAAACATAGCTAGAAAATTACAGTTCTTTCTACATTTTAGAAATTAAATCGATATTCACCAGGACAACAGGGGGCATATTCCTGACTCCAAGCTATACTGCTGCTAAATTCCAAATTCTTGCTACAAGACATGGAGATGTCTGTGTTTTTAAAAACAGTTGAACATACTGTTGTAATGGAAAAGCTTTGGCAACTTAAATACAGTGGTCAATACTTCAGGCAGAGTTGTACCATAGGTAAGCACCATTGTGTTTACAATAGGAACATAAGTTCATTGTCTTATGAACATGCATGGTGACAACACTATGGCAAGAAGGTAGAAATGGATGTTAATGAGGCTGAAGAGCCAAAGTCTCTCTGGGACCAATTGCAAAAGAAAGTTAAAGCTTCCCTTCTTGGCTGTCATGCACTGGAGCAGTCCTACTGCCTCTGTGGCTACAATGCTGTCTCTCCTGTCTGTCTTGGGTCTTTTGGTGCTCCATGGTGACCTGTTCCTCAAAAGGCCCACTGAAACACGAGTATAAGAATTCAAACTACCTCTGTAAACACCACGGTACCTCACATCTTCGTTAGCTCTCTCCTTTGGCCCTGAATTACAATTATAATATTTGAAGCATTGGGTCAAATTATGGTCCTTAACACAGTATGAAACACCTCAAAAATTTTAATAGAAGTTCTGTAGATGCCAGAGGGGGAAAAAAATTGCAAAGATCATAAAGAATATTTCTATGTCCAGAAGCCTATTTACCTGTTGTCCTCAAGGGATACTCTAGATCTTTAAGCATCTCACTGTGCTAGGACCAGCCATTCTTAAAGGTCAAAGAAAAGTCAGAACTGTAACACTAATGTATTACCATATAACTTAATGAAATATTCTATGCATTGTTTTTAATTCCTTATTACTCAAATTCCTGGCTGTACAGTGATCCAGTGTCAACATTTGGTTTGGCATCTAGGATTCTCTCCTAGGAAATGGGAAGTGTGGGTTGAATACTCTGAAGGCTTCTCAAACTCTGAGCCAGGAACTTCATGGTTGTTCCTCTGTGCTTGACATTTCCTACTGGCCAAACTTCAGGGGCTACCTGTTCAACATGTGGACATACTGCACTGCCTGGAAGAGACACCTAAGCTTCCTACATGGCAATGGAAAAGCAAATCTGTAGCTAAGCTGCTCCAAATAACTACCTGAGGGTGATGTGGACACCCAGCACTCTCCACTGACTGCAGAAAAAATGCAGCTTAGCCAGCCTAAATGTCTCTAAAGGCTCATAAATACTTCAATTCCTCATTTAAATGGCTGAAGTAGGAGTTTTGACTAATGCTGTCCATACCTATTTTAATTCTGTGCAGTCTCATGCAGACAGGCTGCTGTATCTGTTTGTTGTGGGTTACCCCCTGGTAGGCAGCTCAGCCCCACACAGTCACTCACTCACTACCTCCCGCATGGGATGGGGGACAGAATCACAAGGGGAAAAGTGTGAAAACTCAGGTTAAGATAAAGACAGTTAACTAGGTAAAGCAAAACTGTGTGTGCAAGGAAGGCAAAATAAGGAATTACCTCACTGCTTCCCATCAGCAGGCAGGAATTAAGCCACTTCCAGGAAAACAGGGCTTCATCATGTGCAACTGCTAATTGGGAAGACAAGTGCCAGAACCCTGCTTCCTCCTTCCTTCCCCCAGCTTTTATTGTTGACCATGATGTCATATGGTATGGAATATTTCTTTTGGTCACCTGGCATCAGCTGTCACAGCTGTGTCCCCTCCTGACTGCTTGCCACCCCCACGCTACTCTCTGGGCAGACATGGTGAGAAACACAAGAAGGCTTTGGCACTGGTCAAAGATAGCTAAACCATGGGTGCATTATCAACACTGTTTTCATCACAAATCCAAAACACAGCATCATAAGAGCTGTAATGAAAAAAATTAACACCACCCCAGACAAAACCAATACCTTCTTGTATTAGGACCACACTGCCACATTTTAAAGCCATTCTTTGCAATCAGAAAGATGAGAAAACTGGTAATTTCTTTTAAGAAAATGGCTAAGTCTCGTCACATAATCCTATGAGCCAACACATAGACATTAAAACCCCCAGCTACTAAATGAAACAAACCTTTTCTTGTCCTCGTATACAAACATCTGCTTTGGAAGTGAACTGTGTTTTTAATTGGGGAAAGAAATCATTAGGGGTAGCATGGAATGGTCGATATTGCAAATAACAATCTTGTTATGAAGAACAATATTGCTCTCTTTCACAGCATACTGCTTAACCAACACTGTGGGTACCTAAGGGTAACAACAATAATGTGTTCTGCTTCACAACATGGCATCAGTATTTTAATTTAAAGGTATTGTTGTTCTTTTCCCCACCCTCACCCCCAGATGAAACTTATAGACATATTTTTGTTTGAGATGCTGTGGACTCAAGAAGGTGCTTACTACTGCAACTGTAACATGAAGTAATGCACATTAATTTTTATGTGATTACTGCTTGTATTAGCAATGACGATAGATAAAAAAGATGTAAAAAAACCCTAGAGTTTTTCCAAGTCTGTCATGGTGTTGCTACCATTATGCTGGAAAGAGAATCTCTGAAAGTCAATACCCTTCCAGTGTTTCCTATGTCAGCCTTTCCTCTAGAGTCACAGTATTAATTTGCTTGGTTCAGTCTTTGCTATTGAAGCCAAAAAAACACAATCCTTTGTCCTAACTTACGCATGCTACCAATGAGGATTTTAGATCACAGGACACAGCTGAAAACTGCAGTCTGACTCTGGAGTTAAATACAAACAGAGACGGAAGAAATAAATGATGCACACATTTACTTGATGATCTCAGATTACTTTGTGTTATGGTGCATGTGATATTTGTTTTTATTCCACGTTACACACTATTTCAATTTATTTTTCATTATTTAGCAGTATATTGTCCAAAAGTTTTTGGTATGTTGATAATTTAACAACTGCATTCAGTTATTGTGGATATGCATTTTAATTATGCATTGTTTAGGCAAAATGATATGCAATTGAAAAACATCAAACTGCCATAATAAAGACAAGCAGACTACCTTGGCAAGCACATCCTTTATGTGCAAATATAAACTATGCTTTGTCTGTTCAGTAATACCCACGTCTTTTCTACTGCTTGGTTGCCAAATTAAGCAAGTTTATACTGCATCAGAAGACTTCTTCTCCATTTATTTTTGGCCCTAGGTTGAATAATGTTAGTGACAGAAGAAATGGAAAAATTCTAGTGACAGAAAGATCATTATAATTTAAACTGTTACTATTTCCCTGCAAAAATTTAATGTCAGGGACACAGCAGGTGACTATCCCAAGTAATTTTTACAGGATGATTATATGGCAAATGCCTAAAAAGAATTTAAACAGTTATTCCTGATATGCCCATGAAATATTTTTTTGTACAGTAACTTAGTAATTAGAAGAATAAAACCAAAAAGAACAGAGAAATCTAACCTCTGGATTCATATCATCTACATATATTTGTACTTTATTAGATAATGCCTAATTCATTTTCACTTGCTGGAAAATTTGAAATAGAGAAACTATTGCCTATTAGGTATTAGCATATTAGACTTGACAATATTAGATCCTAGGGTTTGTAATACAATCTCCAACAAGCAAGTCAGCAACTAACAATTCCTCTTGTGATTTCATTGCTTGAATACACAGCTCCTTGGACTACCTGAGCTTCCCAGAAACACTTCCATTCTACTCTTTTTTCCCCTCCCCTTGCAGCTGAAGTTGCATCCTATGCTGCTGGAGGGACACACTCTCTAGTAATCTCTTTGCCTACCTACCTCAAAGCTATTACCACATAACCTTTAACAGATAAAATTTTTCTGTAGTATACAATGAGATTATATATTCTTATATGCAGACTGAATTCCATTTCCACCTTCCCTTTCAGTCCATTTCTCACTTCCTTGGTGATCTTTTCTCTGAAGCCAGCAACAAGTTTGCTAAGTGTACTGGTTTGAGACTTTCTTTGTCTGCAGAAGTAGAAATCAGGTATAGAGTCGAATGTAGTGACAATGTAATGGATTTAATAATGTCAGCTGGCATGGGACTCATTCAAGTAAATGGAGTTATCTACATCTGAATAGTTACCCTTGTTTCTGTATAGTCACCAGGGAGACAAAGGCATACATTAGAATATTGTTCATTTGATACTGAAATACATGTTTAAAATACATCAGAATTGCTCCCTAAGAAAACACAGAAAAGGTGCAGGTCTTTTAATTCTTTTTCCTGCTTGGAAAGCACAATCCCCAGAATGCAGTACAGGTACACTTGCCAGGTGGTTATTTTATGATGTTTTGGCTAAACTCTGATAAACGCACTCTACTTGAGAAGAAATGGATATAGCATGAAAATTATCCCAGCACCTCCTTATTCAGTAAATATTTCCTAAGAATGATTAATAGTTTCTCTTTGTACTGCATGATGTAAATCAGTTACCTGCTGGAAGAGAAAGAAAACTGGGCTGACTGACAATCAATACAGTTTTTTTGGCTCTTAGTAACATAAAGGGAGGAAGGAAAACAGAGGTTACTACATATTGCACCTTACAATCCATGTAAGAAATCACATCAGTATATAATGGCAGAAAAGACTAGGTGGACAGAAGAGGGAAATACTAACTGCACTTATGTGAAAGACAGAGATGGAAACATAGTCTCTGTAACAGTAGGCAAAATACTTGCTCTTAAAAGGAAATATTTTCTTAAGTATTATAATAGCACCTTGAAAATCTATTCAGGAATTGGCTCATTGTTTCTCTTGATAATGCCAAGTGTAGGTCAGGTCACCAAGAGGAAGAACTTGCCATTTAAAAGATCAAGTCGGACAAGGGACGCATTTGGTTCATCCACATTTCTTTCAGGTATGGAAATATCTGAAATGGAAAATGTTATCCATAAAATAAGCACTTTCTGCTACAATCCTCCACTTTTTTTGTGGTACTCCTCATGACAATTCTATGTAGGTATGTAATGCTGGCACTTTGGAGATCACCCAAAGGGCTGCAGAGTACCATTCTTATCAGTGTAAAAGCCAGTGTCCTGTATAAGTATAGAATAACCTAGCTTATGGTACATCCCTTTCTTTTATGATGCTGCATGTAGGTGTGTAACTGTTGATTGTGAACCTAGGTCTTAGCTTATAGAATTTCCTTATTTTCCTATTTAATACTGCCTAGTGGTATGAGAATAAAATTAAAATGTTTCAATTTCTTTGTGCGTTTTACATTGTCATCTAGTTGGCAAAAACCCTGCCATCTGACTGAAATAGGGAAAGAATAGAAAAGAACAGGCTCCAACATCTGGCAAGATGTAACTTGGATTTTCCTCTTGATTGTGTCTGTTTCAAATGCCAGGTGTCTATCACCTGGGGTGTAATCTTACTTTGGCAAAGTAATTCTATTACTAACTCTCTGAAGAATGCCGTCTCTGAATGATGCCGCTGCTAATGGAACACTGATTTACTGCCACAACTGTAAAGAATCTTTTTTAACATTGTGTTACACTTCCCATCAATTTAGATCAACCAGACCTACCATATGTGAGAAGTTATCTGCATTTTTCTCCAATAAAACTGAAATGATGAAAGCTTTGCTTTCCCTGAGGTATCATCCACCATTGGTAGCCCCGTTGTTTGTTCTTTAGCCCTCATCTTCTTTGTCAGGGCTGGAGCATATTATTCCTGCAAGGCTTGCCAGAATTCTATGGCTTATTTGTTGTTTGAGACTCACCATATGTGTCTTTGATCCCTGCCTAGTAGGCACCGTGGCTGCTTGCCAGTTTGGTACTTACAATTATCAGCAGTATGAATAGCTCCCTTGCTTCTGATTCTGTCCTTCTTGCTGTCATCAAATCACTCTTTAAACAACTTTCTTATTTTCTCTTAGATGCTTGTAAACCATCAACTTACTTTTACCATGCCTTTCTTGGCCAAGGTTTTGTGTCACACTGCAGGAAATCCAACAGCTTGATGTTTCCACTCCTGATGATCTCACTGCTAACTACCTGTGTAATTGTTTGGGAACAATAAGGAGTACAGAAACATCTCTCATGGTAGTATTTGAAGTTTCTCTGCATATTACACAAATTTGCCTGTTCTCCCCATCTGCTAGGCCCGGTGGAATGACTTTTATGAGAAGTTATTTATTTTAGTGAAAAGCATTCCTTTTAATAAACGTTTTAAAGCCTTTGACCAGAACAGAGTGTGAGCCAATGACAATGATAAATCCAGAGGAATATCAGAATGATAAATAGCTTTAAGAAACAGATGGAAAGCCAAAAGCCAGTCGTGCAATTTCTATTTGCTATCCCATAGCACTAAACACATCTGAGTCCTTCCATGTGTTCTAGTAAACTGAAGTTGTTCCAAAATGCCATTGTTGAACAAAAGATACGCAGAATCAAAATAAGGAACAGCACAGGTCCAGACCACGAGAGGCCCATGTGCTGTTGCAGGCAGATCTGCCAGAAGTCTCCATTATTCTTTACATGTTTTTGCAAAAAGCTTCAATCAGTAAATGTACAGGTACTACCACCAAAAGCAGACAAAGTTAAACAGCATGTGGCCCACCTTCATGCTAAGTCACAAAGTTGGGTGCAGTAAGTTTTTTAGCCCCTGCAAGCAAAGAACAGTATGGGCGTAATTACATCGGCCCAAGATGTGCTCTTCCTGGAGCTACTGTCACATTATGTTATCTCACGCAGCTCCTGTTTATGAAAAACAATTTAGTTTAGCTCTAAAATTTTTAACACACAGTGCTAGATGTAACATCCTTCTCCCAAGAAACACTGGAGTTTCCGGTAAATGCGTTTTAATTATACATCTTCTGATTTTGAAACAACTGCTTACATTAAACTAAAGGCAGTAGTGGAAAAAATCAGTGCTGAATTGGCAAGTGAGAAAAACAAATTCTGATTTCAGGGAGACCAAGAGGTACAACAGGAAAAAAAACAACGAGAAACTGTTCCTTGAGAATGCATATTATTTGTGATTACTTTATAATGTGTCAGTGTTACCTTTTCTTTCTCTGCCCAACAATACTGAGATTTCAGATAAAGACGCTCCTTCTCAGCATATCTGGTGGTAGTTTGAGTCTTAAAGCAGGCTTGCGTCAAAAAGCATTTGCAGTGGGCTTATCCTGGAAGAGCACACTGAAGCTTTAAGCCCTGCAGAAATGACATTCAATTCCGGCAGCACCTTTTTATGGTTATAACAACAGTGACTGACAAAGCAGCAAGGCTGTTAGAAGCAAATCAATGCAGAGAAGATAGCAGTTTGACGGCTAAGCTACCTGCAGATGGTTACAATGAACCTCAGTTCAGAGGAATTTGTAAGAAAGACGATTGAAGGGAATATTGATTTCAGTATCGGAGCAACTTGAAAACATGCCATGTAGGTAGGGGAGATATACTTCATACACACAGTTGCATTTTTCAATATGATTACAACTTGCTGTGAAATGTATAGAAAAGTGCAAATGAATTTGTTTACCTCAATAAAGTGTTTTTCTCCTTAGATGTACCACATAAATGATAAACTGTCTCTCACTGGCAAACAAAAGAGAAAGGCTTGATTTCATGGCCAACCTTTGTATATTTCATCCCTGGATTTACACGTAACAAGACCAAAGCAAATACCCAGAGTCAGTTTTAATGGAAACTTAGTGGAATTTTGAATAGTGAAAATATAAGAATTTTGAATTCAAAAATATTTTACTGGAAGAAGGCAGAAAAAGTACTAACTGCCTCAGATTGCACCTGGTAGAGAAACCCCCCTGGCATTTTTCTGTGTCCGGATTTGGAATTGCAGAGATATCCACTAATGATATTTCAAAATATATTTTAAAAACATATTTTAAATATTTTATTTCTGAAAAGCTATCATTATCCTTGAAAAACAAAATTTCCCAGCCAATCAATCAGCATGCAGTTTCGGTGTATAATTGCACTTGGAAACAGGGAGAGTTTTGGATGCAGAGAACCACAAGCTTGAAACGCAAAACAGCAAAAGAAAGAGACGGTGCTTTGAGAGCATCACGTCTCTTGGTGAATGACTGAAAAAAGACTTGGCTGTAAACCTGATAATCTTTTGCAGAAAATGACTGAGGGAAAGGTTAGTGAATTTTACAAAAAATCCCTGATACCCCAGAAAAGGAGTAATCCAGAAACAATTTCCAATGCATACGGTATTTCGCTTGAGAGCAGTTTGGAAAGTTGGCTGACACACTGAACGCTGAAGGAGATGACAAAATATAACCTGTTGCTTCTGAGAGAGCTGTTAAAACCTGGAAAGTATTCCATTTGCTATGTTCTAAGTTTCTGCCACACAAATGAAAAGCATAAGTGCAAGTGCGCACGTGAAGCCCCCTGTCAGAAGACCTGCTGCCACCTGAACAGCCAAGTGAGCGGGACAGGTTTTGTTCCGCACCGTTCGCACGGTCTCAGGATCCCAAAGAGGGCAAGTGGGTTTGGTCTCGAAGCGGCCTTGTCCCCTCTCTATGCTCCTCTCTCTCCCTCTCAAGCCTTCTCCCAAAAGCATGGAAAGCGTAGGCTGGGCCCCGTTTCCCCCGGGTGCGCAGCGTCAGGGACGGCTGGCTGTCCCCAGTGCCACACACATCCCCCC